>VZTE01002665.1:590445-604989 GCA_013397775.1 Eulacestoma nigropectus | reverse complement strand
ACGGAGCATCCTCCTAATACCCCATCTAACCCTGCCCTGTGCCAGTTTGAAGCCATTCCTCTTGTCCAGACACTCCAGGCCCGTGTAAATAGTCTCTCTCATTCTTGTAGCTCCCTTCAAGCATTGGAAGGCCGCAGTTAAGGCACCCCAAAGCCTTCTCTTCTCCAGGCTCAACAATCCCAATTCTCTCAGCCTTTCCTCATAGCAGAGCTGCTCCATCCCTCTCATCAACTCGGTGGCCTCCTCTGGACTGTCTCCAACAGGTCCATGCCCTGAGGGGCAGAATTCCCCCTCCCCTGCTGCCCAGGCTGGGGATCAGCCCAGCACACGGGGGATTTCTGGGCTGGGGCATGTCCAGCTCTCACCCACCAGCACCCCCAAGTAAAGCGTAACCTGTGGTATCCATTCCATCTGCCACAAGAAAAGTACCACCAACTCCACTTTCAGGTAATATTTAAACTAAACAATTTTCAAGCATTCTGTATTACAAAACAGAAAATGATACAATTCATGGAAGAAGTCAAAATGCTGGCATCACTTTGTTTCCACATTAATACATAAAAATGGACGACACGTTAAATAAACATTTTGTTATTAACAATTAGAAATATTAACACCAAAAATCATGTATAAATTAGGAAATAAATGTACAAACTATTTCCAAAGTGCTCTTTCAAATACATTATATACACAACATTCACGAAGTTCTTAATGTAAGACATTTCAGATTGATGTAATGTTGCTGTTGCGGTTTAAGTGTTGTTCATATTCTCTCAAAAGCATTTCAGCACTTTCAAAAACCACATAAAAGGCATATTTCCAAACTGGCAAAGAGCAATATTGCATTCTTCTGGCTACCTGTAATATTAATTATTCTAAAGAAAACAATCTTACTTCCTTTCTGTTCTTTGCTATTTGAGAGTACTTATTTGTATGAAAACACCAGCAGGAAAGATGAGAGAAATGAGGACTGACCAAAAAATGTCTTCTATTTTACCACTAATTCAAATTATTAACATAGGAAAGGCAGTGCTTGGACAACATTTAATAGTAAACTCTCTAGTTGTCCAGTTAAAGATTTTCTTCTAAAGGAAAAAAAGTAGTGAGTTGAGAGATGTTGTGTTTTCCTTGTGGTCTTGGTTTTTCAAAATATAAAGTACTTGAAATCCTGTAAATAACACCAGTTCAGACAAAGAAAAGGAGAAAATCCTACAGAGTGTATTTACTTTAGACTGTAAATTTGCAGTTAGTCTCGTATTAAAAAATGTTTGTCACTCCAGCTTTTTGCTTCAGAGAAATCTGGACACAGTATTTTGTTCAACACTTATACAAGCACTTTAAAAGTGCTTTTTTTTTCACCCCCCAAGACTTTATAAGAACATATAAAACTGAATAGAAGTGACTTACATTGTTCATACTGATTTTTACATACCACTAGTTTTTCTCACTAAATCCTCCCTCTCTAGGTATTCTCTCACTGGTTGACCCCATTAACAGCTCCCCTCTCTATAAGCATAATAGTGTCTCACAATTCAACCTGAATTTAGTTGCTTGTCTGCAAATAAAGATGCATTTTTTTCTTTTACCTCTGAACTATTTCTGTCGAGCTACAAGAGGAAAATAAAAGGGATGATGAGCTGTAAGAACAACAGACCCACAAATTTGACAATATTTATGGTTATAATGCTTGCTGGGAAATCTGAGCAAGGGCAGCGCAAAAATCAGAATAAAGAAGGATGCCAGCCACCTGCTTGCAGAATTTGGCATGAAAATGTATATGCAAGTTACAAAGTTTGGAATAGGATATTCAAGACAGGACTTCTGCCAGATGTTTTTCTCAGCTAAGCACAATATGAAGCAATATTGACATCGAGCAGGCTGACACTGCAGATCTCAGAGCTCCCTTCTGTTTTTCTTTCCACAACAGAAATACCTTTGTTTACATGGACATATAAAAGACGCCTCTAGTTATTAACATTTCTATGATCATAGGTTTGGATCCTCTTCCTGTACCTTTCACAACAGAAATGTGGATTTATGCAGATTAGTGAATGATAAGATTTGGGTAGGTAGGTATTACAGAACTTGCAGTTATTTTTTGTCATATAGCATAGAACTGTCTTTTTATAAGGAATCTATCCATCCCCTTGTTCTGTAAAAGTAAAGTTACGAGCCACGGATTTTGGAGGCTGGCAGGTAATCTTCAATGCATTCAGTTAAAAAAAGATCAATAACTTACCACAGGGAACTTCCCTGGACTGAGATGTGACTGATGGGCTTTGCATTGAGCCAGACTGCAGAACAACCTGGCTGTTTTCCAGAACGGGGCACAACTGTGATCTAATGATCCTAAAGCTATTCAGAAACATCAAGAATGGGACAAGAGGGGGTAAATGGAAAACTTCTGCGTTGTATCAACATACAGTACTATACACAGCACCAAATATCAAACCATTAAAGCATTGTCTTGTTACCAGTAGTGCACTGCTTCATATCCAGCATGAAATGAACACTGTTCACATACAGACGCTGCTTTGTGCTAAGGGGTAACCAACATATTACAATTAATCAAAACTGCCTGTACATCCAGTTCAAAAGATGGAGATACTATTGAAAGGAATCTGACACAGCACTGTATTCTTTTATTGCTGGTAATTTCCATATTGTCCCTGTAAAAAAAAAAAAATAAATAGAAATGTTGAAGGATAATATATTGAAGGCTTGCAGTGAGTTAGGCAATTTCTTTTGGTCTGTGAATTTTACAAGACCCACTGAAGTATCACCCATATACCTGCACCAAATTATCAGATAGATTTATAGACAGAGCTAACAGCCAGATCTGCTTTTTCAGAGCGGAGATTTAGACAATTTACCTGCTCATAGCCATAAGGCCTCTGTTGCTGAGCGGATGGGCCTGTCTGGGAAGCTCTGTAACTTCCATATTGCTGCCCCTGTCCCTGTTGGTAGCTGGAATACTGTGAAGAGGCTCCTTGTGCAGGACCTGAGAAGACAGTAAAATCCACTACAGGCTTGATTTGCTGGGGGAGTTCTTAGAGTTAACACAATCTAAAACATGATGCTAACAAAGTAAGCTCTGTGAGTAAGAACTGTGAGTAAATTCTGCTCAGACCTCCCCTCTAGGTTTACACTAGGAGGTGTTAATGCTAATAATGATGTAGTTGCAGCAGTGTAAACTTCAGTTCAGGTTTTAAATTTTGCTCAAAAAATGTCATAATACTTCTAAATGAAGCCTCTCTGAAATCTGTATTGGCACAGCTCAGTTATGACCTCTATGCAAACTACCTGGCCTTTATTTTAGTAACAACTGCACGTTTAAATTCCTATCTAATCTGGCTGTGCCACCATAAGTGACAGAGGAGTGATTCTCTGGACTATTGATGTTCTTTTTCATGTCAGTTTGGAAGGACTAGGTGTGTAGGAGGCCTGGGAACCCAGGCAGTGACCTCCTGGTGACATTTAACACAAAGTCAACATGAAGCAAATGTGTATTTTCTAACTTTCTATCAGAAGAGAGTGGGATTCGGGATGGAATGCAGTGCTATACTAATGTATATTACTGCCCAGAATCCCTGCACTAGATCTTTGGCTAATTTTGGTACATTGTTAATCCAAGATTAATCAAGGAAATTGTTTACAGCCTATTTTAGCTTGGAGGCATGGAGGCAACAGGATGAAACACTGCAAATGCTTGACGAGCCACTGGGAGTTTTCTTACCATATCCTTGCTGTTGTCCTGGGTAACTCTGTTGATTTGGGTATTGCTGCTGGGAATATGTTTGCTGTTGTGCAGCTCCCTGCTGGTATCCTGCCTGCTGCTGGCTGTACTGAGAATTTCCTGGAGAGGGAAACATTGGAATTGTTTGGTTATGGATGAGGCAGGTATTTCACTGCACATGTGGATCATAAGGAAAACAACGGTGTAAGGAGCCTTGGTCTGAAACTCATACACAAATACTTTTCTTACAAAGAGACTACTGGATTTTGACAAGCAAGATGTTCATTTCTCCAGTGATTTTTAGTTCCTTTGAATAGGAGAGTTACTTATTTATACAAATCACTAAACAAACAAACAAAAGACCTGTTCCCCAGAGGATTTTTTTTTACTCCGGAAGTGCTTCAGAATGGAAAGTCACAAAGATAAGGGTGCCTGAGTAAATAGCTGCTTTCTCAAGAAGCCCTCTCATTTTATTTTCTTCTAGATAATGATGTTTATTCACATAACTCAGAAAGACCACTTATCTAGTTGTTACTAGTATTTTTTTTCAAATACCTATGTGGAAATTCCATTTGCTGTATCCTGAAACAACAAAATGAACAGAGGCTCTGTAGGTGACATCGCTTCTCCTAAATGCCACCTCGCTGTATCATAATGAAGTTAATATTTCCAGTTAATTTAGAGTTCAGTCATCTTAATAATATATTGAATTTGCTCTTAAGATTTTGCTGTATTTTCCTACCTCCTTCATAGTAGTGTTGTGTAGAGTCGTCAAACGACCGGTCATAGCTCTGTTCAGTATAGGATGACTGCTGATAGGCATAATCACTGTGTCCTGCAAGGAGTCACAAAGATTTGTCAGACACATTCTTAACAGAACCACAGACATAGTGCTGAATATATATTATGAAGCTGCTTATGCACCAAGGTGAGGCTAAGAGCAAATACAGACCCCTTAGGGAAAACATCAAACACGTGGCAAGGAAAATCACACCAACGGATAAACCTCTTGCATTCACTAATCCAAACTGGGCTTTGGGCTCTTTTTGGAGCAGTTTGGATAGTAGGGTGCACTGATGTGCGTGTTTTGTACCAGGCTCCCATCCCCTGGGATTAGAATTTTCCAGCATTTAAATTGGAAATGAAGCATAATAGGTTTGCCATGTCCTTGGATGTGGCAGTCGTGGTGCTCTGCACTTCATCAGTATCACAGTGAGCCCAGCTCAGAGGAATTACCATCTGGATAGTATTGCTGATTCATAGGTTCTGATGAGCCTTGGCCATGGCTGTACTGCTCACTGTAATATTCTTCCTGACCCATGTACTGCTGCGAGGAACCTGCAAGGCACAGACCAGAGAGAGCAAACTGAGCCCGTGGACTCCTAAGGGATGGGGTTTTCTTATCTAATTTATTTTTTAAAGAAAACAAAGTTTATGTCTGGATAAGCAAACAATCGAGAGCAGTTATACAGATGTTTTGCTCACTAGAAAAAGGAAATAAATTTGTATTCTCAGCAAAAGATGGATGAAATTGAAATCACACAACAGCCAGTAACACATCCTAGAATCACTGACTTCTGCACCAACACCAAAAAAAAGGGCTACATTTCATCTACTAATCTGAGTTATTAGAAAGCACAGGAATGGATTCCATGCTCAAGAGTACAGTCAGAATTAAGTATATTTTTATTAATACATTAATTTGTTTCTTAGCAAAATTCAGTTTATGTGAGAATCAGTCTAGCAGCTTTATTACCTCTTAGAACTTTATCCAGAGAGGTCTTAGAGCATGGTAGTTATCCTCTGGTGTTTTCCTTTCCTTGGCCTAATTTTTCATTCTAATTGCTGGCAAACTGTATCTTCTTTCCAGAAATGTGTTCCTTGCTAACTGTGCCATGTTAGGGCTGATCCAACACCATGTGAAAGAACTGAAAAGATTCCCAGTGGCTTGAATGAGCTGTGTATCAAATTGTTCATTTTTTCTTTAGAGATATATGATCCCTTTTAGACAGAATTATTTTTCTAAACATCTGAAATAATTAAATAGATAAATCTTGAAAATAGATTCAGGTTCATCTCATTGTCACACTTCCACCATTCAGGATTTCCTGTGCTCCTGGGTGGGATTCTCTGTTTGTAAATGTGACTTGGACATTTTACTGACTTATGTACCCCACAGGGCAGACTGAGTATCATCAATCTAATGAGAGTTCTATCAATAATCTGATAGCAGATTTTACCTTGCTGTGAAGCTCTGTACGGGCCCATGGGTCGCTGCCCCATCATGCTGTTGCCTTGGTTGCTCTGGCTCATCATGGCAATGGAGGATTGTCCCTGGTAGTGCTGGCTCCCTCCTTGTGCCGAGTTGTAATGTGACGTTGCTGCTTGCTGGTGCATCATGGAGACTGCAATGGACATAGAAAAGACTGTTTTCTACAAGGATGGGGCAGTTCTCTCCCGAGGCTCTTTGGAAGCAAGTTAAAACCTTCAGCTAACACACATCCTGATAATTCTGTGAATTTTCCACAGGGGGAGATGTTTTCCTACTGGATGTATTTAACTCTTCTGCACTGGAATCCAGACAGGATCTTATTACATGGTCAGTTCTTGCCATTTGCTTCAGCAGAGATTTAAAAATACATCTAGCCTTGATTATTATTAGCTTACTTAAAAGAATGTAAACCTTATTGCAGTAGGGTTAAGGAAAGAAACAAGAACTGATGCTTGTTCCTCTCTACCTCCTGACTATTTCATTGGTGCATTTCTTTTCTAATATACTCCTTCTTCCATCTTCTCATACCTAATGATTATAGAGTTTAAGTAAACTGATATTCTAAGATTTATTTGATCCCTAAATTTCATGCTGTTGTAAAGAATTCTAAAGCATCAGACATTCCTTTCAATACTCACAAGCAAACTTTTTTTGAAATTAAGAGAATAATTGAGTTGTCTGCTAGTCTCTTTATGCCCTGCAAACAATGTGACGTACCAATGAAATAACAAATTGGGGTAGCAATGTACAAACAGTAAATGTGTTATATCCTGGCAGGTTCTTCATGCTTGGATAAAGGTGCTGCTCAGATCCCTTCCATGGCTGTGGATTGTGGATTTGCTTCCAGGGCTATCAGACAGTTGCACCTCTACCTAACCCTCTTTCCTCCAGCTCAGCCCTAACCATGGCAACTCAGCCTAAGTTAAAGCAAGTCTGAAACTGTTCTGATTTACACTGGCGCCCGACACCTGGAAATTCAGAGATGTCTTAAAGCTGTCTTTTCCTCTTGAACGTTTGTGGCTCTCTACAGAAAATATTTAGAGAACAAAGTCATATGCGGTAAAACCTCTGAGGTCACTGGAAAGTCAAGGTGGCCCAGGAGGAGGAAGAGGGAGTTTACCTGGGTTAGACTGCATGTTGATGTTTGTTCGAGAGACGTAATTGCCTATTGACCCCTGGCCTTGCATTGGCACATTCTGAGACGCAGGCACCGTGTGGCTGTAACCAGGGCCAGTCCCGTGGCTGCTGACGGTCATACTCAGAGAGGTCGTGGGCATGGTGTTCTGCCCTGACTGCTGCATAGACACGTGGTTAGGACCTACAAAAAGGAGAGAGAACAAGAAGAAAATCTGGGCTATTACTGGCAATGCACAGTGAGCACGAGGCCTCGCGGCCTTTCTGAAATACCTTATGATAAGGCAAAACAAAACAAAAAAATCCTCATTATTAAAACTCCCTGTTATCTACAGACAAATTAAAACTGCCTACTGCACAGGTAGAGCAATACTCCTCTTCCTGACAGCCAAATCCAGGCTGTACAGGATTGCAGATGGGAAGAACCAAACCAGCAGCAATGCCCTACAACCACTTCCTCGCAGGCAGCAGAATTAACAAATGCCAATAATTTCGGGTACTTCAGAAAATACACGGACTCTGGAAACATCCTAGCCTTCTGAAATTTGTCCTTTCCTTCCTCTTGTCCTGCAGCTGATTCCTTTCCTCCCTTCACACAGGTGGTGACAACGGGAAGACCCAGCAGTGGCTGAGAGGCACTTTGCACATTGCTGCGTCCACTGGGCTCCTCTGTAACCAGCTCACCTTTAGCTGGGGCTTCTGAAGTACCAAGGGAGCCTCTACTCAGAGAACAAGCCTGTCTGTCCCTTTCCTGAAGTTTGACTAAAAGTTCCTCAGAGGAAGATACGTTTTCCAAGCCACCATAACAACCCCAGTTGTTACTCCCTTTCCAACATCAGAATGTAATCGCCAGACTGCTCCAGATACCTCCTAGGCTTGTATCATCCTGCTTATCTGGCAGTGTGCTTATTTTTTTAAATTCTGTTGGGTAGCTAATATTGGGGAGAATCTGGTTCTTATTTGTTGTTTATTGCTGCCAATAGTTTTGTGAATGAGTTTTGGAAAGTTGATGGTGCATATTGTTGTCTATCTAAATTCAGCCTTATTGTTGTCAATCTCAATTAATTTAGGTAGAATGCAGAATCCTTAGAAGAGACAGAATGATGTTGTAATGTTTAAATAATGATATTTTAATTCAGGGTTATTAAGTGTATCTGCAGCCTCTGAAAAACATGCCTAACTCATTTAGTACAAACCTCATTAATTACTCTTAATGGTTTTCATAGACATCAAAATGAGAACATTTGCTGTAAATGATGATATTTTCTCTGATGAAGAGATGCAAGCAGCATTTTCAACAAGAGATAAAGAGAGCCAGCTCTCCTAAAATCAGTGGAGCTGGGTCAAAAGGCTGCTATAGAGAATTATCTCTGTGTTTTGCCCCAGTTTGTTTAAGTTGTAAAGCCAATCCTTGTGCAACACAAGGACACACGGTGTGTGAATGGAGGTAGCAGTTGCCTTGAGTGAGAGATGGAGTGAAGCAAGTGTTGGTAAACTTGGCCCTGTTTGCATGGGAAAAATTAGAGATTCTTGGCCTTCTTTAAAGTAAGAAAAAAAAAAGTTGGCTAATTTGTGATTGTAAGGGAAAATATGTGGATGAGTCCAGTCCTCAGGACTTCCTGTCAGGTTCTTTCAGTCAGCACTAAATTACTACAAAGACCTTGAGGGTGGGGGGCAAATCAGAAAAAACAGCAACAGTAGCACTGAAAATGTCTATTCTTAATAACACAAAACAATGCTTTGAGTGACTTAATATATTACTCATTCTCAGTATTAAACTTTGAAAAAGAAGGCCCTGAAAAATTTAGTAAGTTCACTTTACAAGTTGTAGCTGTTTAAAACAGGTCCCTCATCCATTTGTTTAAAAGGTACTATAGGCTTGACCACAAAGGGAATTTTAAAAACTCAGAAGTAATTTCATGTCTTGTGTCTGCTCTTGTCCCCTTGCCAGGGTCTGTGATTTTACAATCAGATATTTCTATTTATAGAAACTGGTTTTGCTCTCTGTCACTCTGGGAGACACCCACAGAAACAAGAACTGACTGAATAACTATGATCTACAAAATAAACAGATTATTCATAATATAAAATGCACATATTAAAAAATGGTTTTTCAATGAGTTTAGTTGCATGAAAAAAACCAAACAGATTATATTATCTTATTAATATGAAATGTCTGTGCAAATTCTTTGACTGTGCAGTACAATCTCTATAAGCTTCTGTAGAGGACAAAGGCTGGTGCAACACCAAATGATTTGTAAGGAGAAATGTATCCTGGGAGGTCTTTGCAATCTGAAGGCTTGGTTGTGTGTTTAGTCATGCAAGCAATTCCATTTCACCCTGGCCAACCCCGCCACCTTCATGAGAAAAATACTACAACATATATTTTTTCTCACTAAAAACTTGGATGCATCTTTACTTGGTGATTTTCATCATGCATTTTTTAAAAAAAAAAGTCTTTAATTTCCTCTGTAGAAACACAAAGCACCCTGCAGAAGCCAACATCATTCCTGCCTGTAGCCATTTTGTGGTGATTTCAGCATGTGCCTGAAATCCCCATATGCCTGAAAGGTGAGTTAGGAGAGGTCTTTTCCAGCTCTCTAAGTATATTCTGCATTAATGATTTTGTTGCCAGGCAACAGCAAAGCAGCACAAAGGGGACCAAAGCTCACCATTGCTAATCTGACTCTGCATGAGGGAGGAAGGAGGAAGGCCGGTCCCGATGGCATCGCTGAGATTGCTCTGGGAGTGGAGGGATTGGTTGGATGCACTCTGACTCATCCCTCCCGGGCCCAAGTTTATATTTTGCGTTGGTGGCTGCGAAACAACAAGGAGGAAAAGCAAATTTTTGGTTAGGATTTTAATTAGAAAAACAGCAGCCCCCAAATTAGCCTGCCTATGACTAAAAACCGCCTCGGCTAAATACATGTTTCCTTTGCTTTTTGGGTAAACCTTTCTTGGTTTGACTCCTCTGTGTGAATGACATTGAACATGACAGAGCAGCTGACAGGCAGCAGCACAGTGAAGGGCTTAAAATTGTGTTTGTCACAGAGCGTGGCTTCTGTGCTCGTTCCTCTGCACTCACATGGATTTCCAAACACAACCACTGTGGGGAATGCATTAGCAAAGACAACACAGGAGCGTGGTGACAGATTGACCTTTGCCAAGCGATGCTGCAGTTTGTGTTTTATGTGTGGTACTTCCCAAATCAATCCACTGAGCGGGAATAACACCATGTGTAAAGACAAACCAATGCCCAAGTGCTGAATTAGATTTTTGACGTAAAACAGCAGCATTTTTTCCCCCAAGTAAAGAACACAGCAATAGGTAAAGAATATTGAATCTGGAACAAATGGAGCTGTTCAGATCTCTATGACTGCATCATCTGCAGGATGTAAGCCTTGAGCTATGGGGACAGAGATTAACACTACTGTCCCAAAGAACATGATTTAAACACAGTGAAAGTAACTTTTGATTTGTTTGGTCTTCTACCTGGCCACTTCAAAACTTTTAGCTGGAAAAATACTAAAAACCGGTTCATTGATAGTGATCAGTGACAGAATCAAAGAACATTTCCCACTGGCATAGCTAATGTATCTGAGGGAAATAACTATATTAGTTATACTAATAACTAATTATTAGTTACAATAATTGTAGTGGTACTTACAGCAGGAAGCAAGGACTGCATATTCTGGTTAGAGTCTGCTATTGTTGCCAAGTAAACCAGGTTTCTGTGCAAGATTTGTTGGTATCTACAGAACAAAGAGTGAAGCTTATTTGGAAAGGGTTAACAATACACAGAATTCCAAACCTTTCTCTTTTTTTCCCCCTATTTACAAATGGTTAGTTAAATTACCTTAACCCATTTTTGATCCATCCTAATAAATAGCAGTAGCAATGACCTGTGTCTGTGCTGTCATGTTGTCTATCAAGCATCAGTGTGCTCAACCCGTCTTTTACAAAAGGATTAACTTGGGGGAAGAGAGAGGTAAAATATACTCTTCTTTGAAAGCACTTTGAACTGTGGAGCTGGGACCTCAGTCTTTGAGGACTGACATCCAGTCAGCTGCTCCAACAATCACACACTTTTCTTTTCTCTGTCTAACAAAGATCCTGATAGGAACGAAATTCCAGAACTCCAAAACCCAAAACCTGTTTTCCCCGCCAGCAAGCTGAGAAGAACACGATTTTTTCCAAGAGTGCTCTAACTGGAGTGTTTACTCAAGTAAGCATCACCAGAACCATTTATGCTTCTTCACAGTTCTCCATGAACTGGAAAAGCTCCTGAAACGGAACAGGAGTGTTTCCAAGAGCAAACCAACAGCTGTGCCACTGAGCAAAGGGAAGAGTCAGACTTCAGGAAACATTTCTAACAAACTCCCAAATTCATAATACTCACTGAGTACATTCTGCAGTTTTCCCCTTGCTCTGATAATCCATAATACATTGTATTAGGTGGTGATTTTCATCTAGCATCTGCATAAAAGAGATAGGACCAAAACACATTACTACGAGAATCGTAGGAAAGTCCTGTATTTTTGTGCTTCTCCACCCTCCTCGGCACTGGATGCTGCTTTGTGCAGTTTCGTTGCCTTGGCTATTGTAAATTACCTACAGGCGACTTTACTGAGCCACAAGATTGATTCACTTATAAACAGTTATATTTAAAGTAGTTCCTTGAAATACCCATACAGAAGAATTCATGGCCTTACCTTGTTCCTTAAATGGCAGATAAATTCTGATGCTGAAGAAGGAAAACACTTTCACTATGAAATATCTCTGCCTCATCCCAAAATATCACCCAACTATTTCCAAAACATCAGGTATTACTAACATGCCTACTTTTAAGTAAGGAACAAACTTTCAAACAATTAAACCTATTCATTTTCCTGCCCAGGACTAGAGCGTGCTGACAGCTGAACTTCAGATGAAGGATAAATTTGCATCACTGGAGCTACTGAAACCATGTTTAAGAGAATTACAACCCAATATGTCCTTACCCTTATTTAATGAACTCATAATACACTTAAAAGCTTAAAATATCCTTTGATTTGTTTTGAAATTTCAGATATAATAGTTTGTCTCTTCCCTTCAGATTCCTTGTGAATGCAGCACATTTTCTGCAAGTGAATGAACAAAAATAAATAACACCAGCATTTAAAAATTTAGATTTGCCTCTGGCATAATAGAGCTTATAGGTACCACTGCTATGAAGTGCTTGCAAGATTGGCCCCTTGAACCACTGTGTCATCAGGACAGGAGAGCTCTTGAGGAAAGAACCGTTACACAGGAGACACTGAATTTGCCCTGAAAATGCTATTTGATGAACTATTTTAGAGGAGCACCACCACTGCTCTATTGCCAAAAGCTCTAACTTCCTCCATGTGAAATCTATTTTAGGAATATTTGATACTGGGATAAGAACAGCTTTGAAAGACTATTAAAATTGAGTTAATAAATAAAAATAAGCTGCTTATATAATATGAATGCAAATAAGACTAATCTTTTTCATTGAAATTTGTATGTGTTCTCAAAAGCTCACTTTAATGAGGATTTTTGGAGTTGGTTTTTTTTTTTGGCTCCTGCTCCTGCTCCATTTCCATCCTTGACTATAAATCCCATCCAGTTCTTGTGCCTGCAAGTCTCTTCCTCAGTACTGCTGTTTGTCAAAGAGAAAATCACTGCCAACAGCCCAACACTGATGAACAGTCCTGAAGTAACCTGCCAGCAAATGCACCTGAGATGGGAAATGGTTTCACTCATTATTTTTAAAGAAAGAACATTTTGAAGCTTCCATGAAGTTTATGAATATGCAAAAAGGAAAGGGCTTGAAAATCGAACTGAAGATACTTTATCTGCCCTTTGTCTGTGGGTACAGTCACGGGTTTAATTACAAACTATGTGAATCATGAAATAACTCCAACTGATTTGGGGGTTAGAGGAAAACTTATTCAGTGAGTCCGAAATATTTCAGTATGTAAAATGAATTGGTTCACACCACCACGTGCTGCTAGAGCTCCACAAAATGGGATGTTTCCAAACAGTCTCCTGAGACGCAAGTCATCTCTCTAGCCTCTCTCGTGGCAGTTTGTTCTGCCTGAATCTCTGCTCTGTCTCAGGCTGCCACCGAGGGGTTTTTTTTCCCCTTTAGAAGTCATAAATTGGCACCAGCTCATGGCCTGGCTGCACAACCCCTGGTGACGGGTTAATTGCTGCGCTGGCGGTGGCACTTCTGCGCTGGTCACTCTCAGCCAAGGGACCACACAGAACTCACACCTGGCTGCCGCCACACCACGGGGACAGCACCTGAGCGGTGGGGAACGGCCGGAGCGACAGCAAGGGTACAAGCGACAAACAGCAGTGCCAGCAAAAACATGCACCTTCTTTATTGACATTTCCAGCCCCCTCCTTCCTGACCGTCACCTTCTGCAGCAGGAAAGGTGTCAGGGTCTGCCTGTGTGTGCAGTCCCCTGCTGCCAATCCTAGGAAATAGGAAACAATAACTTCCCAACTCGGCACCCTCTGCTTTGGCCTCCACGGGAGACCCATGTGGGGATCTCCTCTCCAGAGAAAATCTTTCAAAACCTTTGTTTGTCATTAAACGTCAATAAACCCATCGCAAAAATAATAAGAGTTTATGAAAAATGCCAGTGGCTGGTGCTCCCTCTATCTTCTGGGAAATTAAAATTCTGCATCCAGATACAAAAGAAAACCTTTGCAAATTCAGTATTTTATTCCAATTCATTTTTCTAGGTTGGATTCTTTAGGGGCCAGAAGCTGACATGCCATCATAAATTAATCGCATATTTGCAGATTTTATTGCCGTTTCCCAATGTCTGCTTGGCAGCGTTTCCCCTTGGCGAGCAGCAGGGATAACGTGCCATCCCGATTTTATTCCCTGCGTCCTTCTCTCGCTCTCTTTGCAGCGATCTGAACACCTTTGCTTTGTTCCACCTCCTCCTCCTCCTCCTCCTTCCCCCACCTCTCTCTCCAGCTGTCCATCTCTGCAGCCCTCGCAAATTCACGAGTTTTCCTGATCGCCTTAGAAATCAGCCTCCAGCTGCAGGAGCATGGACGGAATAAATGTCTAAAATTGTCTGTATAAAAGCATGCTCTTTTACCTTCTGGATAGTTTGCTGGGTGACCTCCCCTTTGCCTCTTGGGCGAGCAGAAGCAAAGGCAACCGACATGGTGGGGGTTTTTTATGTGTCTATAATATATCGGTTCCAGGCTCTAATAATATTGTTATTATCTGGCTGCTATTGCCGTGCGAGGATTCTCCGCAGTGCACGGGGAGGGGGGCGGCCGCAGATGGTACGATCTGCGCCCCGCGAACACCCGCGGGCGCCGCGCCCCGCGCCGCCGGGCACCGCCCCCGCCGCGCCCCCCCCGAGCCCCCGCG
>VZTE01002665.1:570804-590277 GCA_013397775.1 Eulacestoma nigropectus | reverse complement strand
CAGCGCGGGGGGCGCGCGGCGCTGGCCGCCGCAGGCGGGAGCGGCCCGGGGGACACCGGCACCGCCCGGACCGGGGACGCTCCGGGGCTGCTGGGGACAGCCCAGGGGAGCCCACCGCGACGGTCACACGGAGGGAGCGCCTGTGCTGTGAAGAAAGGCTGAGGCAATCGGGGTTGTTCAACCTGGCATCGGGGTGACCTAATTGAGGCTTTCCAGTGCCTCAAGGGGACTCACAGCAAGGATGGGGCAAGGCTGTCTACAGGAGAATGGAGAGACAGGACAAGGGGGAATGGGTTCAAATTGAAACAGTCGGTTTAGGCTAGATATTAGGAAAACCTTCCCTGTGAGGGCGGCGAGGCCCTGGCACAGGGTGCCCAGAGAAGCTGTGGCTGCCCCCGGATCCCTGGCAGTGTCCGAGGCCAGGCTGGACGGGGCTGGGAGCAAGCTGGGCTAGTGAAAGGTGTCCGTGCCCTTGGCACTGGGTGATTTTCGAGGTCCCTTGCACCCCAAACCCTCCGGGTTCCCTGCGCCAGCGGGGCGTGCCGGCCGCCTGCGCCAAGTGCGCACGGCAGGAGCGCTGCGCAAGGGGCGCCGAGTGCGTACGCCAAGTGCGCAGCGCAGCAGCGCAGCGGCCCCGCCCCCGGCCCGCCCGGATGACGGTGCGGGTTCTGCCGGAGCCATGAGCTACGACCGCGCCATCACCGTCTTCTCCCCGGACGGGCACCTCTTCCAGGTGGAGTACGCGCAGGAGGCGGTGAAGAAGGGCTCCACCGCGGTGAGTCAGCGGCCGCGGGGTTCGCGGGGCGGTGGCCGAGGGGGGCCCGCGGCGGGGCCTGCCCCGCGCTACGCGCCCGGCCTGGCCGGGCCCGGGAGGCCGCTGGAGCAGCGGGATCCACTTCCAGGGACCTTCCTTGGGGTCCGTCTGCCGCCGGTGGAGCTGCCCAAAGCCCATCGCTTCCTGTGGCGTTTAGGCGTTGTGTCAGGCCTGGAGGGATCCTCTCCTCCCTTGGTCTGTACGTGCTGCAGGTTGTGGTATTTTATGTTTGTGCACGAGGCGGATTCCCAGTGGATTGGGAAACACGTCGGTAAAAGCACTTAGAAGTACATTGCTGGCTCCCAGCTTCCAGTTGTCCCAAGCTTTTGCTCAATGAAAGTTTTATTTCATTTAGGGGAAGAGAAAAAAAGTATTAATCTGCAAATTACATTGTATTAGTGATTATAAGAAGTTATAATAATAATAATAAGTTGTAATAAGTCATAATTGTATTAATAGTTGTAGTAAGTATTAACTACCAATAGCAAAAAGCAAATGTATCACCTCTGGGATGGGAATGAATGTAACAAGATTTAGTGCCAAATAAGTTCTTTTTTTTTTTCAGAAATTAAAAACACTGTAAAAGTGGTAACAGCATCCAGTATAACCACCCCTGTCTTGTCTCTTGTTGAGTTTAATGTTTTTGGAAACATTTGGAACATGCTGACAGCAGGGCCACCCCATAAGAAAAAAATAGTCCCATCACCCTATAAGAAACAGTGGGAATGAAGAGGAAGGGTCAAGGGATTTTTTCCTCTGTGATGTTGGAAAAGGGGTATTCAAGTTATGAATTAGGACATTAAGGCATCTACTGACAGAACATTTTGGCAGCTGTAGGTGTTACTTGGCCTGATCTTCAGTGCCTTGGCCTCTTGAGCTGAGCAGTGCCAGTGGACTAGTGGGGTTTCATCCTGGTTCTGTGGCTGTGGAAACGCTGATGGTGCTGCTGGAGAAAAGACAGTTTGTAAGAGGAGGTGGAATATGTCTCCTGGGAGCCACAGGGATTTAGGCTGGTATGAACTGATGGTGAAACTGCACCCTGAAATGCAATGCAGTTTTTGTTACATCAGTCCTGCCTCCGGGTTGAGTGGGAAATAAAATCCTGACTTCAGGCTGAGGTAGTGGTTACAATGTGGGGGGTTGTGCTTGGTTTGTTACTGCTCATTTGACTAAAGTCTGCAACTCGGAGGAATTTTGGACCTAGGTTAACTTTTTTTACTTCTTCTTTCCATGCATGGAAGGTTGGAGTAAGAGGGAAGGATATCGTTGTCCTTGGTGTGGAGAAGAAGTCAGTGGCAAAACTCCAGGATGAGAGAACCGTACGGAAGATCTGCGCTCTGGATGACAATGTCTGCATGGCTTTTGCAGGTACGTGGTCCCTCCGGGGGTTTTGGCAGTTATTGGGGCACCTTTGGGCACGTTTGTGGATTCAGAGAATACAAAATACAGGGTATAACTGGCTGAGAACTGTGGGAAGCAGGGTATTTCCACAGTAGCTTTTTCTTTTTTTTAAAACGTGCAGAAATAGAGTGTCAGTGTCAATAATATTTTTAAGGGGAGATCTGATTTAACTGAGTAAAACAACAGGGTTTAGGTTCAGTGTGCAGGAATGAGAGGCTCAGCTCCTTCCCCTGCCTTGCTCCCTTAGCCAGGGTCTGGGATACGTGCAGGGGTGTTCACAAACTTGAGGAAAAATTCTCTAATAAAAAGGCTGTAACTTAAAAATGGCAGCATTAGCTAAAAAGTAAAATAAGAACAAAATTTCTTTTAAATCTTTTTTTTTAAAGGGTCACACTTATTTTTGTCAGCTAACATCATGCTGCTGTAGCCTCATTAACTATGTGAGATTTGCTGGGCAGATGAAACTGGGCTGCATGAGGAATAATGTGAGAGAATAAGCATTGCAAATTTGAATTCTGTCAGTAATATTCCCATTACCCAGTTCAGAATTATGTGTGCCACCTAACTCACAAACATGGAAGCTGTAAACTAAATCCTTTTTTTATTTTAGTGTATTAGCCACTTTCTGCTGCCTCACAAATGCTCTTGCTCAGCAAACCTGAGAGTTTGAGCTCTGCTTTGCTTTTCCCTTGCTGTTGACACTGACCCCGTGGGCATTTTAGGGCCAGGTTGGCGTTGTGAGGTTGTTTCATGGCTCTGAGGCCACTCTGTCGTTCCAGGGCTGACAGCTGATGCCAGGATAGTCATAAACAGAGCTCGGGTGGAGTGTCAGAGCCACAGGCTCACCGTGGAGGATCCTGTCACCGTGGAGTACATCACACGCTACATTGCCAGCCTGAAACAGGTACTTGGGGCTGCACAGAGCTGCTGAAAATGTGTCCTGACCTGACAGAGATGTTGTATGTGCTGTTATATTAGCATGTGATATGCATAGTGTACACCTTGGGTGTGTAACGCAGGTGTGGTGTGTAACAGGTGTGTACCATGTGTGACTGGAGTGTAGCACAGAACACGTGTGTAGCATGCAATATCTGACACTTCTTCAAACTGTAAATGTCTGTGCTCTGGCCTCAGTCTCATTACCTGGTAAAGTACACACTGTGGGTGTTTCTCAGGAATTGGGATGTAGCAATGGAAAATAAGAGTGTTTGGTTTGGTTTTTTTTCCCCCAAGATAATTAGTGCTTGTAAGGACTGCACAGCTCCATGTTGTCATCAGGAGCACTCTGCTCATCTCACTCCCAGAACAGTGGGCCCGGGTTACTGTCAAACCTCTGCATGGCTCCTGGTGGTTTTTCCTCCTGCAAAGCCATTGCAGAGATGGGTAAGAGGGGAGCAAATTGGTGCAGTAGTTAATATGTTTTATGTTTGATATTCATGAATTTAGAATGAATTGCAGCGTCAAAATATGCCCAGCTGTGTTCTGTGAGAAAATTATTCATTTGCCAGTGTATTAAACTGATTTTTAGCCACTAGTGGGAATTAGAAAAAATTGAATTTACTTATGCACAGATGTGTTGGAACAGTGGTGATGGTAATAATGTGATTCCTGTAATAATCACTAGTCTGTCAGAGCCAGGCACCACTTCCCAAAGTTTCACTTTGTTCCTTTATCCTAATCTTACATTTATTTCTTTCTGGCACACTCACCATTTCTCTCAAACTGTTGCAAACACACCTGGCTCAGTTCCTGCTGCCGTGGTGCTGTGGGTGTCAGCCCTCCTGCTCCTGGCGTGTGACATGGCAGTGACTTTGGTAACAGTGTCCCAGGAGGGCTGTGAGATGGCTCCAGTGTAACCCGCGTACAGCCACGGAGCTGCCGTGATTTCCTGTGGAATCAGTGCAAATTGTTGGTGAAAACTGTGTTCAGGTGTCCTCATGGTATTTTTTAGCTCAGTTGTGTCACACTGGGGCTTGCAGACACGGCTCTGGCTGCCTCAGCACCACCCAGCAGCCAGGGAGGTGCTCCTGGAAGCTGTAACCAGGTGTAGGAACAGGGGTTGGACAGGAACCACCTTTCACTTGCCTGCCGTAGGGGCTCTGTGAGATACAGAGTCCTGACTAACACAGAGAGAGCCAGCTAAAAGCATTTCTGGTGGCTCTTCTGGTTGTAACTTCTCCAGGGTCTGCTTTGTACCCTAGAAATGTTTTCAGAACTGCATCTGAATGCATGTGTCCCTTGTGCTCAGAGGTACACGCAGAGCAATGGCCGCAGACCCTTCGGGATCTCTGCCCTCATCGTGGGCTTTGACTTCGATGGGACCCCGCGGCTGTACCAGACCGACCCCTCGGGCACTTACCATGCTTGGAAGGTGAGTGCATTCAGTCTCTGGTGGAGGTGGAATATTTGTAAGTTACTGTATCCTTTAAAGTGGGATTGGGGTAGAGGAGATCTCGCTGGCCAGACAGTGCTGGCTCACAGCTGCAAAACTCCTTAATGATCAAATGTACTGAGAGTGGCCATCTGCAGTTCAGCTTTCCTTGGGAAAATTTGTCCTGCTTTCAAAAAAAACCCCAAAACCAACCCACCTGTGCCAGACAACTGTCTTTGTGTGTGACAGATTATGCAATTTTACAACTTGTATTTCTTTCTTATTCTGCAAATGAAATATTTTCTAAACTCCCATTCATTTTCTGTTTCCCCTCAATGTTTCCAGGCTAATGCCATTGGCAGAGGAGCCAAATCTGTGCGTGAGTTCCTGGAGAAAAACTACACTGATGAGGCCATTGAAACGGATGATCTGACTATTAAACTTGTCATCAAGGCTCTTCTCGAGGTGAGGCTGTTTCACATCTCTTCTGTGGCTTTTTAGTGTGTCCAGATTTACTTCTTGGATGTGAATATGGGAAAATCTTCATGGATGTCCCAAGGAAGTACTGCAAAGGATCTGTGAGAGCTCTTTACCATAGGCTGTGGGTGTTGGATTAAATTCAAGGTTCAGAATATTTGGGGTAACAATTTCCATAGTTTACACAGAACTTAACAGCAGCTCTGGGGAGGAAAACACACTTCAGTTCTGGGTGTTAACGTGATGCACCAAAGATGTGCTAAAGCACATGCTGAATATTCTATTTTTTAATTGAAGTTTAAGATACAGAAAATAGCACAAGTCAGGTGGTGAGGCTGAGGTGTTCTCCATCCGTTCAGGGCACTGGCACCAGTGTGAAGACCCTTTTGAGAGTTAGTGCTGCTGGTGTTGAGAGCTTAGAGCTAAGGAGTGAAATACTCCCCCATCCATATCTCTTCTCCTTCTAAGGAGACCTGAGAGGGGTTTGTTGGAGTGAATTCCTGGCCAGGCTGCTAATGCTTCCCTCTGCCTCACCCAGGTGGTGCAGTCTGGTGGGAAGAACATCGAGCTGGCAGTCATGAGACGGGAGCAGCCGCTGAAGGTGAGGCTGTTGTTTGCTTCTCTCCCCTTGGGCCCATCTCTGATACTGTCCTTGTTGATCTGCCTTAACTTCCTGCCCTTAATCTCACATTTTGCACTGACAAATACTTCAGTTTATTCTTAGTAGCCAAGGAATGTTGTTGTGTCTGCAGCAGGTACCTGCTTCCAGATAAAGAGCAGTTAATGTTCTTCCAATGGCAGAACTAGAATCACTTCCATAACTGTCTCTTTAAGTTCATTGGTATCCTGAGGGTCACCCATGTTTCTGTTTTAGATCCTAAACCCTGAAGAAATTGAGAAGTATGTGGCTGAAATTGAAAAGGAAAAGGAAGAAAATGAAAAGAAAAAACAGAAGAAAACATCATGATGAATGAAATGTACCTGCTTAGCTGCTTCTTTTTAATTCAAGTGATGGGTTATTCTGTATAGACATGTAGGCATTCCAGTTACTCATACTGTGCTCTCTTGAGACCTACAATAAACCTACTGATTTTTTTTTAAAGCTGTTATTTAAAAAAAACCTGTCTGTTCCTTGGATTTTAATTACCCAGGATGCTCTGGTTGGCTACAGAACAGCAGCAGTGACCCATTAAAGGACAGAGACTTTGCTTGCATTTTTTTCCCTGGACACTTCACTTTGTTTAATGGTTCTTTTGTGCAGTGTCTCAGTTCTCAGCATGTCCCTTTTTTTTACCTTAAGCAGCTGTCTTGGGGGTTGTGTTATGGCCTCAACTAACGAGTATGGAGTCAGGGTTTTTATTCTCTAACGGGCATGGTTTTAGCTGTTTCTTCATTTCAGAGGAACCTCAGGCCTCGCCACACCCGAGCTCATACTCCCAAGTCCCAGTACTTGGAGCACTAGGAACAGGTGCCCCTTTATTGTAAGAGGTTCCCCATTTGTATCCACCAAGTGGGTGGGAGCAAATCTGCCCTTGCAAGCAGCTCTTCAGTCTGCTCTTGCACACTCAGAGAGGGTGTGACAGGGTCAGAGCAGGACCAGGGTGGCAGCAGGCACAGCAAGGACTGAACGTGGCCCAGGAGCCTGCAAGAGGCAGCTCAGGCACTCGAGCCCCTGCCCAGGACAGGCCCTGAGGAGCTCCACACAGCACAGCTGACACACTCCTGGGCTCACACACCCCAGAGCTGTTTACTGGGAAATGCTGCCCAGAAAAGTGTGGGCAGAGGATCCCACAGGCATCAAGGACGGAAGCAGCAGCACTGCTGCTGCTCAGGGACACATTAGACCAATCAGCCAGAGGAAGTGTGATTCTGGAATACCAGGTTGTTTAATTTATCAGCTCTTGGACTGGAACACTGAAGGCAACAACCTGCAATTGGTTCCCTGCTCAAGTCAGTAGAACTGTTCCCACACACTGGGAATTTCCATGGGGAAGCTGAAGGGGCTGCAGCCAAGCCCCCAGTGCTCCTGGGGAAGAAGGGCTCATTGGTAACAAGCCCTAGGACTGAGCCACAGCCACCAGTCCCCGCTGCTGGGCATCAGGAGCCAGGCTGAGCACTCGGCTCAGAGGCTGGGACACAGCCATGGGACACAAACTTCAGCAGTATCAAGGAAAAAGGATGTGCTTACATGCTGGGATCTAAAGCTTTACTGTGGAAACAAGGGAATTACTCCCACTCAACTAAAAAGGCCCAGTTACACCCAAGTAATGGTGATTACACAGGAGCAGGGAAGATTTCTCACTCCATCCTCTGCCAGAGCAGTGCAATTCCATCTCCACACTTAGAGCCACAGTGGCTGCTTTGCCAGCAGAGAAATTAGAGGCAGAGCAGCTCTGAGTGAGCCCTTTCAGCACAGCCCAGCTCACAAGTGTGAGCCAGGTCCTGCAGCAGCAGCACTGGCACCTGACAGGCTCCTGGGGAGCCCCACCAGCCCAGGGAGTCCCTCTGTGAGGCTGGGGTAACATAACCCTTGTTAGGCTGAGTCCCAGCACGGGAACCAGGGCAACAGTACAACACGCAGTGCCTGGATTTGGGTGTTTCAGCCCTTTTCCAATACTGTGTAACACTTCCAGGTTTGCCAGAGCTCTGCAGCCAGGTTTTCTCCAGCTTGGATGGGAGCCCTGCAAGGACAGGCACCAGAGGAGTTGTAGGGAGTGATGTTATGGAGCTATGTACAGAACAGAGCTGGAGGGAAACACTAAACATTTACATGTTTATTATAATTACAATTTACATTACTCCAAAGAGCAGCCCCACTGCTATGTTCTAATTCTCAGCAATAAAGTCCTACAAAAATAAATCCAAGCTTTTACAGTAACCTAGGTCAATGCATAACTAAAAAAAACTTGAGCTATGTAAGGGGTTCAGTCATCAAGGTGCTTTTTCAACAAAATTCCCTACCAACCAAAAACGGGACACATGCCTACAGCAATTTAACCCACTTATTTCATGCAAACAAAGGTAACCCCTCCCTCCCAGCCCTCTCCCCACATACATATTTTTAAAAACAAAAGAAAAACAACTAAACTATTTACAGTATGGGGGTATAGAGGAAAGAAATTAAACATGCCCATCTGTTAAGCTTCATTATATGGTCTCCCATCCCTAGTTGAATGAAAACATTCCAAAGAGTTCCACCACAGTCTACTAGAGTACAGAGAACTGTTTGCATTTGGTGCTGCCTCCAGCGAGGTACAAACCGAGGCAAACGAGTCAGAGCTTCAGGTCTCCCTCCCAGACAGTCACTACTGCCCAAAACTCTGCACCTGAGTGGGGACGTTCACTGCTCCCATCCCACACAGTATCCCCACGCTCCAGCCAGGAGCCCCAAGCCCCAGGCACTCCCAGCACCCTTCAGCTCGAGGCAGAGCCACGGTCCTGTGGTACCTCCAGCCCAGCACCAGCCCACAAACAGCTGTACAGTCAGAAACACTACTACATGATCAACACTCCAGTATTCCCAAGTGACAATATACACAACTCCTCAGCACCAGGAATCCATTCTCCAGATACCAAGTGCTACTTCACACCTGCTGCCACGATCCGTGAGACCAGCAGCACCAAAGGATCCATTTGGTTACTCAGAACAAACAAATTATAGCTGGTTTATTTCAAGTGAGCTTTGGTTCCGTGTTAAAACAGCATGATTTCTCTTCTCCAGGGTTCAGAAAAGGAGTCTGACTTTGAGCTTAGACAATAGCAGCCTTGAGAGACCCAGAAAGAAGAACCGTGTAAGTTAGTCTGCACTTGAAAAACACAAACAAAAAAAGACACCCTGAAGAAGGTACCCCTGAACACATTCCCTCTTCCAAAAAATATTCCAGCGGACAGTGGCTGGTCCAAAGTAAGTCCAAAATATAAGCAGTAGTACATGAAATTCTGTCACTTGAGCTGAGACAGTAAACAATATGAACCATTTTCCCACATTAGTGCAGCAGTTGGTTGTTTTCTTTCTATATACAGTTTCATCCTCTCAGGAGAGATGTTTGAACCTGTTCAGAAGAAAGGTAGAATTAGATTTGATATGGGGTTCTTCTCCCAAGAAGAAGAAAAATAGCAAAGCTCACACCCCTGTATCAGCTGAAATGCTTAGCTAGAAACCAAGAGCTGCTTGCTTGAGCTGAGCCTTTTCTCAGACAGGTTAGCCCAAGAAACCAACAGAACAATCAGCATGTTAAGCACCACGTTAAATCACTCCTTCTACCCCTTAGAAATATCAGTCAGATCCAATAAGGAACAATTCTTGATAATGCATGAGACTGGAGAGCAAAACAGGCTGCACAGACAGTTCAGGCAAGGAGTAAGACAAACCTGGCTCAGAGAGAGTATTTACTCTTGCTAGAGCACTTGCCTCTGAAGTTACACCCTGCCAGTACCAGCTCTGTGAGTGGTTTGGTTTCTCCTTGCTGCTCCACTCCCCCTTCCACCTCGAAATCCACCTCGAAAGCTGCGGCCACGAAGGAACCGTCCAGACACTCCAAATGTCTCTGTATTGAGCTTCCTTTCCTCAGCCCACGTGGTGCGCCTGGAACTGAACAAGGCTGAGGTCAGGTTGAACACAAACACTGAAGAGCCACCAGCTCACTTAGAGAGGAAGCCTCAAACCCCTGATTTTGTTGAGCTGCACTGCAACAAGAACCAGCTGCAGTGTATGTGCTCTAACCCAACCCCTCAGCAGCCACAGAGCCAAGGGAATCCCTCGTGTGGACACTAAATGTCTCATTTCTCCAGGCACTCGATAACATCAGTGTTGGCAGGGAAAAGCTGAAGCTTTCCCTTTGTATTCCCAATATTTAACCTAATGCATTTCCACAGCCAGAGCTGACCTCTCTGCCCCATCTCCAGGCTTAGCTCACTCCTGTCTGCCAGCTGCACCTTCAGCACACCATGACCCTGATGCCTCCTCTCCCACAAGCAGATAAGGAGTTTGTTTAAAATCAATGGGTACAAAGTCAGTACTGGGAAACAGAAATGGAAACTCTTCTATCATAGTTTAGGCAAGTGTATCATATCAGCTGAAATGCTTTTTGTTTGATCCCACTGCATGAAGCTTGGTTCACATCACTTGTGAGCCACCAAATGCATGGCAATACTCCCTGTCTAAAGTCTATTCTAAAATTTTAAAATAATTTAACCATGTCACGTAGATTATGTCTGAAATTTTATGCCTAAAATTCCATTTAAAAACCAAGCTTTTAGAAAACACTCACCTAGATTTCAGTTCTGAAGAAATGTTGTCAAAGAAAGACTTGGATTTATCATAATAGCAGTTGGGCCCCAGCAGGTCCTCCTCTGCATTACCATCATTGTTTTGGGTTGCCACTCCAGGGTCCCCTTTTTCTTCCCCCGTCTCTGCTTTGTCATCTGAAGATAATGAAATGTATTACACTTCCTTGAGGCACACACTGCAGAGCCATCTGTTCTCTTGCTCCCTCAAACAAGATTTGAGATGAAATCATGCAGTTTCTCAGAACAAGTTTGTCTATGCAGTGTTTACTACTAGCTCAGCAATTCATACTTAATGAAGGCACAAACCTTTAAAGTTCAGTTTCTTCTTGAATTCTTTATCAAGCTCTTCTCTGTTGAATTGTGCATTTGCACTTTCAAAGTCAAAGTCACCTTCAAACTTTATTGTATTTTCCTTCACAGTAGTTGGTCTGTTTTGTCCTCTAGAACGGTTTCTGGTTCTCCTGTTTCCTGAAAGCAGGAGAGTTTAAACACTTGGTAACGCACAGGGAGGTTACATGACTTGCTCAAGACCAGGGGAAACCAGGGATAGAACTCAGGAGTTTCTGGCTTCCAGTCCTGTGGTTAGGCCACATCTCTTTGAAAGCAACTTCTGATTTTGGCTGTAGAAGACACATTACAGCAACACTTTAACTTTCTGAGCAGCATTCCTGGATGTCAGTCTTACCACTAAGACAGAGTGCACCCAACTTTCCTTCCAGTGTGCAGAGAGGAAGTCAGAACGAGCACTACAGCAAGAAAAGCTGAGGGAGGTGGGGAAAATTATCTTTCCTGTCTGCTCTTCACCTGCAAACATAGCACTGTAATTAGCCTAAAACCTGTCGTGATGGCAAAGAGGAGGTCTCAAAATCCAGCAAAAGACTCATCTACCCACAAAGGGAGCTTGTACTTTGTCTAGTTTCTGGTTTCCAACTGAGATGCTATCCACTCCTTTATGGAAAAGCTATAACCCCTTCTATACACTAAGTAATTTGAAGACCTGAGAGTCTGAAGAGTTGTTTCCTGTCTTTTCCCATTTTATTTGGGCAGAAACCTCTTCAAATTTCACCTTCTTCTCACCCATGCTTATACTGCCACTTTGAAATAAGAATTCTGCTCTATGGAGGTAAGTGTTCCATAGTTCCTCTATGGAACACTTAAAAAGCCCTGGAAAGTCTTAAACAGGCTGCCTCTCCCAGTAAGAATACTTGAGGTTTCAGAGAAATCCAGTTGCTGCTGCCAAGTCACAGCATTGATTTTTATGACATACCTTCAAGTTTCTAGAAAAGGCGCTAGAACTCTGTCCCTGGAATGTTCTGAACTTCTGCGACTCCAGAAGCTGTTTTGTTAGGGAAGCATCTCTGGATGCCCAAAGCTTCCTCTCAGTCTTCAGTCAGATAATCCTTCACTGAAGTTAACACCACTTGCCTTCACAGGCTGATGCGACCGTTTAGCGTCAGCTTAACCTACCCGATCTTCTCCTTTGAGGTCTTCTGTTTTCATCATTCACCTGTCCTTGGGTTTGCACAGGTGCTGCCTGAACTGTATCTACTGAACAAGAAGGAGAAACTTTAAAGGAGCACAAGAACAATCCCCAACCAGCTCAGTCTTGCAGTGCACCTTGGAAGGATGCTCAGCCCAGCGCCCTTGGCTGAAGTGGCGCGTACGTACCGCTCGCCTTGCTGTTGGCCTGCGGGACCTGCCGGGCACTGTGCGGAATCCCCGGAGTCACCTTCACCGGGGGCACCTTTTGGGAATTCATGCTGTCAACGGGGCCAGTCTGGACAGCCTGCTCTACCATGGGGCTTTTGCGGACTGGGTGAACAGAAGGAAAGCCAGCACCTGGAAAAAATCCCAATGACTAAGTGCCTCTCGGAAAATGCGCCAACACCATTCAAACCCTGCCCACTTCTAGGGAGAAACCGTTTGGTCAAGAATGACTCAAAGCCTTGAGTGTGCATCATTACAGGCTAAGTTTAAGTGGCACCAGGTAAGGCACCACTGCCATACAAGTCATGGCTCTCACATCCAGAGCCTCAGGATGTGAAACATACCCATTTGTTTCTTAAATCAAGTTAGACAAACATTAAACAACCGAGCCAGGTCAGTCTCTCAGACAGTTTATACCAAAATCTAATTTCTACGTTATGCAGGATTTTACTTTACATGATAACTTTAAATCTGAAACAAAAATTCACCATTTTGAAACTGTTCAAGAAAGTTTCCCCACTTTTTCAAACAGGTTTTGCAGCAAAAGCTTAAGCACCTCAGCTATATCCCATTTTGTAAGCCGCTTTTAGAAGTCCTTCAACTTCATTGCTTATTGTTAGAGCTTTCAGACAAAGAAAACCTGAAACCAGACCAGGATCTCAAAGTTACCCTTTTAAATTCCTTCTTGGTCAAGGCCAAAGTGCTACCAAGACTTCTGCTGCTCTTCCATCCAGGCTTATTTATTCACACTACAAAACATGTAAATACTTTTCATGGTTTGGTATACCTTACACCAATTATATTAAAAAGTGACAGTCTTCAGTACTCAGAAGAAACACTGCATTCTAGGTTTAATTAGAAGGTTTGGAGTACTACAGGTTTATGTAGTTATGCATAAGAACTGCTTGGAAGCGAACTTTAACTGAATATATTAAAGGAGCAAGAAAAGTGAAAAGCTGAAGAGTTCACACAAACCAAGCCACTGACACTTCTGGGTCACCAAGTCCACATGAGATATACCCAGTAGGTTACATCATGCAGGTTCCCAGTTAATGTACACCTGGAAAACTTGCAAGGAAGACTGACATGCCCTAAGGATTATTGAGTAGGACAAAGCTGATGTGCAAGTTTAACATGAGAAAGTTTCAAAGTTCAGCCAGAATATTGAGAAACTACGTACAGATAGATGGCCAAAAGCAGAGAGTAAGTAAAAAGCTTCATGCCAACACAAGCACACATGTTTAAGCTAAAAACAGATGAAACTAATTATCATGTTTATATGCAGGCCGCAACTGGTCTCTCTGCTCTGAGGATGGTCAGCCTGGTATCTCAACCTCCTTTAAAGGTTTTACACATAGAAACAAGCACCTAGAACTGTGTTATTTCTGCTACCCAGGACTCAGTAATTGCTTACTGTTAGTCATGCTTTACTAACTGGGAGTCTGGACAAGGTATAATGCCCCATCATGCATGAAATCTACCCTGAAGTTTCCTCAATTACAGAAAATACTTCCAAATTTTTGATCAGCCTACAAGGCCACCCACAATTTAAGCAGTGTGCTTCTCTTTCCAAGAAAGGCTGACTAATTCCTCACCCAAACCCTATGGTGACACATGTTCCTGGACACGATGCAGTACATTAGCATCTCTAAACTTCATCCTTCTCCTGATACTTACACAAGATGATCCACTGTCCTGGACTTTTCTTTTCTCCTGTCTCTCTAATTGATACTTCTAGGACAGGAGGAATCATACTTCATGTAATGAAAGGCAAAAAAACAGCTGAGAACAAACTAGTTCTACTGGCATTACCCATATGAGCACTATCATTCTAGGAGGGGTTAACAAGAACAGAGTGTTTGCAAGTGCCATGCAGTTCTTCCAAATATTTGGAGTCCTCAAACTGCTGTTACCCTTGGAAGAGAGCTGATGGGGCTCTGAAGACATGTCAGGCTCTGAAACAGGTTGTGGAGACGGAGAAGAACTAGGGCTGGAAGCAGCTGCTGATGCTGGAGGGCTTACCAATTTCTCTAAAGAGATAGAGGGAAGAAGAGAGAGCAGAGATACACGGATAAGATACAAGGTAGTGAAACATCTGAAGGACTTGGAAAGAGATACAAGATTCTCTAGAACAGCATTAGAGCAGCTTATTTACACTCCTCTCTGGGAATACAAGTTCTTTTTTACATGTGATGTAAGGTGTGTTAGGTTAGAAATGAACTGGCCTCAACTGTCAGGTATTCCCATTAATTTCAGAAAGAAACTTCAGCTATTTATTTTGTTTCTTTCGTGTGCATGTATGTGTGCACGTGCAAGCAAAACACGGGTCTCCTTGTAGTAAAATCATTGCACAAAGTTGTTAGCTACTTATTCACTGCTCCTTGCAGCCTGACACTTGGCAAGGAGTTTGGTATTAGTTACTGTTATTTGGTTTCACAGCAGCTGCATACAAGACCATACCTTTATTCTAGCAAGTAAAGTTTGTACTTACCTAAACCTAAGGAAGCTGCATACTGCTGGCTAAGCAAAGAGCTGGCAGCAAGCTGACTGTAAGGTGGCATACCTCTAAACGGGCTGTAAGGCACATGTGGCTGAAAGGATGATGTAGAGGCAGAGCCCAGTGAAGACTGTAACAAGACAAAGTACATTTCCATTTACAGTGTCCAGAAGTCAACTTGCTTTGGCAGCGAGTCTTTACTTCATGTACAGCATTACTAAAGCTTAAGTAAATTCTGAGAGGGGTTAGTTTACCGCTTTATGATTTTCCTGCATTCTCAGCTAGCTCTGGCTTTTGTTGACTGAAGTCTTTAATGCTGCTGCAACTTTAAACATTACAATAAAATTCAGGATGCTTCAAATAATCTGAAGATTCCTGGAGACACTGACTTGCCTTCATTTTTATAAGATTTTTATCAAAATGCAGTCCTTCAACACCAGTGTTTTATCTCAGCTTTTTATCAACACTTCAGGCTAACTTACTTGGACAATGGCAGGATCTTGTGGCAGAGTATGCTGAGCTTTTGGAGGCTCACAGACAGTGATGTCTTTGATGTCACTTCCTCGAAAAATAATGTACTCATAGATTTCTTCTCTGGGAGGAGCCGGTCTGTCTGTGGGCCGGTCCTCGGTCCCGAAGGATCGCACTGGAGCATGGAAACGGTGACATTAGTGCAGTATTGCCATTGCAGCATTGTGCAAGTGCAGATTTATGCAATTAAAAAGTACTCCTTCAACACTTGCCATTTGTAACAACAACAACAACGGCTACTTCCAGAACCCTCAATCTCCTTCTCACACACATCTGTTCCCTCAAATGCCAATTTTTTCAGCAGCCTGTATAAACAGTTTTGTTTACATCAAGCTGTGAAGGTAAAGACCATAGACCAGCTGGAGTGAAGAATCCTACTCCAAACCCAAGGACTTCCCCACAGTGCTGTACTCGCCTTCCCTCCCCAGCAGCTGTCCCATGCAGGCATTCAGCTCCAGACAACTGCACCAGACCACAGGAGAGGCCCCTGAAGCAGCAGGGGGAAATCTTAAAAGGCTTTAGAACTCAAATCTGTACCTTTGGTTTCATACATTTATTATGCAGATAGAGGTAGTTTTATCAATGATAAAAACTTCCTATTAAAATTCCCTCTCTACTCCAATGTCACTGGTTTTATGATTAATGTGACTACAAAGCAAGCCATTAGTGATAAATCTAAGATCTCAGTGCTTAGGGAGGCTTTACTGAGTGCCAGCTACCAGAACACTTGAACAGGCACTAACCAGCAATGTCACACTTCAGAGTGGGAACAAAAAAGACTTCAGCTGACTGTGGCAGCTACTAGGTAGAAGGATAAATTAATTTGGGCCATTAAAGAAGACGAGATCAGAACGGATTGTTGGCACAGGAAAACAGATAGCACCGTTACATCAGACACTGACAGGTGAAAGCTTGAAATTTCAGCCACAAGTTACAGAAACCCCAAGTTCACTGGTCTGGCTGCTTTCTGTCTTTGAGAGGCACTCCCAGTTCAGATGAGCATCAGCACTACTGGCTTGATGCACATTTTCTGCCAATGGAAAAATTCTGTACTGGAATTCCCTCAAATGCTTCTAACAGGTTATCATGGAAGTACTGAAACACCTCCACCAGAACATGCCACTCTCCCTGTCACACGGATGATGGGGGCACCACAGCTTCCCAGGAAAAAGAGCACCAAAAGTGGATGCACTGAACCTCACTTCCGAGCATCCCTGGCACACCATGCTGCTTCTTAATTTACAAGAAGTGTTGGCAGTTGTAGCCAGGGATTCTCCAGAGTCCTGTTCCAGGACGAACAGCTGTATGCAGGTGGTTCACCTCACCAGGCAGCATTTAGTGCTGCAAATGGTCTTCAGCCCTGTTAACGTACAGGTGAGCTCCCAAGGAACAGGTGAATGCCAGGATGTCCCTATCACACTGCTAAGCACCTCAGCTTGCACCTATCGGGAAGGGGATCTTCACTGGTACAAGGAGAAGCTGTCACTCACTTCCTTTCAATGGCCATCTTCCATGAGTTCCTAGGGTAAATAACCTCTCCAAGTTATTTTAGATCTCCAGCTGCTGTTTGATCATATTACAGCTGTAACCCAGTCAACCAGAAACAGATTATAAACTGAAAGCAATGCTTGTGGCCTTTTGGACATGAACTGTACCACTGATCACTCTGCTCAAAATGAGATTATTACAGCTCACAGCAAGATGTACTAAAGGTATCCAGGGACTACTGCAGGACCCCACAGCTAACTTGGAAAGCACCATGATCAGCCCATCAACTTCCACATGGACAAACACATGACCTGCAAAGCCCAAAGCTGCCCAGGCAGCCTCTCAGCTGGCTGGTCCCAAGGTTTCTAACAAAAACAGTGGAAAGGCATGTCCCTGTTGTAGACAAAACAGGGCTGTAGGAGTTGAGCTTGCCTGTCCCTGCAACTGAGGTGTTTAACTGTTTCTGGCACAGCACAAAGTGCAGCTTTAAGTTCCTGTGGAGGTGGGAAGGGCTGTCTCCCATGGAGTTAGTGACTATTGCTTACAGATGAACAGGAAATCGATCCCACACCACTGCAGCTCCTGGTTTACAACACAGTTCCAACTCGTGTAGGGCTGTTGAGCTTAAGCTCTGCATGGGCAGGAAACACAGCAAGAGTGACTGGGTGACTGGAAAGCAGAGCTTACGTGGATATTTCTTGTTGAAAAACTCCAATTTCTTCAGACTTCTACAGAAAGGGGAATCGTTTCTGGCCTTCACTGCTGACAGGGCACTAGTAGGCTTAAACTTCCTTTGTTTGCAATTTAAGTTTAGCCTCTAACAAGACAGACAACTTTCTTGTAGTGATTAATTAAGCCCACAGAATCTCCAGCATTTGCAATACTGTGCATGTATTGAGGTTTAACAAATATAAATCATTTGAAGTTAGCCTGGCTTCAAGTGAGAGGCTGAACTAGATTTCTTCCTGAAGTCTCTCTCAACTTTTAAATTTTTCTTTATGAATGATAGAAGTAAAGAGAATGGCATCTGGATTGCACATGGAAGTGTTTAAACAGTGGCATCCAGGGTTTAACAACAATTTACCTGCAGTCTGGACAACTTCAACAGCATGTCAGTAATTCATGGCCCTTCTAATGCCTCAGAGATCAAGTGTTTTGAACCACTGACACCACACACAGTGTTGATGCTGCTGTGACTGACTTCAACATTGTTACTACATTTGTAATTCTGACACTAATTTTGCTATAAAGTCTCTAAATTTGAAAACTCCCTCTGCGCTACAACGAAAAGCAGGGTTTGTGCTGCAAAGTTTATAGAGCAACTCTTTAGGTAGGGAAAGATGTATTCTCCATCTACTTTAACAACTACTTCTTAGGCATTCCAGTTCCTCAAAACTGAACACTGAGAGACCAATAAATACAAGAACTGCCAGAAATTTTATCCAGAGCATGTACTTACATCATAAAGCACTGTAATCTCGTGTGCCTTTGAAACACACCACTTCAGCTTTGAAGTGTAAGAAACCATTCCTACTTGCTGCTGGGTCAAGGTGAAGACCTTCCTGCACCTACAGGAAAGGAACTGCATCCTTCCAGCAACCTCTCAAGTACTTTGAGCCAAGCACTAACACAAACAGCTTCATCTGTACATTTAAATAAACAGCTACATTCCTAGAGAAAAAGCGAATTTGAGAAAACTCGTGTTTTTAACTTCAGAATACACTCTAATGGGTGTCAAATAATGTCCAGCATCATATAAACATCATTCTACCGGGTAAACACTGTGGCACACGCTGCCTTGAGGGTAGTTGTGAATCTGGCAAGTCAGTGCCTCCCGCCAGCAAACAGCCTTTCAAAACAAAAGGTGTTTGTTTTGTGGACAACCCCGATGGCTGCAGGCAATGAAGAACGTGTGAACTTCCCAGAACAAGGAAGGACAAAACTAAGGGAAAGAAAACGCCGATGAACATTAGCTGAAGTAGTCAAGCTGGACTTGAAAAGCAGTACAGAAATAAGATCATATTTGAGGGACTAAACAAGACAGGACAGGTTTTACTGAGATGAAATACAGGAGTTCCCAGCACAGGTGACAACTGAACCCAAATGACACCGTTTTGAAGATAATGATCAGTATTTCTACAGGGAAACAAAATGCAAAGCCTCGCTGAGGAGCCAGCAAGGTCGGCGAGCCAGACTCACGTGCAGGTGCTCCACCAGCGCTCTGTGCAGCAGCTCCCACCCTCCTCACCTGAGCAGAGCCCAGTTATCGATCACGGAAGGAACAAAGACACAGCAACAGCACTGTTTTCCTCAGCGCCGGCCTGGGGCCCTGCTCAAGCTGAACACCGACACACAGCCGGGCGAGGGGAACCGAACCACGCACAGCGATGCCGAGCGTCACCTCCCCGCTTCTGACAATAGCAAGAGGAGCCAGCGCTGCCGGCAGCGCTTCTCCCCAGGAACTCCCCGGGAGAGCCGAGGGCTGCTCAGCATCCCGGGCCCTGCCCGCCCCTCCGGTGCGGCCCCTGTCAATGCTGACTCACGGAGAGCAGTAGCGCTCCGGACCCGGGGCTCCAGCCCCGCGGGCCAGGCGGGCCCCGGGCGCGCTCATTGTTCCCGGCACGGCGGCCCCCGCCGCGTCCCCTCAGCCAGCGCCGGCCTAGGCCCGCCCGCGCCCCCCACAGGGCCCCGCCTCACCCTTGGCCAGCGCCACGGTGGAGTTCTCGGTGTCGATGGTATAGAGGATGCCCTCATAGCGGATCTGCGCCTTGGAGATCAGGCTGATCTTGCTGCCGATGTAGGGGGTCCCCGAGCTCATGGCGGCGGCGGAGCCAGGGGAGGGAGGTGGGGGGGGGGTCCCAGAGCCGCGCGGAGCCGCCGCGCCGCCCACGCGCACTG
>VZTE01002665.1:560033-570429 GCA_013397775.1 Eulacestoma nigropectus | reverse complement strand
CGCTGAGGGGAGCGCGCGGGAGGGGCTGAGGGCAGCTCGGTGACACCGAGCCCGGGTGCCGCTGCCCCTCGTGTGGCACTGCAGGGGCTGAGGGCAGCTCGGTGACACCGAGCCCGGGTGCCGCTGTCCCTCGTGTGGCAGTGCAGGGGCTGAGGGCAGCTCGGTGACACCGAGCCCGGGTGCCGCTGTCCCTCGTGTGGCACTGCAGGAGCTGAGGGCAGCTCGGTGACACCGAGCCCGGGCGCCGCTGCCCCTCGTGTGGCACTGCCCCTCGCTCGTGTGTTATTGCCCCTGGCTCCTGTGGCGGAGCTGCTGTCGCACGGCGTGGAGAGAAGGGGGATCGTCGCCTTCCCCTCACAGAACAGCCATGGCTGCTTCGGCCGGAGCCCCTTCACCCTCCGGTGCCGCGGTTGGTGCTGGTAGAGCCGCGGGTGCCCGGCGGGCCCGGCCGTGTGCGGGTGCCCCCCGCGCCTTTGTTCGGCTGGCCCGGCGCGGGTCACCCCGGCGCAGTCACCCCGTGCCAGGCCGCAGCTGGAGGGTGGGACCGCTCCGTGCGGCGTCTCCCGGGAGCTCCCCGGCTCCCCAGCCATCTGCGGGTCAATGAGAGACAACCGGCAGCATCTGGCAGACATGGCCACAGGAGGTGAAATCACTCACCAGCGAGAGGGTGGAGGGCAGTTGCATTTGGGGCAGCGGGTCAGAGTGCACAGGTCTCACTAATTTGTGTGACGTAAATGAATAGGATTCAAACCCAGCAGCCGGGGACAATGCAGCGGGAGCCATTGTCTGAGTGCAGGGAGGTTCGCTGGAGCTGCCGGCGCCCATGCCTTGGTTACATGTCTTTCATCAGCGATACAACAGCGACACGGGAGAACGCGGTCCACAGGTTTATCCCCGTGTCAGGACGCCCTGCGCCCTTGCACACCACGGCTCGCAGAGCTGTTCTCCCAATGCCCCAAGCTGTCTGCCCTGTGACCTTCTGTATTTTATGGTGCCACTCTTCATGCTGTTTATACAGCCTGAAGAGCAGATCTCCCTGCCTGAACAGGGCAGATGCTTCCTTTCCACTCGTACAGGCATACGTGTGCGGTCTTTTCCTTGTCAAATTGTTCTAGCAGAGAGTTCCCAAAAAAATAGAAACTAAAAAAAAATGTATATTAATTGGAAAACCAGTAATTTTAAATAAGAAAGTCAGCCCTTAAAGTCAACCCTTTTACATTTTTAGCTCAGCCTGAAGTGTAACTTACAGAGAGAAAGCAGAGATTCCTTTTTTTACTGCAGTAAACAGTGCCCTTTAGCGGGCAAATTGCTGGTTAGAAACTTCCCTGATGAAAAAACTCCTCTATTTCCTCTGTATGAGAAGTGTCAAGTTTAGCTATGTGGAAAAGTTCAAATGGAGAAAAAATAGGGAAAGAAATAATAGAAAAGATAGAAAAAATGTGGCTGCTCAGTTTGGGGCAGCCACAAAAAATTATTTGTAATGAAAAAAATTATGTCAGTAGTGCAATGAAGGTAGAGAAACAGTATTCCCTCTTTTGGTTTAGATCCTCCAACTCTACAGTATGTTTAACTTGATGTTTCTTATTTCCACTCTTAAAATATTCTTTAGAAATAGTATATGGGTCTCCAGTTCAATTAATTTTTTTTCTTTAGGCAAACCAAAATGTCACCAGTTCATAAGCACCTGTAGTTACAGTACTTTGTTATTTATTCAACACAAGATAATAGCATGATTGTTTTATTCCTTCTTTTTTTTTTTTTTTTTTTTTTGGTACCAATACAGTGATGTGGAACCTGCAGAAAGGCTAATTAAAGCAGTGTGGAAAAAGAAAACCACACCAAGATGGCATGACCTATACACTGGTAAGGAGAGATATGCAAACATACAGAATTTTAGTTACAATCACCGTGGCCATAAATCAGCCTGCTTCTGGAAAATACTCTTATTGTAATGAATTTCCTCAATATCTTGTGTTTGACAACAGTCAGAGATAACAAGTGATCAGCAAGAAGAAATATGACACCTGACATTTTAAGTGGCCTGTTAGTATTATTTATTCTGCTAAAAAATACAGTTCTTCATCCACTAAGTGTTGAAAGGGGGAAGGAAAGAGCATCTTTCACTGTGTAAATTCATGACAAGTGTGCTATCCCGGGTATCCCTCATATGAAGAGGGAACATTTGGCTTCATATGAAGAAGCTGACTGCAGTTCATCACAGCACTAGGAAGAAACCTGGCAGAGAGGCACCTCGTGATCACAGCAGACACGGGATTCACACAACAGCCATTTGGACTACAGGTAACTGTGGTCTGTGGAGAGTGGAGGTAGAGTACAGTCAGACCATGTAACTGCACAGCTCATTCATTTACAGGAAAAGCTGTGTTGCCAGAACTCAGCAGACACCCGTGGCAGCTGGAAGGCAACTAGAGGGATTTGGGAGGGTCGCCACCCATATATCTGAGCACATTTCATAGCAGGTAAAAGAGAAACCTGTGACTTCCAGCAGTGATGAGAATTTATGGGGTGCGCGATGGTGAGAGAGAACTTGTGTAGTGGATGATGGCCACATCCAGGGAAACCTGAGCTGCACTGACTCAGGTGAGTTCTGGCACAGTTAATGACAGACCAGCAGTTGGCAGGACACCTGTAACAAGCTCCAGCTGCTGGAAGAAGGGAGCCAGGCACTGGCTGCTGAAGCATCACCTCTTGCACTTGGGGACAATGGGATGCGTTTGCAGTTGGTGGCAAAAAAAGAGGAAAGAAAAGAAACAAGCATGGAAAAATGGAGGAAGTGAAAATGGAACAGAGATTTGAATTTGGGTGTGGCAAACAAAACAAAGGATACAAAAGCAGGGAGAAATGTTTGAGCCCTAGAGGAAGAGATGTTTGAGCAGTAGTTTCAAAACAAAATTTATGGTAGCTGCAGGGAAGGAGGGGAAGGTCACAAAGTACAGAACATAGTTCTGTAGAGGTGTGGGAAATGGGCAGTAGAAAACAGACCAGGAATGAAGGAGGGACTAGAACAGGATGGAGAAACAGAAAAGATTCAGGAAAGACGAGAAGGAAAAAAATGATCCATCCTTGTAAGGGTTTTTATTCTACACAAAGAAAAGCTGATGAAGTAGAATAAAGAAAAAAGCCTGTAAATTCAACTGAAGGAAACTAAAATAAAAGGAAGAGAGAGGGATGGAGAACGTAATAAGGATAATGAAAAATGGAAATATTAATAAGTAGAAAAAATGGAAGACTTGGTGACCTGTATTTAGATAATGTGGGCTTCGTACAATTAGTTTCTCAATTTCCCACAGTCTAAGAAAAAGAGATACAACGATGTATGGAGGAAATAGTGTTTCCTTACATTAGTTGGTCTTACATCTCAGGAAAAGGGGTTTCTCTTCTGAAAAAAATATCCATCAAAACAATGTGTTGTTTTCTTTTTTATTTCAGAAATAAATACAGAGACTGTAATACCTGTAATGCTCTTCTGTCTGCTCTCCCCTTTCTCTCTTTCTCTTTTTCTCAGTTTTGAGTCTGTGCCTCGGGCATTTTAATTTTGACATCTTTCATTCCACCCCCATATATCAAATTTAAAGTCAGTTTAACTCCTAGTTTTAAATGAAATATTTTATAAAATGTCATAGTTTTAGGCTTATGGGGGTTTGCCTCTCTTAATTAGTGCCTTGACTGTGTACTCAGTGGCACTGGAATAAATCTGCATTTTTCCATTGCACTTCTCAGCAATCCAAGGGCATTGCACAGTCAAGACAAAATATATTTTACCAGTGAGGAGGACATGACAGAGAGATTAAACTTCTTATCCAGACCCACAGAGTTTGTGAGCATGAAAGTGAAACCACACTTTGGGCACTGTTTATTTGAATGCTCCAACTGTATGAAATACAAACATAAGAGGAAGAAATGCTCACATGAGCTTGGCTGAAAACAAACTTATTTTGTACAGATACACAGTGTTTATAATGTATGGATGGTGTCAGTATCTGAGATAAGGAATTACCTATAAAGATTAAAAAAGCAGAATTTTGTATTACTTACTAGAATTTACAGACTCTTAATCTACACTTTAACCAGCTTTATTGTAAATACGGTCACGTTAGAATGATACGTTTTTATTTTCTTGTTCCATGAATGCATTCAATCCCACTTTTCATGCTGTAATCAGTTATTCTTTTCCCTGAAAAATCAATCACTTTCTAAAGGGAAATGCAGTTCCTTGCTATAATGCAAAATAATCTTTTGTTTTGTAGTTGTGAAAATCCAGTGGCAAAATTACAGAAACATGCTGGAGAATTTTTCTGTTTGTGTAGCACTTCCATGTGGAAGATTAAAATTACCAGTCTGACTTCTAAACTCTTCAGTTTTTTAAGGTATATCAATATATCCACTTTAATGGGTGGTATAAGCCAACAGTGCTGTTCTGGGACCTTCCCAGTCTTTGCTGTTTATATGCCATGAATCTGCTTAAAAGTTGTGTTTGATTGCCTGAATCTGTCGAGGTTAGAAGTCACTTTTGATGCAGCAGAGTAAGAAGGGAACATACATTTACTTGCTTTTATAAAACTGAATCTTGGACATGTGTAACATCTTTTATTAGAAGGAACACAAACTGCTATTCCAGCCTTTCCACACGCACCCCACTCCACCAGTGTCTACCTTATGGAAATGAGACTAAAACCCACACTCAGTACTAGACGTAAGACTGAGAACATAGCCCAGAATCCTGCCTGCTCTTGCAGTTCACTTCATCATTGAAGTATTGGGGAATGGAGCAGTTAAGGAAGTGCAAGTACCTTTTATACCGAGGCTTTCTGGATCATGAATGGCAAGATGAAGTTATCCTGGCGAAGTAGTGATTTATTCACAGATGTGGAAGCTGGATATAATTTTAAGAGATCCTTTCGTGAAGACAGTTAAATGGATAGTGTATGTGACAGAAAAAAGGTTGACAAAGCTGAAGTTTGCAGTTTGGTGACAAAAGTTGAAGGATGAAGTCTTTTAAGTCAGACACACTCTGAAAAAGGCATTTATGCATCTATCTCCCATTGAAAAGAGTAAGAGGATTCAGACCTAAGTTTAGAAGTAATTAAGGCATAAAGAGATATAGTTGTCTATCTAGGAGACTGGGGAGCACTGAACAGTGCCTAAGATATTAAGTTCCATTAGGAGAAATTTCTGACTGGGTTTTTTGCTGCATAGGCTGCTTTTCCTTGGAAAACGTTGCACTGAAGTGAATGGCAAACCTCAGTGTATCCTCACAAATGGACTGATGTGAAGGCATGGATGAAAGTTGGATTTCATAAAGTTCTTCCAGGCATGAAGTGAGCAAAAGGTGGATTGGAGACACACTACAATGAAGAAAAAAACAAAAACTAAAGTAATAAATGGAGAAAGGAAGCAAAAAATTGTCATATAGGGATGAAATGCTGCAGAGGATTAGTCTGCAGGGAAAGATGTAGAGGTTTACATTTATGCATTAACTGGGAGAATAAGAATCTGTGTATTGAGCCTCATGCCCAGCTTTCTGAGAGGTTCAAGAGCTGCAGTGATGACCAATGATCTAAATCCACTCCTGGGCTGAAGAGAGCCCAAGTTACAACCAGACTGTCACAACTGACCTGCTTGGTACACTTGACAGCGTCTCAGTGGAGAGACCAAGGAGCAGATGAGAATACAGCCTGATACATCCCTCTGGGACCAGTCTTTTCTGAACAAAGTCAAATGTTTTGGAGAGTACAAAACATACTGCAGACCCCTGGATGTTGCAGACCAGCAAATGCCACTATTCCCTGGACAGAAATCTACCTTCACCAGCTGGGTTTGGCTAAAATTCCAGAAAGCTTGAGAGCAATGTTTCTTTAAGGGCTCCTCCTTCCCTCTCTGAACTTTTCTCTCTCTCCAAATTATTGAACACATTCCAGCTATCAGTACTGAGCACTATTTCCTTGGCACTGAGGCTTCAGTGGGGTGGAACCAAGACCCTGCTGCACAGCTCTTGCTGTGCAAATCAAACCATATGGCAACAACGTACATCACTGGGCTGAGAACGTAGAGGAAAGAGTTCTTTATGAGATGTTTTAGTTCAGAGACCTCATTTGTATTAATTCTTTACAGTAGACTCTTCTTCAGCCAACGAATCTCACTCTCCTTACCTGTTTTACAAATGAGTTCTAGATTCAGCTTCTTTCTGTTCAGTGAGGTAAGGGATCATTTTACCAGCCTTGGCAGTGTGCTGTTCTTTCCCTGCACAACATCTGCTGCAGTTTTCATGGCTTGAATTGTTCCTGGACTTGTTTTAAAAGGCATGTTTCAGAAATGCCTTTGAGGATATGAATTATTAGTCATTGTTTTATCTTCTAGGGTGTTCTTCATTTTTCTTTGTTACTTTCCTCTTAAAAATGAGAATAAAGAGGCTTTGGAGTTTAAAGTTTATAGGTTTTAATTCAGGTTTAGGCTAAAGATGCCAAGAATGGTAAAGTAATTAATAGCAATAGGATTTTAGTGCAGTTTCAGAAAGTAATTTATTTTTGTATGACAATAAACGGGGATTTAATCTCCTTCTAACTCACGCTTCTCCTTGCCATTGTAGTATTTGTGTACACACTTTTCACATACACATAAAAATTCTGACATTTACTGTTCCAAAGCCTTTGCATTATTTGTGCTTCTTACCTCATTTTTCTATCACTTCATGTATGACAAGGTGTTTGATATTTAGTGCACTTTTAAACCACATTTTTTTCTGTAAAGTAGATAAACAAATCTGAGATTTGCTTTTTAAATTTTCTCACTTAATTCTAATTAATATGTTTAATTTTTTTCCAGAACACCTCACATCTTCATCTTGGACTCTGCATTTTACTCAGCAGCATCCTCAACATTTACTCTGCCTAAGACATCACTTGTGCCAAACTTCCAAAGGCTGTTTGGGACACACAGTTGCTGTGAGCACATTTTGAAGACAAAAGGTTTGTGCAAGTTTAACTTGGAGCATGAACTGGTCTGAAGAATAGTGACAGCAATTTTGTTATACTTCTGGGGTATTGAAGGAGTACTGCAAGGTACCCCATACAAACAAAACTGACAGCAAGGAAAAACATAACATAACTCCTTCCTTGGCCTTCCATCTGGGTGGGTCATTTCCTTTTGGTTGGAAGTTTTGCCCATCCTGGCTTTTAGGAGATAAAATTTTTTTCTGACTTGCTTCAAAACATGCATTAGTTTCGTCAGGCATCTATGGGAACATGTCCCATATTTAACTGAGTTAGTTATTTGATTTGTTTGCAGTTTCCAAAGTGGACAAAAGCTTATTAAAGGAGTATGGGCAATTCCAGAACTCTGTCTCTGATAGTGAGATTATATTTTAGGTAATGGAAGAAAGTAACCTATAGTCTGGAATAATATCTCTAACTATTTAGACTGCTGGAGAATCCAGAAAAAAAATAAACTTGTCTAATGGCCTTTCTAGCTGTGTTTTCATTAAGTCTGAGGCAGCTCAATAAGGAAGCTATGGCATGATTTATTTTAATCAGTTATTACAGAGGAGTCATTAAAAAAAAAAAAACAAAACAAAAACTCAGCAAAATCTTCTTTACATACTTTTTGCATTCCAAATCCACAAAAATTTAGATAAAATCTCATTTCATTACAACCACAACAAACCTCCTGTACTAGACTGCTTTCATTTTTTTTCTGTAAGTGATGATTCCATACCTCTTCTGTCTACACTGGCTTTCCAGTTCAGTGTCTTTTGTGTCTGTTTCTTTATAATCTCAATAAGGTTAGTCAGGAATTCTATTGTCTCCTAAGGCTCGGTAAGAACATTTGACAGACTGTGAACTAGAGATGGAGTAGGAAAAATGATTTAGCTGTTTTTGTCAGCTGAAGATGACTTTCAGAACTGCTTGCACACGTGATTATTCTTCCAGTTCAAATGTAAAAGAATCTGGATTTTGCCCTATGTATTGAACATATGCTGAAACTTTTACCAACAGTTTCATTTGATATTATTGTTGAGCTAAAAAGTGTGTATTCAGGCACACACAGAATCTTCTTTAGAAATAATTCTTCTATCTTAAAAGAGAGGAACCATGGGGCTACTGAATGATTTAGATAAAGAGTGTGCCCAGCTCTGCTCCTGTAAGTTGCAGTCTCTAGACATTGTGATATCAAATTCCATAGGACAAATGTTTTCATCTACAGCAACTGCTGTTTCACAACTGAAATGTGGCATTGGCTGTACCTGTTATTGGCACTGACCAAGAAGAAACAAGACGAAGATTCATTTTTAGTTCTTTCACTTATTTTTAGTTACGTATTTTTGAAGGCCAGGAGTGGAGGGAAGCACATAAAGGAGGAGGATAACACCAACTGCCATAACTGGTCAATTGTTAAATGTGTCCAACTCTGAATCAAGAGAGGGCAGGAATCCATTACTGGAATATCCATGGTGTGTTGTATCATTTAGGTTGTCTGAGGATATATTGTTGATAAAACATCCCTGGCAGGATCATACTTTGCTCACAAAGACTCACAGAAAAATTGAAGCAAAACCTGCCAAAGTCACCTCTCACTAAAAAGAAATATTTCAAACATATTCTAACAAATCCTGACTGTAAAATGTGCAAATTGGATTTCCAGTAATGAGACCCATCAGTAGGCACATTTTCTTGACATATTCTGTCTTGGAAATAGTGATTCCATTTTCCAAAAGTCCTTTAATTTGCTTAGAGAGGAAAGCATTTTCATTTTGCCCAGTCAGGTCTAATAATTTGCTAAATTCAAAATATGTGAAATTACTGAAGCTGGTTGTAGTGACCAGAAGGACCTCTAATCTTCTAATAATATTTTTCTTTTCCCCATGAATCATGTAGGCTTGCACAAGAAATTTTTCAGAACAGATAAAACACAAATCTTTGTTGACATGCCGGCTGCTTGTCTCTTCCAGAGAAGAGAATTCTGGACATTTGCTAGAAATCTCTGTTAGCTGCTGGGGTGTGTGGTTGCATTTTCTCCTACAAGTAAATTTCCTTAGGAATTCCCTTACAGATGAGTCCAGGTATTGATCCTTCCTGTCTTGGCAGTAATAAGCATGATGAGCTAGATGAAGAGCAGTTGGGAAGGAAAACCAGTTTTCCACAGCTCTTTTATACTTTAAAGCCTTGAAGGGTTTCAAACAATAATCCTTTATCCCACAGTATATTCTCTGGGTGTTTTCTTTTGGGCACCGGCTGTTGCATTGCGTAGACTTTGGAATGCCTCAGCAGAGCCACACATAAGTAACTCCTGTGTGAATTGCATGTAGTGTGTTCTAGTGGCAGTCTTCTGTCCCATAAACACTTAGGAAGTTGCCAAGGCAGTTGTGTGCTCAGCTAACTTTTTGGTTTGAAAACTGAACTCATAAGTTGTGTCCCTCTAACAGATATTTTCTATGTCTTTCGCGATTAATAACTAGGCATTGTTAAATACCTTGGTTTTAAAAAGAGGATATCCCTTAAGTTGTCACATAATGTATTTATTCAATCAAATATATTTTATGAAGAGTTTTTTGTTTTTCTGCTCTACTTCTGGAGTTCCAGTAACTGTTATGCAGATACAAACGTATTTAAGTGGGTGCTTTTGCCATGTCTCTTTCCTGGCAGCATCATGCGAGGTTTCTGTCCAGAACAAGGAATTGCAGTCACAGGGCTGGTGCTTCTGTGGCTGGCAGAAACAGCCCAGTATCCGTGAGGACAGACACTGTCCTTCAGTGGAAATACGGGTGTAGGTAGGTATGATTATCATAAAATAAAAAGGGACTGTACAGTTGCTCTCCAAATCTACTGTTCATCTCTTTTTATTTTACAGTGCAAGGGTTAAGACATTTTCCTGAAGCATACCATACTTAATTATGAATATTAATCCCTATTAGGAGCATTAGACTTCTTCAGGGATTCACCTAAGGACAACTGAAGTACATGGGATGAGTTGAAGACCAAGACTTTAATGGTATTTTGAGATTCCAGGGAGAAGACAGTCAAAAATGTAGATTACAAAGGGCACTAAAGTTGCTTTATTTACTTATTTGTGTGTGTCTGTAGTAAAACTGCATTTGCCCCTAAACTCAAAGTAAAATACTTAACCAGGAATATTTTTCCTACAGATTGTCGAACATTTGTATTCTGGATGCAAATGAAGGCTTGCTGCTTTTGCTGAACACTTGCTCGTAGAGACTGACACCCATTTGCAGAACAATCAGCACACAGACTTTCAAGGTTACCTGTGGGAAACTTCTGCACAGAACTGCATCATCTTCAACCAGGACTCCATTCCTTTGTCTGCTCCTGACACTCTGCACTTACCAAATTACCTATTGAACTCCTGTGCTCCTCAAAAAAAA
>VZTE01002665.1:490653-555007 GCA_013397775.1 Eulacestoma nigropectus | reverse complement strand
GAGCTGCCTGGGAATATTTCCCCCTTCGTGTTGTGAGGGTTGTAGGGGGGCATTGTGAAGGCTGGGACTGAGGGCTCACTACGTGGGAATGGAGGGAAGCTGTTTTTCAGGGGGATTGAAAGAATTGTCTCCCCAGAATGTCTCTGCAATTCCTCCCCTCCCCCCTTTTTTATTTTTGATTTCGTCTTGCTGAAGTGTAAGAAGATACTACAAATCCTCTGTTATGATTGATGAAACTCTTCTAGGAGGATCTCCTTGACCCTTAAAATGTGCATATCAGTGTCTGCCTGTCACTATTCTTTTCCCATTTCTGTCTCCTTAGGGCCAGGACCTGGACTGTGTGTGATTGTACTTGTGCTAACACCAGGCCTTATCAAGGGGCATGAGGATTATTCAGGACAAGAAGCTACATCATCTTGTCCCTTCTGAAAACCAGCTTTGCTTTTTATTTATTTATTTTTAACTCTCTCTGGCAGTGGGAACTTCAGTTCCATCGCAACAAATTCTATAGTAAAGAAGAGGGGTCTTCTAGAAACAGACTCCAGGCCTTGCAGTACTTCTTATCTTGCCAAGCCAATGTTTTTCTTTCCTTTCACTTTCCATATTTTGCTGTTGTTGAGCATCTTGATCTGACTGGCTTACTGTGTAGGAGATGACAGGATTGGGGAGTAATGTGTGCTGGGTGTAGGGAATATGTCTTAATAATGTGTCTTCCATGGCCATTTTCCCCCCGTGCAGTTGCAGTCCTGTTGCTAAATGGGATGTCAGGCTCTAGAATAGGGAAGAGGTCTTAGATGATCTTCTTCCTCTCTTCCCTTGGCTCATACTAAATCTGTTTTCCCTAATTTGTCTTACTGTAATGTCAAAAGCAAGGGTGTTACAATTGATACTGAATCTGCCAGTCTTTGGTGGGAAATTGGAGGCTTTAAGATAACGTCTTCAAAGCCATGTTCAGTTTGTATTGTCCTGTTTTCTTGGCTTCAGGCAGGCAGCTTGGGAGACGGAGAAGACCTGGTGATGAGGGAGAACATTCTGTCTTTGCTGGACTCCTCTTCTTGCTCATTCACTCTGTTTAACCTTGTTGTTGTTTTGCAGGGGCAGGAGGAGTGCAGGGGGGTGTTATTAATCATAACACCAGGTCCCAGACTTCAGCTCTGGATGGAGCCACCACAACGAGCACCAGCACCACCACTGCAGCAGCAGGAGGATCTGAAGTCACTGCTGCTCCAGGGACCCTCAGTCAGGGCAAATCGGTGGTTATCAGCACCATGGCAACTGCCTTGTCCACCAGGAATGGCAAGATTGGGACCACGACAGTGCAGACTTTGAATGGGAGTAACGTGGTGATGAACTCTCACCACACAGGAAGTGCTGCTTTCTCTGGGACTCCTGTGACTGCCAACCCCGCTCCTGCACCTGCTGTTGCCCCTCTCGTTAACAATGGACCTGGATCTGTGGGGAAAGGAAACGCTGTTAATGCTGTTTTGCCCTCAGCTTCTAACACTGTCATCCAGACTTCTTTCCTTAATACTGCTGTGTCCTCTGCATCCTCCTCCTCGCCCACGGTGATCTCCTCGCAGCCACCACCGAGCGTTGGCACCGGGGCGCCCACGGTAACGCTCGTGAGGCCCCCGATCCACACAGCAGGACCCACGGTGGCTGCAGCTGGTGCAGCCACTCAGAACGGGAGCAATACTGTGATCAATTCAACCATCAGTGTGGGGAGTTTTCCTGCTGTTGCCACAGCCACTGTGGGATCTGGAGTTTCCCTCCAGACGTCACTTGTGAACAGCCAGTCTGGTTCCACTGTGCCAGCAGCTCCTGCCACACAGGTCATCAAATCTGAGTCTCCTAAAACTATAGTCCAGGCAGTATCCCAACAGCAGACGCTGGCTACTGGTGGCCAGCCCAGTACTACAGGGGGTAACATGATTATTGGGCAAACTATGCAAGCTGGGCTCTCCAATGTTGCTCCCAATCCTGGTGGGATACCTCCTGCAGCTCCTGGCACCCCCACAGGAATGGCTAAAGGCACTGCCAATACAGTGGCACAAAGTCTGCCAAGGACTCCAACACCAACTACGAGTGGAATCAGAGCAACTTTGACTCCTACAGTTTTAGCACCTCGTTTGCCTCAGCCACCTCAGAATCCGACTAACATTCAGAATTTTCAGTTACCACCAGGTAAGTCAGAGGATTGAGGGGTTTTATTTTGAAAGTGTATTTCTTGTCGGGAGGATGAAATCCAAGTAAGATTCCGTGCCATTTAATTGTGAATTGTGGAAAAGGCGTTACATGTAACAATGAGACTGGTCTGGTGTTGAGTAGTAGTAGCATAGTAGCATCCCACTACTTAAGTGTCTGATTTTGGGTGACCAGAAAGTCTTTTCAGCAGTAATTGAAAATAATTCTGCCTGGTATCTTTGTTCCAATGCGAGTGTAGATGAAGCTGCAAACTGCCAAAGTGTGACAATGGAATATTATCCAATGAAATCTTGTTATTTCATTAGCACAAAAGACATTTCGAATTTCCAGGCGGTTTTGTCAGTAGTTTGTAACGTTTATGTGCTGCTCGGTTCCCTCCTGTCCCTGTGTGCCCCCAGTACCACAGAGCTCTCATGAACAGAGAAGTAGCAGATACAACACAAGAAAACTACCTACTTTTGCTTTAAATACCTTCAAAGTCCGACTTAAACGCTCCCAGATTTGAAGCTTATGATCATCTTTTTAGTCACTGGCATTCTGATACAAAAGGCAGACTTCCTATGTCCTTACCTCACCCTGTTGTGTCTAGGGCTGCAGCTTTTGTAGTAGCTAGTCTCATGCTTAGTGCTGAGCATCTCTGGACAAGGAATCTAGTCCTGAACTCAGTGGATGAGTGAAAAGCAGGATGAGAAGCATTGCCTTGCTCAAAATTGTTCTGTCCCTCCTTAAATATCCTAGATTTGGAGATTTGATGTTATATATTAGCTATTATTTTGAATCAGGCTTGTTGCTTATATCCACTTTGGTTTTTAGCTGAAAATACTTGTGTGAACCTACACATTGCATCCTGTCCTCCTGATAATACATACAATAGCTGGATTCTTACTGCTCACTGTTTTCAGGGCAGTATGCAAAGAACAGCTAATTAAATTTTGCTACTAACACTGAGTGAAATCGGTGGTGGTTTTAGTAGGTGGTCTTGGTAAAATACAAGTAGTCTTAGTAAAATCCATCTCTTGGAACTCCTGACCAACCTCAAAGCAATGCACCTGTCACATAAAGTAGATCAGGAATTATGTATTGTGTTACTAAACACTGTGTTTTTGTGTAATATGCTATCTGTGGTCTGTGATGCCATGTAGTTTGATGAAGTCTGTCAAACATTCTGTGTGTATCCAAGTACTAACTGGTATAAATATTCCTCTTTCCTTTTTTTTTTTTTTTCCCTGTAGAAGATTATTCCATATATGAGTAATTTGAATGACATGTTGCTAATTTAAAAAATAGCAGTAAAACTCAGATCTTGAAATCCCAGTGCTTGATTTTGAAGCCTGTAAATTGATAGGTTGGAAAAGCATTCTTTTATTTATTGCCATAGTATATCAAAGGATTGATCCAGTTTAGTCTATTGCTGTTTATACATACATTTTTTTGTTAATACTGCATTATAAACCTGATTATGGGGGAAAATACTACTGTGGAGTCCAGTGGGACCTTTTTTCAGGTAGCTGATGTTTTCAGACTGCCACAGCATACCGAAATGTGTTACTCCTAGAAGCAGCATTGCCAGTCCTTAAGCAAAATTGGACTATAAATTGTTGCTTTGGAATTCTCGATAGATCAAAGTAAAATGATACAGGTTCTAAGCACTTGGATTTTTATTAAGCACTTTTTTTTGTCTGTCCTACACTTAAAGAAATATTTATAACTTCAAAAGAATAAGCATGACTTAAAATAAGCAAGTGTATGTGACTGGATACATAGAAATGGGAAACTGAGTTCTTGCATGATAAGACAGACTTAATACTGAAAAGGATTTTTTTTTTTTTGTGGAACAGATTATTTTTCGTTTAAATTGCTTTAGTTTGTTTTTTATACTTTGCAAAAGTAGCCAGCTTTGAAAATGCTTTGCATAAACCATTTCTTTCAAAACACTTAAGAACTGGTGGATGCTGGGCTCTTACAAACATCTCTCAGGCGCAAGGGCCAAGCACCTCTGCAAGTCTGGCCGCGTGCAAGTGCTGTGATCTTCAGCAGAGTGCAGGTACATTCATAGTGAAAGGAGAATAGGTGGCTGTGCTTTTGAAATTGTATTTTAAATGACAGCATCAGAGGCCAGATTTTTGGAGGCAGTTTGGTAGTGTGAAGCTGCAGCTGCAGTGCCTTTGTGCTGTGCACCTACTGCATGCTTCGAATTTGCATTCACAAGTTTGTTTTTAAAAGTTAGTAGTGTGTGCTAGTAAGAGTTTCTAAGACAGTGCTTGCAATAGTTTGAAATCATACACTGCACACACAGCTTTTTACACCAAGAATTATAAACACTTAGAAAAAAAATTCTGATGGAAGGTTTGACCATGACAGCACAGGTTTTACAGTTATTTTCTTATCCAGAATTACTGTTTCTAGCTCTCCAAAATACAGTTACAGTGTCACATGTATGGAAAGCAGAATATAAAATGTCAGCAGGAGTTATTAAGCTGGGACTTGAAAATTAGGAACCTTTCCAGGTTTCGGATGTCTTCAAAAGAGCATGTGGAAAATAAACTCGATCAGTGGTCTTTAAAATACACTACTTTTAGAATAATGCTTTGTATCGCATCAAGGCAATTGTGCAACAAACCTTGACTGACCAAATTGGAGATGTTTGAAGAGCCAATGGGCCATAATTGTTGTGACCTTACTGGATTTTGGTCTATGGCTTCTCCAAGGAACTGGACTGTTGAGAGTATCTGTGTATTAATGATGATTTTCCACTTCTGACATCTTTGAGGAGAAGACTGTTGTGCTTAGTCTTTTCTTCAGGAACCTGTGTTTGGAACTTTGTGCTCCAATTGGACAGATTTGGGTAATGAAGGTCCCAAAATAACCCTATTTATACCTTCCTAGAAAAGACATGGAAGTATTGTGAGATGATTCTGTCAGGGGGTGGGAGCACAGATTTATGCAATACCTCCTTAAGGATGCGACACTACTGAAACTGACTGGAAATAAATTGAATGAAGTTTGTTGTTTCTGAGCACATCAGTAATGAGAAATGTGTTATGTACAATAATATGGTAAGAGGTAGAAAATCGGTGAGTTTGTTAAAGCAGTGAGTCAGTGTTCCACTGTTAGAGGTGCTCAGAAAAGTCTGCAGAAAAGTACAAGTGGGATTATGCCCTAAAATTTATCTTTTGCCTTGTAAGAGTGTAAAGTGTTTAGAGGTCATTGCTGACACAGGGTAGAATCATCTTGTTAAATGGCAAGACTTGGGTACTTTAAAGTAATTTTTGAAAATCCCATCTTGTCCAGCAGTGCTGTAGTACAAACCCAGCATCTGTCAGTTCATGCTTACTTAGCAGTGCTGTCAACTTGGGGTTCAAAGATTTGGTTTCTCTTCTGGCAAGTTTGTGTTGTTGCTTTCTTCTACTTTATCTTTGTGTACAAACATCTCATATTTAAGGTGCCTGCTTAGAGAAAGGAGCAGAGTGGTGGATGCTGAAGGTATCCAGTAAGAATAGTATAGAGCAGGTAGGTCTGGACAGTTTTCTCTACTAGCTTAGGTGAAATTGAAATCTAGAAACTTTCACTTCCCTCTGTCCCCTTCTTTTCTTTTACCTTCTGAGTGACTGTTAGTACTTACAAAAATTTGGTGGCTTGGTCATAAAGACTGGTATTTTCCTGATTAGATACGATTTGGTGACCTGTTTGAAGATAGCAGATAGGATGGCTTGTCTTCATTTTTTTTTTTTTTTTTTTTTACTTCTACAGCTATGACCAGTTTTCCCACTAGCAGTAGTGAAGTTCTGCAGCTGTTGTAGAACAGAATTGTTTTGCCTTGTATCTAAAAATAAAACTTCTTTATTACTTTCCCAAAACTCAGTTGGATCTGCCAGTAGCTGATGATAGGGGATGAGACTATGAATTTCTTCATTGCTTTCTTTCTGGAAGGCATCTCATGTGCCTCTTCTGTGGTGAGGGCAGGATGGGCCTTTTGTAGACTGAGAAGCTGCTGAGGCCCCTTTAACAGTGGAGCATTCCAGAGTTCTGAACTCTACCAGTGGCTGAAAGTTATCGCTGGTGCTTTCCAAAAGCAAAGGATACCTGAAAGAGCATCAGTGCTGTACATCTGCACATCCTGGAAGATGTTCTACATGAATATGCACGCTCAAGGTTTTCTTCATGGCCTTAGAGGCTCAAAACTTCGTTTGGTGTTAAATGGGAGCTTTTTTGTAGAAACTGATTGTTTTCTAGTTTGTGTTCACTATCCAAGAAGGATTTGAACTTAGGCCATGGTTATGGTGGCTTTAGAATGGGAAAACTACCTGAACATACGATTTAAAGCATGGTTTTGGGTCCTTTTGACTTGAGCAGTCATACTTTTTGAAGCTGGAGTAACTGAAAAATAACTTCTGCAGTAGTTTTGTTTCCTTCAGTTGGGAGTTGGGGTGGTAGGTGGTTGGGCAAAGGAGAGTGTATAAAAACAGAGAGGGGTGGCAACTGAGAAGAATCAGACAATTTGTGTTACTTTTTCATACTGAGTGCCTCATTCTTTGGGTTGCTTTGTACTTGAGACATGTACCCTAGAAGTGCCCAAAGTAACTAGGATGTAGATAGATGAGGAAATCATCAGAATTCCATAGTATGAGGACTGCAGAAAGGAACAGAAGAAACACTACGAAGTAGTGGAATGTGGTTGTTTCTATTTCTCACTGACTAGTAAGCGAGTTCAAACATATCCTCATTATAGTTTCCCTGTATGTTGCGTGTGTTGCCAATATTATGCCTGTTAACTGTGTTGGCATGGCTTGATTTTGTTAAAAATAATGTCTGCAATGCACCGTGACAATGGGGGCTTCTATAGAGTACTTACAGTATGTTTTACTTTCAAAGCATTTTACAAGACTTAATCCTTGCAACATGCCTGTGTGGTTGGTAAATAAAGTAGTATGAACTCTGCTTTAGAGCTGGGGGAAAGAGCAAGTTAGAGAAGTTCTGACTTGCCCAAGGCCATGCAGGAATCGATATTTTGCCAGAATTAGAGCTTGGAAGTCCTATACTTGGCATGAAAGCAGTATCTGTCTTTCTGGAAGATAACTGTGGATCTCTTGGGCAGAACTCTTCTGGGTGAGGGGTGGATTTTATGTTCAAATAATGCATCAGCAAAAGGAACATTCTGCTTTATTTGGAATCTGCTACATCAGATCTGCCATATGTCACCAGACTGAAAGTTGTGTTTGTTCACATTGCAACTTCCATAACTGAGGACTCCTTCATGCTTGGCTTTGTACCCCAAAGAACCTGAGGCTCAGAGAGCTGTGCTATAGGATTTTTTTGTTCTGTTAAAAAGAATATCTTGCTGTTGTGTACATCTGATAAGACTGTCGTTAAGTGATGGGATCTAATGGGAATATAATTGTGATTCTGGAAAGCTATTAACTCTGATTACATATTGTTCAGTTCTGTTATGAAAAATACTGTTCCCAACAGCCTTTGGAAGTGCATGTATAGATATGTCTGTATAATCTTCAAATTGTGGTCTTCTGGGATTTTTGGGTATCACTAAGCTTGTGACAAAGGTTGTTGTTCAATAACCAGAAGTGATTTATTTCTTTTGAGCTGTTTTGCACTCTGCAAGAAGTTGCATGTTTTCCATCCCTGAAAATCTAGCAGGTTGCTTATGAAACCTTCTTGGTTTGAGGACCACGAATTTGAATGTTGTCCAGAACTTGAATCCCTTACTAACACAGGATGCAGCAGCCAGGTTATCAAACTGAGGTGAATATGCATCGGGTTTGTGCGCTGAAAAGACCCAAATTATATCACAAATTCTTCAAATGAAGTATTTTGGTGTACGAGAACTCTTACTGTTGTTTGTCTTCCCTGTTTCTGGAAATGGTCTGTGAATATAATTCTAAAAAATTTATGAAGTAGTTCTAGAACACAGTTGAAAATAGTGATATTTAAACTATCTGGGTCCAAGGAAAGAGAAAGTACTGGTGTGTGGAAAGGTTGCTATATGTAAAAACTGTGTGATCAAATACAGAGTCTGCTCAGAAAGAACTGGACATAGAAGTCACTTAACACATTTTTTGTTACTATATGCATTTTTTTTGTCAGAAATATTCAAAATCGGCATTTTTACCTGAAAATAGCTACTCTTGCCAAGATTATTGTTTGTGTTGAAGCTTTATGAATGTTTATAACTCTATTTCTCTGTCTAAATCTTCTCCTTTAATTTGTTGTCATTGCTTCATGTAAAAAAACCCAAACTTTTGCTAGTTGGAAGACTGTTAGCAAGTTTAGTTTTATGTTAGGCACATTATCTCTTGTGAAGAAAAGATTTGAAGAGGTAGTGGCATGAAGAAAAGAATTTTGAAAATACCGTTTCTCACAACTGAAGGCGATGATAGAGAGGAGATTTTAGTCGTGGTTAATAGACAGTTATTTCAGGTGTATTATGAACCCTAAAGCTCTGTGTGGAGGAAGGCCAAACTCTAGGGAGGGTTGTGCACAGGTGACAAAGGGCTTTTACTTTGCACAGCCACAGGTCTGTTTCTGTGTGCAAATAGTTTTATCAGCCCTCGTGCATCTGCTTCCTCGTAAGAGAAGCAAAATTGCTGATACAACCTGTACACAGACCAGGCTGTAATTAAACAGGTATAAAGATTGTGTGATCATCCATCTTTCCGATTAGATGAGGCTCTTTTTTTTTTTTCATTGAGGCAATGGACACGTGAATAGAGCTTTTTGGTTGTTTTAAACCTTCTAGGACAGTTTTACCTCAGCTTACCCTGGAAATTTTTACCCCAGTTCTAATCTGTGGGAATTTCCTCCCAGAAATGCTGGTTGTCTTCTGGAGGTGGGGGTGTCTCAAGGAACTGAGAGCCAGTTTTTTACCACAAAGCCTCCTGTCTTGGAGTAATTTTCTTCAGGTGTCTTTAATATTTAATATAAAATATGATAATTGTCATTGAGGTCTTATTTATGCCTTTAAGGGTTTTTTAAAATATAGAGTATTTTTGTGAGAATTAAATGTTGGTTATTGTCACTGTATAATGGTATAGATTATCAGTAATCAAGAAAGAGGTGATAATTATAAGGAATTGATATACCTGCAGTGACATCTGCTCAGCACGTCAGTAGAGCTGTCTTAAGGCATTGTACAAATGTAGCTGAATTTGGGTCTGTAACTGTTGTGAGACTCAAAATAACATTTAAAAAAGATTAGTTTCTGTACTTAGATTACCAGTAATCAGAAAATTGCACTTTGAACATCAAAGGTTGATTCTCAGCAAAATGTGTGAATGTGTTATAAAATAGGTTAAATAGGGATGGTGCTTTTACTGTGTATTTGTACAGAATTTAGTGCAAGGTCCAACTTGGATACCAAGCTCTTTTTGTGTGATTTGGAAAAGTATATCGATGAAAATAAGTAACTTTTTGCCATGGTAGATCTCTGTTTATAAATTTGAATTGTAACTTATGAATGCTGCATATCTTAATTTTGATGCTTTTTCCCTTAAAATGCATTACTAAAATGTATTTTTCCGTAACACATAACCAGTACCTAGACAATGAATAACGTAAAACTCACAGCAGTGTGTGATATTACTTTACGTGACTGACGTGACTGTCCTAGGATTTGTATTGAATTTAGTAAGCCTCTCTTGTAAAAATGGTCTAACTTATGATTATAACTTGATTAATATATGCTTCTAAGAGTAGCTAAACTGTTAAAAGCTATCACAGTGCTTTAGTGCAGAATAAAGCACGTGCTGGATAGACTGTGCTGACAACCAGTGCAGTTGAAAAATGTGTGCTCTAGATACCAGAGTATAAACAAAACCCAAGCAATGAGGTGTGGTGCCATGCTCGAGTCTTTCTGAGAAGGTTTGGGGGGCAGCAAGGCTGTACTGAGTTGTCTGCACACCTTCCTCCAGTTTATTAATCAAATATTTCTGTAAGGGAGGGTTAGATTTAGAACCTGTCTCAGAATGTAATAACATCAGGTGCTTTCAGCCTAAGTGGTGGTGTGGCGAGTGGGACCAGTTGTGCTCACCTGAGTCAGAAGTGCCAGCTCCAAGGAGTAGCACTGAGGAATTGCAGCACCTGTGGCAAAAGAGTCGATGGAGGGGACCAGAAGAGTGTTTGTGGAGGGATCAGTGTGGGAGAAGAGATCTGGAGTAGAGAGGCTGACAGTGACTAAAGAGTGTGGAAGTTAAAAGACAAGCATGAGGAGTTATTAGTTTCTAACAGACATACGTGCAGTCATGTTTGCAGTAGTATTAAGGGTGGATTGAAGAAGATACAAGTGTTCATGTACTGAGCTTCAACCCCCTAGTTCCTTTCTGTCTTTCTTTTACCAGTGTATCATTTGATTTTCTTTCCTTCCCTGTCCTCCATGGGGGAGGGGGAGAAAAGGCACTAATTATTTATAAGTGTTAGTCATACCCAGTCATTAAGCTTAGTCATTACTCAGGACTGTGCATTTGATGGTTAGTAAAAATCAAAACGAAACCTGATTTTGTTGAAGAGCTTTCTAAATTCAAGCTTACAGGTGTGAAAATAATTCTGATTCTGTGTTCAGACTACCGGCAAAAGCAGAGCTGCCTAATAAATGCTGCTATCTGCCAAATGGCATGTAATATCATGTCCCCATTGATGGTTTGTACTGAACTTGCAGGCGTAGTGTTTGGCATATTCTCAAAGCAGAATAATTCTGTATGGGCAGTGAGAGAGGCATGAACTTACAGAGGAGGATGTGGAGGGAATGTTTCTGCTGAGGCTGCCCTGGGGAGCTGTCAGTCGGTGGAATTGTCCAGCTTTGGGTCTCTGCGGCTCCGGGTGAAAAGGTGGCATCAGTGAAAGGTTTTCTCACTGCTAAAATTACAAAGAGTGTATACCTAGAGTAGGGCATTCACAGTGGGGACAAATTAAAGAAAGGTGTTCTTTATGGCTTCTTGTGTGCTTAGTTGTTTTAGACTGTTGTGTTCTGAAGGAAGAAAACAATGATTTAAAGCATTACTCCTCATTAAATATTTTTATACAGACTATGGTAATAAATGCAAAGTAACTCGGCCATTCCCATTTCTTAGGTGCTTGAACAACAATAGTGTTGACACACCTTGGTACAGACAAACTGTCACAAATGAAGACAGGTTGAGTTTTAAAAGCTCCTATTCAAAATAACAGATGTAAAGAATTAGTGACACTTTATTTTGTGTCTTCCTTTCTCAACCCCAAATCTGATTTTGGTATAACTGCTTTGTTGTTTGATCTAAGTATATTGAAATTAATGGCAGAGCTAAATTTGAATTGCTTGGAGATCAATAATTAAAGCAATTGGTTTAGCTCTTGATAGTGTTTTTCTTAGCTGTTTCGACATCAGACAGATTTGTGTGATGATTGGGTTGCAATTTGACAGAGCACTCTGGTGTTTTTGCTTTGTATGCTTGACTAGAAAGGAATGTTAACACACTTTAAAGGAATATAGCTTTCCAGAGAAGTCAAAATAGTTTCAAAACACATTGTTGTTGAAGCATTTGTCAGTTGTTGCTATATAAAATGATGTATTTCCCAGAACAATTCTTGCACACCTTTTCAAATGAGCAGGTAAGATTTTTTCCATATGGGATCACTGTTAAATGCAGTGGTTTTTTGGCATTCCAACATGACATTATTCCTTTAACTATATTCTTAGAAGGTTTGTGAATCCATACTTTACAAATGATTCACTTCTTCACCTTTTAGACGGTACAGTTGAGTTGTGTTGTTTGAAACTGTACTCTTGCATAGTAAGAGTAAGCAAAAGCTTTTAAAATGAAATTGAGTTTTTTGTCTGCTGACTCTTGTAAGAAAAAACGAGCAGTTTTTCATAATGTGAAATTTTGTACTTGGTCTCTACAAAATGCACTTTCTGTGCACTGCACTGAGGATTCTTGAGGATATTTGCGAACATATCTTTCACCTGTGTTGGCAACAATCATAAATCAGCTGTTGAAAAATTAATGTTTCTGAGACCGTAATGGCTGGTTGGAGTCTGTGTGTGCAGGCTGGGGAGAGTGGTGGTAGCCACAGTGGAGTGCTTCAATAAACTAATGCTGTACCAAAACTTTTAGGCACTATATCTGGGTAGAATTCTGCTTTACTCCAGACTGACAGGAGTTGAAAAGGAAATAGAATTTGCTTTTGTAGTTCTTGTCTATAACTCTGTGCCATGCCAGTCTTCACTATGTGTAATATCTAGTGCCTGTCGGGAGAGACTCCAAGTATTTTGTATTAGAGATGCTCTGAAGCAACACCTGAGAGTCGTGCCATGTTTTTTCGTGGTAAGTTGTAGCTCACCTTCAGTGCAGCAGGTGCTGAACATTTAACAGGTCCCTTTCATTGGGTACAGTGTGTCCTGTGTGCTCAGCACAGCTGTGTGCAGAACCTCAGTCTCATGGCTTTGGGGTGCCCATTACTCTGGAGCAAGGCATGCGGGAATTGCTACAGACTCTCAGGTTGCTCCGTTGTGCTGGACAGCTCTGTCACTGCCTGGCAGTTTTATGGAGCCTGCAGCTCAGCAGGGAACATAACTACTACTACCACCTCGTGTTTGTACAGCCTGACCTCATTGTGCCAGTGCAGGGCAGCCACTGCTGGAGCACCTGAAGTCTCACATGGTCATGGGGTCATTTTGAGCTGGTGGGTTTGCTGATACCTCCTGATTCCTGCACTATGAAGACTTCTCTTTGGGTACTGTGGTTATCCTTGTGGAGCTTAGGTGACTTTATACAAGTCACGAAACAACCACATTTGTTGATGAAACTTGAAAGCTCAGGTTGGTGATGAGGTCAAAGGCTTTGGCAAGAAAGTTCAAGTAATTTTTTTTCTGAACTTGTGCAGCACAGGTCTCCTGAGATTCTAAGCACCTAAAGTATATCTGCAGTGGTGCTCGTTTCTCCTCAGGTACAAAGTAGTGTGTCTTCAATAACCTCTAGTCCACATTTCTGTTACCATTTACAGTTCTGTGCTACTCATCTTGATTTGTATCCCTGTTTCTTGTGAGTTGATGTATAGATGGTCTTTCATGCAACGCATCTGGTTTGTTACAGGTGTTGCTCTTTAATGTGTGTAAATAATTCTAAATCTGCTAGAAATTGTCTAGTGTTTTCTGTAATGACCCAGATTTTCATGGAGCTGCAGTGGTCTAGTAGACATCAATAGGTTCTTTCTGCTTTTCTTGGGCTTTCATTCCTGTAGAGTGGGAGTTTTTCCAGGTGGATCAGTTACTATAAGAGGAGGAATGGTGGATTGTTGGACAGCGTTGATTTCGGTACCAGGTTATCTTTTCCTTTTCTGCAGTAAAGGACCCTGGTATGCAAATCACTTATTCTGAAAGCTCTTCCTGTAGTTTGTATAGGCAGCTGTCTTTTTCTCCAGCTCTCTCTTTGGTGTTCCAGCATTTTTGTATTGGAAAAATATTAGAAACTTTGTCCTTCTTTAATGGTTTTGTCATTCCAGGGTCCCTGTGTAACCTGATCCAATCATTTACAGAGCATGGACTCAGCCCCTTTGCTTTAGATGGTTTTTGTGGTGTGTATGATAACTTGCATAACGTTACACACACATTTACTTTCTCTTTTGTTGCAACAGAATCTCTTCTGACAATACCAAAAGGACACTCTCATAAAGCTTTCTCCTGCTAATATGGCACGGCCCACTTAGGATTACTGTCAGATTTTTCTGCCATGTCAAATGTTTGCAGCATCTTGCCAGAAATGAGTGTGTGCTCAAGAGCTTAAGGCCCAAAGGGCTTTGACGTGAAGATAGCCTCTTAGTGAACTTCCCCGGCAAATCTAGTTAGGATTTGAAGATTTGTCAGATGTCAGTGGACTGTATGATCAATAACCTTCTTTTCTAGAGATGTTTGTAAGGACTTTGATTTTCTACACCAGAAGCGTCAGTCCTCTGGTTATTCTTTCAGGCTTGGACATTGTTTCTGAACATCAGCGTGTGTGTCTATTGATTCTTTGCTGCCTGACAGTTCTCTCTGACCCAACTGTTTTTTCTTGGGAAGTTTTTCAGTTACCTTTTTATTTTAAGAAGAGAATTTCCTCAGAAGACTGGAAAAGGATATTTTCCATGCATACACTTTCAAGATGATACATCCATTAATTCTTCTGTCATGTCTCAGAAAAAACCAACTTATTCAAAGCCTAGTATTTTAGACTTATTCAAAGTCTTCTTAGTAATGGTTGTGACTTGATCTGGATTAACCATGAACTACATTGTGGATAACAAGCAAAATCTGTAAGCTTGAACCTTCTGTTCTTCTGTTCAGTGTCTGCATCAGAAAGAGGGATGATGTCCCTTGGGATCAGATAGGATCCTGTGCAGGGTTTCTATTTCACAGGCAAGGGTTCCGTCCTTGCACACTGGTAAGCCCAGGGACAAGCATGGGCACACCTTGCTGTGTCCTCTTGTTAGGTGCTTGCTAGCTGGAGATGGAGTCCTTCAGTTTGTCCCCTGTGGTATGGAGACGTGGAGCAGTATCCTGAGAGGTGACACCAGGATATGCTGCTGTCGGAGTCGCCTCCTGTTGGCTGTGGCTGTCAGAGGGGACACTGCTGGACTGTGCACTTCCTAAGAACACTGATCTGAAGGTGCCTGCTGTATCTGCAGATAGTTTTATCTCCCTCACTGGGAAGTCCAGCTCCTATAAATATTATTAATCAAGATTTACCAGTAAAAACTGGTAACAAAACAGGAAACTGTTTTGATTTGGTTTATTTTTTGGATGTAGAGGTTCTCTAGCAAGAAAGTTTTATGTCTTTGGAATTACACAGATAATCAGAGTGGTCTGCAAAAGCTACAAAATATTTTATTAATCTTCCTTACCATTCTGGTAATTTTTTTCTTTAGCCTTTGTTAAGCCAAGCCATGTTTCAAAGAAAGAAGGAAGAGAGAAGCATTAGGAAAAAGTCTGATTTGTGTTTTTCTGATACGTCCCTATGGCCAGAGCTCTTCACTTTTTATTCCAGTGCATGATTTTACATGTTTTATTAATTGAAAAAATACCAACAAAGAAAAAAATCCCAAAGCACAACACTTTATAAGTGGAAATGGCATTAGCAAGTGGGAATACAAATAAGCAAGAGGCAAAGGCAGCACTGTAGAATCCTGCAGCTACATCGTATAATGATGGCATTTTCCATCCCAAACAGTCTTGTAAACAGGAGTGATCTGGGAAGGTCTCCACAGCAAGAACACGTGAGGTGACCATTGTACTGGTCAGGAACATAAGTCTATTTGGCATCAGGAACAGCCACCTAAGTTTTGTTAATCCTTCATTTGGAGCCATGATGAATTGTTTAATTCAAACTAAAATATGAACATCTTTCAGGATTCTCTTAAGCCTCTAACTTCTAACAAAAATGGTAATTAATTTTAATTTTAATTAGTTTTTTAATGAGAGACTTGGAAAGAATTCTTGAATGTTTGCATTTTTAATAGTGAATATGATTTTAGAGTACATGTGATCAGACTTTCTAGGAAAAAGAAAGCAGAGAGATTCTTAAAATGGCCAAGTTTTATTGTCACCTTTTTCCAATTGAATATTTTCACTGATGTTTATTAGCTGTTTGGTCTCAAATAGTAATTAATCCAGGAACAAAAACCTGATAAAAGGTTGATAAAGCAGAAAGATGTTTTCCATCTTTAAATATGTTGCTGAATTTAATTGAAACAGTGAGATAAGGTATACCATTCCAGCTGTCTTCTAGTATGTGGTAGTCAGTTCTGACCTGGTTCATTCAGCATTTGCAGCCTTAGGCGTTGGGGTTTGAGGTTATGATATTTACCTGTATTTCAATATTTGAAATACAAGTTTTGGAAAGAAATTTCTTTTTCTACACGTGGCTGTCAGCCCTTCCTCTTCTCCATTGTCGCGAATTGTTAACTGAGATTCATGTATGGATGGAGAGAGGGAGTGTTACAGTCCTACAGTGACTTTGTTTAGAAGTAGGAGATACATGGGACTTTGTTTTTAATTCTTAATCGAGTTATCTGCAGTGACCCTTCTGAACTTCACTGAAAATCCAGTTAATGCCAGCTTGGGTATAGTTTTGGGTTACTGAGTTCCTTTTTTAGCTAATTGAGTTGGAAAAGAGTCTGTAGTTGGGCTGGGGGGAGAGAAGCTCAGAAAGCAGCTCCGTCTCCCTTTTTAAAGAATTCCCATCAAGGCAAGGCTGGAGGGGTGTTTTGTGTTCAGTCAAAACTTCTTGCCTGCACACTGTAGTACTGGAGAATTTCTGCACAGAAATTTCAAGTTCATCACATTCTGAATTTTTACACCTTTCCCAAAATCACCCATACACCAACAAGCTAACGTTCCAAGCAGGTAAAATGTCTCATATCATCATACTGTGATTAAGGTTTATGCAAGACTAGTCAGATGGTGATAATTGTCTTTATGTTTGTATGTAGCCCATGTGCACAGGAATTTATTAGTGGTAGAGTGTGATATAATGACATGTTAGAAACTATATAAATTGAAAATAACTGTATGTCACATTTGAGTGGGAATGAAAGAACTATTTAAATAGGGCCAGATATAAATGTGGCTTTGTATGAGTTACTTTTTTATTATGACTTCAATACTTGAAAGAAGTATTTCAGACTTCCCATAGTTAGAAATCTAACAGGGTAGTGCTTAGAGTCAGGGTTTGAATTACAAATGATTGTTTTGTCTGTCTGCTGCCAAAAATTGAACTTTCTTGATATGTTTTCTAAAGCTCACATTAATATGCTTTTCAACTGTCTGTTTGAGCAGTTGTGCTATGTTAATGTGTAGGCATGTTCTAATTTTGCATGTAGCTCATGGAGAATATTTCATTGTTCAGATGTTGTGCTTGCACTTCAGGGGTATTGAACCTTCACGTTGTGGTTATTTCCCCTCTTTTCTCTCTCCTCATTCATACTTTGGGGAGTGAAGCAGTAAGCTGACAGTACTGCCGTGCAAGGGGTGTGTTGGTGTGTGGTGCAGACACGTTGCTGAGCCTGATGTGTGTGTTGAGCTGGAGACAGGAACAGGTATCACAGAGCTCTTGGCCACTGGCTGATGCTATAAAAGTTCTCATGTGCAGGTGAGCTGCTTTGGTTTGGTGCTTTCAAATAACTTCAGTCACTATTGCACTGAGAAAGATGTTTAAACACACCCCCCATCCAAAACTAGGCTTAGCATTTCTAATGTTTCTTCTGTAAGGAAAAAATACATAACGCTTTAAAGAATTTGGATGGTACATTAACTTTAGGATGTCCTAGAGAACCCCTGAACTGGTGAATTTTAGGAAGAAGACTGTGTTATTGGCTGTCAGTATAATTCTGTGGCGTTTAAGGCTTGGGCATAGGTAGTTGCATGGGGCCTTTTCAATTGCTAGAAACTAAGTAGTACTCAACAAGCCTTAATATTTGACGTTGACTTGAAAATAGCTCCTCTAATCAGATTTCCACTGTGCCGATGGTTTCAGTTATAATAGTATTGAAGATTTCCACTGATTCAGCGTTTAGCTGCTTCAGCTGATCGTTATGAGGGATGACAAAAATGGGCAATGTGAGTTCATTTCCCAAGATTTTATGTTTGCACATTGAAGAGGATGCCAGGTTCTGTTTGTGCAGGAATGAGGTTGATGTAGTAGCAGGTCATTGTAAAGTGTTTCAAATGTTCAATTTCTCTGCCTTTTGTCAGTAGCCCCCTCCCCGTAGTGTGAGGCTGATGGTGAGAAACTACTGATGGTTCTAATGAGCAGCCCACAGGATCAAGCTCTGTGTTCACTGTTAAGGTCTCTAAGCTGTCGTAAGATGTGGTGGAGGTGATGATGGTGTGTGCCTGTAAAGGAAATACTTATCCCTACATAAGTTACAGGAGAAGAGACCTTACTTTTTGGAATGGCTTGGAAAATAGGTTTTTTGGACCTGACAGCTAAACAAAGAGTATTTATTTCTACAGTCTTCAAGATAATAAATAAGTTTCTCCCACTCCTCCTTTCCTACAGAAAAACACTTGGAGGATATTTGTTTCTAGATAATAACACTTGTCCATAGCACTTTGTGGGTCCCACCTTAACACTTTTAAATAAGTTGTGATGGAAAGTCACCTTTTGGATGTATAACATCTCTGTGTGACTCTTGCTTCATTAAAAGAGAGTTAATGTAGAGAATATAAAGAAAAAATTGGGGGCAAATCAACTAAGGCTTTTCTTCTGAACTCATTTTTGTAGAAATTAGTATATGAATTTTTGCAGTTTACTTGTAAAACTGTCCAAGAAAACTGTTTAAGGCGTTGTCTGTAAACATTTCAACACTTCACCAGAATAAAAAAGCAAATAAAAGCTTGATTCTTTTGAAGTAGTCATGCTCTGAGATGCAATAGACCACATCTCCAGATATTGCTGGGGAGTGTGTATGGGCTTTTGATTCACTGAACAACACTTAAGAAATAACTTTCTGATTTCACTAGTGCCTCTTGATTTTCATGGTGAAGGTTCTTCCTGTAGTTGCTCAGAAAAGCCAACTAATTTTGAGTGCCCAGATTCCTTGGGTGGCTTTTTCAAAACCGATGAGGTCCTGAGGCTCTCAGAGACTGAGTGAGGCGTGCTGAATGAAGGAGCTCTTGGCAAACAGTTCATGTTGTCCAGATCCTGTTTGTGCCTTCAAGGAAAAGAGAGTCTCATCTGAAAATCTGCCTGTTAAAATCTGGTTCCCTACAGCTACCCAGTGGGGTTAAGTGTATTGATCTGAGTGACTGAGCAGGGAATGACTTCCTCATTTCCCTGTCTGTTTTATTTTTCATTTGGGGTGTAACATGGCACAGTGCAGTCTGTTGCTGATGCACAAGAGAGAGATTACGATTTTATAGCCACTTTCATTACTAAATTGGTTATGGGAAATTAATTTAGAACTTAGAGACTTGTGTTGCTGTTGATGGTGAAGCCTAGGTTTGATTATTTTTCTTCCCCTGTTAAAGACAAACTAACAGGAATTTTGCCCAATGGCAGGATTTTCTTCTATTTGTAGTGTCTCGCAAAACAAATTTCTTAGTAAAGAGCAGGTAGGATTTTTACAGGATTGCTCATTTTAGCTTTTAGTCACATGGAATATTTGTTGTTGGGGCAGATACAACTCATTGTGTTCTGATGCACACCATACTGAGCATTTAGATAGAGTATTTCTGAAATTAAGCTATTCCATACAAAATGCCATAATGCAGCTGGGTATTTTGCTTTTATTCTAAACCTCTTTTGTTAGCTGCCTAGTCCTTCAGCATTACGTTAATTCCATATGTACCCAACTTAGATTAGGAAAAAACAGAAAAACATGTTCTTTGATATTTGCAAAGGATGTGTGTTCCTTGACCACTCTCTGTTTTGCAGGCATGGTCCTTGTGCGCAGTGAGAACGGGCAGCTGCTGATGATCCCCCAGCAAGCCTTGGCGCAGATGCAGGCACAGGCACATGCCCAGTCTCAGCCTCAGAACACTCTGACTCCTCGTCCTGCTACACCTACCAGTGCACCTCCAGTGCAGATATCCACAGTGCAGGTCAGTCCAGGAAGTTGTGGTGCGGAAAACTGTAAGATTTGTTTTTGTTCCCCGTGAAGAATACATGAGAAAGTGAGGTGTGATGTTAGTGATTTGAAGAAACCATAGATGTAAGTGGAGATATACAGACTTTTTATAGATTCATAGAAGCACAGAATTGTTTGTGTTGGAAGGGACCTTAAAGCTCATTCAGTTCTTGCCGTGTGCAGGGACATCTCCCACTAGACCAGGTTCCCCCAAGCCCTGTCCAGGCTGGCCTGGAACTCTTCCAGTAATGGGGAGTCCACACCTCTCTGGGCAACTTGTGCTGGGGCCTCATCACCCTCAGAGCCAAGAATTTCTTCCAAATATCTAATCTAAATCTACTTTCCACGTGGCATAGGCATTGCATTTTGTTCCTAATTCTGTTACAGCTTGGCTGTTACTCATCAAAAATATTTTTACATATCTGAATCTCATTAAGCTTAAAACTTTGATATAAAGAAGACCATATATGGTTAATGTGTACAACTCTTCTCCCCAGAATAAATACAAGACTAAAAGAAAAAAATGGATATGGATATATGTACACTGCGATTGACAGTTGAGTTAAGTTCAAGACTGAAAATCCTTCTCAGTTTTCTAGTGGTTCAGATGCATTCTTTGGTATTTGTAGTAATGCAGAATCAGAACGCGAGATGAAGCAGATGATATTTAACTGTAGGCACTGATGTGTTTGTGGTTTTTTCCTCTTCCCCAGGCTCCAGGAACACCCATTATTGCACGACAGGTGACACCAACTACTATCATCAAGCAAGTGTCTCAGGCTCAAACAACAGTGCAACCCACGACAACGCTACAGCGTCCCCCGGTTGTGCAAGTGAGTGTGTAGGGAAGTAATGAGTGCATGAGACTGCCAGGCACACAGGAAATGCAATTGCTCAGTGCAGGGAAGAAATGCCTTCTGGATTAGCCTTTCTGAAACATCTGCAGGTCTCAGTGTATGTTTTGGATGTACAGGTATAATTTTTTATATGTACATCATTGTTATTTCATATTATACCTGTACATATCTCTGTTTAAAGGTATCCTGTTAGTAGTTTGTATAATCACAGAGCTGACTAAAGTAAAATACCTTTATGCTTTCTGCTTAAAGAAAGTGACAAGAATTCCCTTTAGATTTGGGGCTGTGGTGTTATTCCTGTGATGGATCTGCAGTCCTCTGAATTCTGCAGCAAAATTTGCGATTGCAAAGATGACTGCACTGGCAGCCTTCTCTTCCCCAAGCCACCTCCCTTTCACATGAGTCTGCTTTGGTCTGTGTCCTTCTGGAGAGTGATAACTCAAGGATAGACTGATGTCAGTCTGGGCTGGCCTCTATTCGTTTTGGGCTTGCTTGGAAATTTTTTTTGAGATGTTGAGAGTTTAAAAAACAGTGCAAGAATGTGAAATTCTCTACATGGCTTCCAGGCAGCTGTGATACAATATGATTGCTGTCGCCTAATCTGTCTCATTGTGCTTTCTTCATCCTTTGAGTAGACAGGATTAGAGAGTTTTAATTTAAAACATGCAGGTTTTGCTATGCATCCAGTTAACCTTTTTCCCCCTCAGAGAGCCTTTCCTATGCCAGTGATCTTTCTAGATCTAAGAGTTAATTTACCTAACTGAGTCTCCTTAATTTGCACTGCTGTTACACAAGACAGAAAAAAACCCAAACCATTCCATCTGCATATTTTGTGCTGTAATGAGCACACCATGGACTTCATTTATCCTGATTACAAAAAAAATGAGACAAATGAAATCCTTGTCTCCCTTAGTTTCTCCCAAAACCCAATAAAGTTAGGTTTGGTAGCAGGGGAGCCTCTTCCTTTTGTATCTTTATATAAAGATCAAGTTTACAAATGATTTGTGAACATTCTGAGTGTCAGTTGTAGCTTGCGTTGTTAATAATTAGACTGTTGGAAGCCCATGAATGAGCTGTGTATGTGAGAAGATCTTGCTCACAATGGTGATTCTTTGGAGTTGATATTCTTCCTTCAAATTACCAATTTGTCTACAAAACTAGAAAAATGTTTTGTCCCATTGTTCATGACAAAGACCTTGATAAGACCCGAGCTTTTGTGTCAGTTGTGCCTTTTTTAGAAATTCCTCCCTTTGAAAGCGGCATTTAATGAAACAGGCAAAAAGATAAATTGAACTCACAGGAATTCAGCACTTGTTTTGGTTGTGTTTTGAAACCTTATTCGCTGAGGTTATGTTTATGGTATTTTATTCTGTGACCAAAAATCGCGCAATTTTTAATCAACTTTTGAGATTCCCGTTTCGAATGTTTTTAGTGCCATCTGGTGGCCGTTTCCTTCCACTGCACCAGACCGCACATGAGCAACTTATTTATAGCGGCTGTGAAAGGTGTTGCCACTGCCCTGTGGCTCCTTTTCTGTTTGATGGCTCAGGAAAACAGGCTGTTAGTACGTTCCAAGGAAAATAATCCTGTGTTTGTATTCTCTGCAGCCTCAGATTGTTCTGGGTGGTACTGCACAAACAACCACGTTGGGGACAGCAACAGCTGTACAAACTGGAACTCCTCAGAGAACAGTGCAAGGGACAACGGCCACCTCCACTGCTGCCACAGTAAGATACTGATAAATGTAACATCTCTTTTTGTCCGCTCACATACGCGTGTGTGCATGGATGTGCATATATACACATACATGTAAACACAGATGGGAGTGCAGATTAGTAAAGATGCAGGAATTCTGTGTGCTGTTGACCTTGAAAAGGTAAACTTTAATAGAACCATATAATTTACAAGGTGTGGGTACGGGTCACTTGAGTTTTGCTAAGTGTCAAAGTGTTTTTATTTCTGTAACAGTATTAAAGCACTCATTTAAAAAATATATTACATGTATTTTATAGAACAGTGAATTGTTCAGCACTGTAGAGTAAAGTAAGTATGAGAAGGGATAAGCAGTTGGCACTGATTCATTCAAGCTGCATGTTTCCAGGATTGCAAAGCAAGGAGAATGTATGTACTATGCACTGTGAAAAAAGAGCTTTACTATTTTTTGTCCTGCTAAAACACTTATTTTCCCATATACAATGTGCCATTCTTAAAATACTTGGTGTTTCCTAACTTCATGAAGAATCATAATTTTTTAAATTTTGATAACAAAAATTTACAATATATGTGTATAGTTGAAGCAAAATAATAGTTTCAGTCTGTTTATGTTTTAAGTGGCGAGGGTCATGTATCTATAAATATTACTCTGCAGTGATGAAATAAAGGACTTTATTTCACAGAGTGTATGGTCAGATCATGTATTAAGAAGAGTTTGTCTTCCTTTCTCTGACTGTTTTCCTTTTACCCTTCCTTCTAAGGAAACTATGGAAAATGTGAAGAAATGCAAAAACTTTCTGTCCACATTAATAAAACTGGCATCATCTGGAAAACAGTCCTCAGAAACTGCGGCTAACGTGAAAGAATTAGTACAGAACCTACTGGTGAGAAAATTTCATTAAAAGTTGTAAAATACAGCATCTGGGCAAATTCAGACTCAAAACTAGTTTTTTTTTGTGTTTTTTTCTTTCCTTCAGAGGATGGAGTTTATAAAATCTGAGCTGTATCAAATTAACTTTGCCTCTCCTGAATTAAAATAGATGCATAAATTTTCCATTAAGTTTATAATTGAGACATTACTGTTTATATTCATGCATGAGAACATGAGTTCAGTTGAAGTGTGAGTAATGCAAGTAGTGGCTCTTTAAATTCTACATTTTGATAAAACAATGAATAAAAACATGTATTATGTACTTTAGGGAAGATGCTACAGCTGGTGCAATAACTGAGTGTAGGAAATCACAAGTTTTTACAAAAAAAGATAATTAATGTTGCCCGATGCTAATATAAAAGCTTGACATTTAATAGTTATAGAATGAGTACTGATATTGCTTAGCCTACTTGTTAGCAACCTGTAAGTTAGGGTAGAGCTGTGTATTCCAGATGTTATCACATAAAAACCAGAGGTCTGTAGGTGTTGCTACTTGAAATTTGTAGTAAAATTAGTTACTACCATAATGCAGTTGATAATTAAAAATAGTGAGGGATGATACTTCCAATAAAGTCTTAAATTTTTTTTGGTGTTGAATATCCATAAAAGTTAATTTCTACAAGTTTGTTCATTTGGATTTTCTCCTTTAAAGGATGGAAAAATTGAACCAGAAGACTTTACCAGTAGGCTGTACAGAGAACTTAATTCTTCACCTCAACCTTACCTTGTGCCTTTCCTGAAGGTAACTCATCTTCACTACCCTTTCTTTATCTCTGTGCTTGTATATCCTCAGCAACGAACACAAGCGCATCCTTTGCCATTATAGTGGAATTCCAAAATGATGTTAAAGGAAGTTTTAAATGGTGCCTGGTTAGGCTTTTGCTCCCTTAAAAAATACTTTTTGTGTCTTAGTTCCTGGAGGTTGTTGTTGTGATTCATTGGCACAGTCAGTAATGTAACTTCTACCATGGTGACACATCATAGCTCTTTTGAGAAATCTGAAAAGTTTTCTTTCTATGACTTAAACCACAAACCTATGAATTGATTTATTGCTCTCTTTTTTAGTCTTAGAAAGAAAACAAGGGATTCAATGATATAGAAAACTGTACCTTCTGGGCAAGTCTTTTGCCTGTGCTGTAGAGTGGTTTGGATAAGCAGGAAATCTGTCGCATCTCAATAATAAATCACATTTGTCATGAATTTTGTAGTAGTTGGACACATCTCAAAATAGTATTTATTGCGAAACATTTACCATCTGAAAATCAGTGAAAGTACTACAGCATTAAATGGTAAGAATGTAACTGCTTGGCTAATGTATGATTAAGGGATATAGCTGTAGGTGTGTGTTGACATTTCTGGGTTCTTAAATGCTTGTTCAACCTTGAGCTGTTCCTGAGGACAAAAATTGTTGCCATAAGAAAACAACTAATTTAAGAAGGCACTAAAACACTTTGCTCTCTGCTGAGCTATTCTGAAATCTTCCCTGGTGTTCCAGTGCGACTTTTAAGCCGTAGGACAACGGTCAAGGAGGGCACATGGGCTTGGGTTGTTAAATACATACCAGAGGTTCCAGGTGGGCTGCATAGCCTAGATGCCCATGATATCCAAAAGGTATTGTCCCTCTGTCCTGCTTATTAACAGGAGCAGCTTGGTATTTCTGTGTGCTCACCTGTCACCTTTCCTCAGGTGCACACAGACCGATCGAGTGGACTGAAATTCTTCTCTTCTTTACAGTTAATATTGTGTGAGCCAGGATTAAACAACACAACAAAACTCTTTCCTTTCCCGTTTTCAGAGGAGTTTACCTGCCTTGAGACAGTTAACACCAGACTCTGCAGCTTTCATTCAGCAGAGCCAGCAGCAGCAGCCGACGACACAGGCGACGATAGCCACGATCCCGTCGGCGGCCGTGCTGCTGAGCTCCTCGGTGCAGCGCACGGCGGGCAAGGCCACTGCCACTGTCACCAGTACCCTCCAGCAACCCGTCATCAGCCTCACTCAGCCCACACAAGTTGGTGTCAGTAAACAAGGGCAGTCCACGCCACTGGTATGTGAGATGAAGTGCAGGGTTTGTTACTGCACAGGTTTTTTTTTTTTGATAGTACTTCTTATATTGGTGGTTTAGCTCAATCAAAGATCTGAGAAAAAAAGCATAACTTAAATTGCATCTTGATTAAAGTGCTATTAGGGTTTGTTCTTCTGACTCGATTCTCAGATTTTTTACAGTTTTTTTTTTTACTTATTATTTGCAGGTTATCCAACAGTCTCAAAAAGCAGGGGCATTGATAAGGCCTCCACAAGTAACGTTGACACAGACACCCATGGTGGCATTGCGGCAACCACACAGTCGTATTATGCTCACTACTCCTCAAATCCAGCTGAATCAACTTCAGACAGGTAAGAGGTCAAGAGACTTGTGATAGGCCCTGTTTGATAGCATTACCTGAAGTGTGGTTTAGGGGTTGCTTGCCCAGAGAAGTTGTTGATAGCCCATTCCTGGAAGTGTTCAAGGCCAGGCTGGATGGGGCTTGAAGCAACCTGGTCTAGTGGAAGATGTCAGGGGGGCTGGAACGAGATGATCTTTAAGGTCCCTTCCAACCCAACCCATTCTGTGGTTCTATGAATGTCAGTTTGTAAGTGCCCTGTGTGTACTACTGCTAAAATATTCCAATGTGTAGTGCCACAGTGGCTGGGGATACAGATCTATCAGGGCAGCATTGACAGTCAGAGAAATTGTTTGGGTGCTGGAATTGTGTGGGAGGGTCCTGTTTTTAGCTGGGTGAAATGCTGACAGAAGCTATTGAGGTCAACTCTTGGTACCAGACCTATTGCCATAACTACCTGTGACTGGCTTGCACATGTGAACTCTTATTGATGGAGTACAAATCCTGTGTGTCTTCTTGCAGTACCTGTGGTAAAACCAGCAGTATTACCTGGAAACAAAGCTATTGCCACTGTTTCGACACAAGTAGCTGCTGCTCAGAAGAATAAACTGAAAGAACCTGGGGGAGGCTCTTTTAGGTGAGGAGCTGTATGTTTGTGCTTATGCTGCTTGGGCATCTGAACCCAGACCTTTCTGGTGCTGAATCCGTCTGGGAAAACTCACAATAACCTAGAGGTGGATTTTCTAGGGGCAGGTTTGCTTCTTCATTAAAGACTTCAACAAACACTACTGGACATACTCGTGGCAGACTGGTTTTAGCATTTAGCTGGCACTAAACTTCATAAGCAATTCCTGCCCAGACAAGCAAATGGAATTCATTCCTTCACTTCTCCCAGCTCTGCTTGAGTTACTCGCATGTACAGCCTGTCTTAGTGGTGAGGGCAGATTATTTTTGTTTTGTGGTAGTGATTTCCCTGGTTTCTTGTTTCTCAAAGTGTTGAAATATTACATAAGAAAGGATCTTGAAAAAACAGGAAGTACAAAATTACTGCTCTTTGAAGTCGAAGCAGTAATTTCTCATGTACAAACAAATGAGTTGTATTTTATCATATCACAAAAGCAAATAAAATGGAAAATTAAGTATTCAAGTTTATGGTGGAATTCATTATATGCAGCTGTGGTATCATAGCAGTGTGTGCAGATAAACCCTGAATGTTATGATTCTAATAAATTTTCCTTCCTTTAAGGGATGATGATGACATTAATGATGTTGCATCAATGGCTGGAGTCAACCTATCGGAAGAAAGTGCTCGGATATTGGCAACAAACTCTGAGCTCGTGGGCACATTAACAAGGTCCTGTAAAGACGAAACCTTCCTTTTCCCAGCACCTTTACAAAGAAGGATATTAGAAATAGGTATGTTCTTTTATCTTGAACACTAATAAAAAAAAATTTCACTATTCTTAGGTTTAATTGAAGGCATTTTCCATAGAAATTGGTTTGAATAATTAAAAGTTGCTGGAGTTGTTACCTTCTGATATTTTCTGGTGTATTCAGATGCTTGTGGGCAATCATTTGTCTTATGAAAGTAGAATAGTGTCAAGGAATAGCAAACATAGATTTGCCTTCTAAAGTGATGGCAATTCAACATCAAAACTACTCAACCTGGCTGAAAGCCTGACTGTATAAACTGATAAGGTGTAACAAGCATGACACAAACAATGAAATAAGTCCAGAAGCACTTTTGTCAGCTTTATTTAGTAATTTATAATTGAGAGTGGAACAAAAAGCAATCTTGAATTCTTTGTTACACTGTAGTACACAGCGTTTATAAATAGATTGTCAATTCTGTTAAACTAATATGAATTTTAATATGTATATGATTTCCTGTTTATTCCTTGTCTGAGAAAAACCTGAAAGTCATATTTAGCAAAAAGCATTTAAATTTCTATGACTGAGGTTATACTCAAATTTAGCTGTATTGTAAAATGATTTTTTACAACCCACTTATGTCCTGATTATAGGTAAAAAACATGGAATAACAGAAATCCATCCTGATGTAGTTAGCTACGTATCACATGCTACACAACAAAGAATACAAAACCTCGTGGAAAAACTATCAGAGACTGCTCAGCAAAGGAATATTTCCTACAAGGTAGCTGTATTTAATTGCTCAAATCAAACGGCAAAATTGCACAAATTCAGCAGGCTGTGGTGTTGACTGTAATGCAGGAGTTCAGATGTTCTTTGTTCTGTGAAATCAGGTTGTTTATTCTCTTTGACTGATTCACCTTCCATTAAGATATTAATACACATGGGTGACTAGAACTTTTCAGCTTGCATATACAAAATGGTTTTAAAACAAATGCTGAGAAGCTGTGCCCTCCCCTTTATTTATTATGTCAAATGTTTAGTGTGTGAGTGATTGTAGAGTCAGACAGATAAAAGCGCTGCTTTGGATTCCCAAGAGACTGCTATCTGACAGATGTGTGTTCCTAATAGATGCAAATGCCTGAGCAGCGTTTAAAAAAACCATGCGGCTCTGTGAAATATGTTTGAGAGGTTAAAGCTGTGATGATATTAGTTTAGAAGTCAAAATCTGATGATTCATGGAATAGAACAAAATGCTTTTAAGAGTTCTAGCTGGTTTGACTGGTGTAAATATACTCCTGCTATTTGTCTGAAAAGGACAAAGTGAACATTGGAGCTTTGAATGTATGTGTTCTTCCCCAGTATAGTACAACATAACAGCTTTGTTTTTAAGGGAGTAATGAGAAACATATTTGCTGTATTTTCAGGATGATGAAAGATATGAACAAGCAAGTGACGTTCGGGCACAGCTCAAGTTCTTTGAACAACTTGATCAAATAGAAAAGCAGCGTAAAGATGAACAAGAAAGGGAAATTTTAATGCGCGCAGCAAAGGCAAGTGCTTGGCTTTCACACGTGTTTGTAAAGTGTCATTTTTGACATCAAAACTGCAGAGTTTCTTTTCATTCTAAAACACTTGCAATGAAGGGGAAGACTAATCTTCAAAGATGGAACTTGATGAATGTGTTCTTAACTAGAGCTCAGTTTTGCTTTTCGTGGTAAAGCATGGGAAACAACTTCTTTGCCGCTCTCACTGCATATTCCCAAATTAAAGGGAGTCTTGAAATTTAGTTTTTGCATTTTGCATTGGCAAAAAAAGATGAATTTTATAGCTTGATGGTACTCTTAAATGTAATAGAGAGGTTACAGGTATTTTGGAGACTAGAAATAGAATTCAGGAAGATTTTTGCAAATTGGAGAAATACAACAAATAGGAAGCAGTTGATGTAAACATGAATGTGAATATTAAACTGTAATTTTACTCAGTGTATATAAAATGACTATGATTAGATAAGAGCACCCTAGAAATAATTCACAAAACAACCTATGTTTTCTCTTAGTTTTGTGATCCAGCATGAGTTGACAATGTCAAAATCAAAATTTGTTGTTGGCCTGAAGAATGTAAGGGATTAACAACACTCAGGATTTGATAGGACGAGAGGAAATGGCCTCGAGTTGCGTCAGGGGAGGTTTAGATTGAATATTGAGAACAATTTAATCACTGAAAGGTTTGTCAAGCCCTGGAACAGGCTGCCCAGGACAGTGGTTGAGTCACCATCCTTGGAAGTATTGTGTAGATGTGGCACCTGGGGACATGGTTTAGTGGTGGGCTTGGCAGTGCTGGGAAAACAGCTGGACTTGATGTCCTTAAAGGTCTTTTCTAATCTAAATGGTTTCGTGATTCTAAAAGTATGACACACACACAAGGAATTGCAGGTGCCCGGTGAAGTGGGCAGTTGCTGATGTAAATGGTCTTGGGTCACTCAGGTGCACTTTGTTCAGACTGCAGCCTGACCTGTGTGTGTAGGTGTAGCAGAAAGATCTGCTCTGAGTAAGTGCCTAGTTACCCAGCAAGGGGAGGAATTGTTCCGAAAAGTACAGATCTGATTCCTTTGTTCATATGCAAAATGTGTAATTCAGTTCACAGGTCTGTGTAATTTGTGTCTTTTAATGGTTGCATTTAAGGCATAATTGCCTGGCTACTCCTTTGCTATCTTTAACAAAGCGGAAAAATGGGATGCCTTTTCAAAAATAGATACATTAAACTAAGAGAAGGAAAACTTTTAATTTCTAGAAGTTGTTTACCACTGTTGCCCTCTGTGGGAGTGATAGGTATTCCCCACTTCTTGCTGAAGTTTGTGAAAAGCTTTCATATGTAATCTTTAACTGCTTTTGTAACTGAATTAATTTTTCTTTCTTTTTCCCCAACCACCTCATGTTCATCCTTTATCAACACAGTCTCGATCGCGACAAGAAGATCCAGAACAGCTTAGATTGAAACAGAAGGCGAAGGAGGTGAGTGTTGACCTTAACATAAACTTTTGTTTTGGAAATTGAAAGAGAAATAATGAACTGTCCTTGTTCTGGCACACACAGATGCAGCAGCAAGAGCTAGCACAGATGAGACAGAGGGACGCCAACCTGACTGCGTTAGCTGCCATTGGTCCCAGAAAGAAAAGGAAAGTAGACTCACCAGGATCTGGATCAGGGACAGAGGTAGAGTATCATTATCACCTTTATTTTGCTGCCTCAGCCTCTGTGCAAACCTTTCTGTTCAGAGCTTTTTCCCAGTGTGTGGAAGCTCCCTGAGCAGCACAAGTGTTTTGTGTTCAGATTTGCTCGCTCCAAGGCCAGGATCAATTTTTAGCACCTATATGGTGGCATAGGGAATAGAGTCTGAGCTGTCATTCCCTGATCATGGAACTGGAGGGATGTTAGAAAACATCTCTGATCTCACAAGTCTCAGTTTTTTGGACTTCCATAGTTTTGGAAGGAGTTTTTTGAGGCTGTGACCAATCTAACTTGGAGTGCAGAGTAAGGCTGCTGAGGTAGGTGGGGTGGTAGAATTCAATCACTGCTAAATTTGACAGCAGGAGCTTCAAGTTACAGGAGCTTGCCTAACTTCTTTCTTCAGCAGTTGATTTGCCTTCGTTTTAGTGTCTCCACAGCAGATCAGTTTGACCAGTTCCACCTGATCAGGATGTTCTTGCACGTTCTCTGTATATTCTACTGTTGAATCTGCCTTTTAAAAACTTCTCTGCAGACTAAGTATCAGAATGCTCAGTGTCTGATTCATTTACTGTTAATTTACTTTCTGGTAGATGACTATCTGCTATATTTCTAAACAAGTAAATAAACAAGAAATGGTATAAAATTGCTTTCTGCATGAAACATTCAATGTGGGATTTCTCTAATGTTTAAAAAGAACAAAATATTCTTGAATATTGTCATTTATTGGTCCAAAACCTCTCTTCATAATCTGAGGATTTTTCCTTGTGGGGTTTTGTGTCTGATAGCAAGTGACAGAATAGTAATAGTTTAATAATTCTGTTTATTACTCCTGGAGCATTCTGAATTTTCAGTGCTAAAGCATTTATACTGTAGAAAAGCCTCAAAAGAGTTCACCTTGGTTTATACTGAATTGCTAGAAGCAATAATTCACATGTGCTTGATATAAAACGGTAGAGAAAAATCTGAATACTAGTAAATGCTATTTTTGTTTATAAAAAAACCAGGCCTCTTGAGCATCTTTTAAAGTAATTTTAAGTTTTGAAATTTACTAAAATGTCTGCTACTGAGAATAAGACTTGTTTTTATATAAGCTGACAAATTACTCTATTAAAAGTTTATAGATGTGGTTTAAAATTATGAAAATTGCAGAATGGGGCACTTTGCAAAGATAGATGTGTACACAAATGAAGTTGTCTCAGAGGAATATGCTGAAGTACCTCATGCAGAGTTAATGTTGGCATTGCTTACTCCTGCATGCTCAGCTGTGCCACCTTAATGGTCTGTTAATGTCACTTAGGTTATGGGATGTATTTTGCATCTCCTGTGAGCACTTGTTTGTATTTCATCTAAATCTGACTAATTTAGTTATCCTGGATTAATCACTGGTTAACCAATTAACTACAGGTTCCCCGGAAATCTAATCTTTTTGTCTGTTTAATTAAGAACCAGCTGCCTTTGATCTGATACTCACAGCTGTGCTTTTGCTGCTGTGTCACTTGACATTTTTAAATTGGGCTCCACTTGTCACCATTTGTATGCAGTTTGTGGTTAAGGCATATTACAAGAAGTGTAGAAAATAAGGTTTGTCATTACTTAGACACAGATTTGTAAATGGAAGCTTTTGATGTCTACAAATGCTGACTCTTAATTACATGTAAAATCACTTCTAAGTAGTAATTGCACTGTTTTGTTTCCAAATTCATCAAAACAGGTTGCTGTCAGTTTGAGAGTTTTATGTCCTTGTGATTTTACTGAAAGTTAACAAAAAGCTTCTTAATTATTCCATACATAATTCTGTGTCTTTAAAGACTCTTGAAGCATTTGAAGTATTATGGGCTACCTAGTAAAGCTCAAGCTTGAGCTTTCACTAAAGAATATTCAAAAACCAAGAATAAACGCCCTTCCAACCATTCTTTTTGTTGTCTAGCAATCATATGTATATGAGAAAACTTAGTTAGCATCCAGTCCTCTCCTGCATCCTCTAATTTCCACTGAAGTTTGTGAAATTTAGATGGCTAAATTGTGCAAGTCCCTTAAAATATCCCTTTGAAAATCCAGCCTTTAAGCAGCCCCTAACTACAGGTTTTTGATGATTTGGTGTTTGCTGGGTCGACAGAATGCTTGAGAATCAAAAATCTGGCTTCAGTGGTAGCACTGTGGTGAAGCAAGTTCACCTGCACTGAACAGAGTTCTGCTAAACCAGAGTGATCTGTTCCAGTGCAAGTTTAGGTGGGTTTGATCATCAGTAATGTTCACTGATGAAATACATTATTTTCACACGTGTTAGTGGGAGCCTCAGCAGCTTGTTCACATGGCTCGTGCACCACTCTAAATTTTGTCGTTTTTCAAGTCTGGGGTGTTTTTATTAAGAAAAATTTTTGAAAATTCTCCAAACTCACAGGCAGGTAAGTCATTATTCACTACTGGAGTGTGTTTGGTGTCGTGAAGTATCAAAGCTCCATTAGAAAAAGAAAAGAGAACATTATTCTAGCGCATGAAATTGGAGGGGAGAATGAATCCGTAGCTGAGCCGCAGAAATAGAACCCGTTCCCAAAAGAATTCCCTGTTCAGGTAAATAACCTGTCAGCAGCACACTGCCCAAAAGGTTCCCGGCTGAAAATCGAGGGAACAGCCTGGATTCCGGTCTGTGCGCGCCATCTGCCGGGGCCTGCGCGGAGCTGCAGCTGCTCCCCGGCCTCGTCCCGCTCCTTCCCCGCCCTTCCGTGCCGCTCGTTTGTTTCCTTACGGTTTTTGCTTTTTTCTTCTTTTTTTTTAAGTGACTGATACAATAATATGCTGCTTGTTTATCGTGCCGCTTCGGGAAACTCCCAGTGAGTGATGCTGAGAGATGGAAAAGTATTCAGAGGTCATTAGAGAATGCGTGACTGTGTCTAGGAAAGCTTCTCCTAAATATAGTTCTGAGCTTGGTTACAGCTGTTGTCACCACAAGGAGAGCACCCTGCCGTGGAGATCAGGGGGATCTAGGACATGATTCAAGGCCTCACAGTCCCGGGAACAGGACTGCTCCCCGGGTCATCCACAGCTCCAGGGCTGCCCTTGGCGTCTGTATGGTGGCGTTGTGAAGAATCCTGTCCCTTCTGTTTGGTTTGGTTGTTGGGGCTGCCTGTCCTGAGTGCCTTCCTAAAAATACAAGCAGTGCTTTGGGGCTTTTTTGTCTATGCTGAATGTCACTGAAAACTTCTGATAGTTCAACTGTTGTTAATAAATAAGAATTGAAAAGGAAATCTCTAATCTGGTAGTGTACAGCTTCCTGACAATGTACAGTTTTTAGGTCACATGTTTTCTCCGAAAAGTTTTGAAACGCTTTTGGGCATGGACTGATTGACCTGCTCTTCTGCTTTCCAGGGATCTGGTTCGAGTGCAGCAGTCCCAGGCAGCTCTGGAGTTGGAACAACCAGACAGTTTACGCGACAAAGGATAACGCGGGTGAACCTCAGGGACCTCATATTTTGTTTAGAAAATGAGCGAGAGACAAGCCATTCACTATTGCTATACAAAGCATTCCTTAAGTAAAATGGAAAAGATCAAGGTATTTTTGACGGAGAGACGCCTGAGGACATTTTTTAATATATTTGCAAATTACGCCTTTTTGTAACAAGCGAATGGGATATTGTTTAAAAAACAACCACCTCTTTACATGGAACAGTTTTATATTCCTGTTTATAAATAAACTCTTCAGTATAAGAGAAATACATTTCTGTAACAGTGAGGATACTTACAAGGCCTGTGGATACTATAAAAGGACAATTAAATTTTAACTCATCTCTTGATTGAGTGGCCTTCTTGCCAAACAAGCCATATATAAAGACTGATGGAATCGTTTAGCAAATAACTAGCTACCCGTTGTCAGCCCTGTAGCAGTTTCGACATTAATTGTTCATTTTAGTTCAGTTTTATTCAACTAAATCCATTATATAGGCATATGTCTACAGCAGATGACCTCATTTCATTTAGCTTTTTTTTTTTAAACAGTCAGTTAGCAAAGCAAACTGATTTTTTAAGAATATTTATCTTTCCCCCAAATGCTCAAAATCTAGAGGGATATACAGTTAATTTTAAACATAACCTCAATTTTAATCACATTATTGCTTATTAGAGGCCCTGAAATCCCATAAAGGAGGGTTACTTCTGAATGTTTTAGCAGCATCTGTAAAAATGCATTTTATTTGCTATAGTTTGTAAAGCTGTAAAGTTAAAAAAGGAAAAAAAGGAAAAAAAGAGAAACCTTTTCAGCATAAATATATTTTACTTGCACTGTGTTTTTTAGCTAAAGTGAAAGCTTAGATTAAATAAAATCAAAAGTTGAGAGGAATCATCAAAAGACTGTTTCTCAGTGTGAATCAAGTGTTGAAAAATGGTTGGTGTATTTTGTCGGTAATTGTACATAATTTTTGGCACATAACATAAAAATGGCTATGTAAACTATAATTATTTTGCTAAAAGACTGTATGCAAGCTGTGGGCCTACTTTAAAGATGTCCAGAGCAAAGTCCCTTCTTTGTACCTATTTTTTTATTACAAATATACTAATTGGTTCTTTATATTTTCAGAGGTTATTGTATTAAATTGTCTATTGATAGTACTTTTATGACTGTAAATACTTTGGCTTTCTTTGTGTGAACTCTCATGGTAGAATTTAACTCTCTTGCGTGTAAACTGAATGCTGATCAGTATTTTTATCAACACCTGACAACTGTTACACCCCTTTTATTTTGTCTTTTAGGAAATCCTGTCTTTCCATTTTTTTTTCATGTAAATTTTGCACAGTTACTTGTTCATATGTAAATATTTTACTTTCAAAAATGAAGTTTTTAATTGCTATTGTTTTATATAGGATTGAAAGAAAATTAACTCCTTTATTAAAAACAAATTTATCTGTATTTGCTAATGTATTTTTCTCTCTAAATCTTTTCTCCACTTGGATTTATTATTCTTCGTACAGTAAAAGATGAGTCTGCCTGAGGGGATGCTGTTTGCTAAAGATGCACTTTGGGATGTTTTTGTATTGTTTTGTTTTGTCAGTATTTTGGAGGTATGTGACTTCATGAATCTTGACATTTGATTGTCTTAGGGGTCTTGGAGTGACATCAGTGGACAGTGGCTTTGGTTTGGTTGGTTTTTAAGCAGGGAAAGGTGTCTGAAGCATCTGAAATATTTTGTGTTTGTCTAGTGAAGGTTTAATAAAACACCCTCTCCTTGAGGGCAGCCTGCTCCCTCAAACACAGCTACACAGTGGTTTGGAGAAGAAGGTAGGACATAAAACACAATTTGGATCACAATTATAAAAGAAAATAATCAGGGACATTTGATTATCCGTGTGAAAATCTGAGAAGCATTTCTGATGGTCTGTACTGAATATTTAGCTGTTAATTCCTCTTCTCATGGGCCACTTAAACTAATAATTTTGAGGGCCTAATCCTGCTAATACATTAATTTGATGATTATTCCTTGCATACAGGCAAATCTGTCCACAGGCTGCTGCCCCAAGCCCCACTGTGGAACAGGCACTGGCAGCAGGCCCGTGGGAGATCAGTGTCTCTGAAAAAGAGAATTAGCTCCTAAAGGGATGCACTCACCTGACACAGTGTGTGACACTGACCCCGAGGCTTTCATTGTTCGTAAACTCCAAAGAGTTTTTAAATTGTGTCACGTTATTAAGTGGAAAGAAACACCTTTGACTTTTGGCCAAAACACCATCAGAGCATCCCTTTAATTGTAGCAAGAGCTGGTTGTAATTGTTAATCACCACGGGCAGTGACTGGGCACAGTGTCTGCAAAGCTGTGGCAGGTAAGTGGGGAAGAAACTGTGTGAAAAATTAAGGTTATTACATGGTGTGCTGTACTTTGCTCTCCCTGTCAGTAGTAGCTTAGAAATACTCTAGAGAGGCCAAGGGAGGAGGGGGAGATCTCCTGTAAGAGGAGAGCTCTCGATTTTCTTTTAAATAACATTGGTTTCAAGTGCATAGGCAGCCCTTAACTCCAAACAATTTTTCTCAGCTGTTAAATGTTCTGGTTCTGTTAGTCAGAAAAGGTGGTAGCATCCATCTCCCTCCAGTAGTTCAAATTCATGGAGTTTTGCACTGGGAAATTGGCGCATTGCTGGCAGTACACTGGCACTTGTGAGGAGTTCTCATGGCACAGCAGTTGCAGACTTTGGTTCGTTTGTTGTTGGTTTGGTGTTTTTTTACGATAAAACCAGTAACTATTTCTGATGCTGCTCAGAACTTTGACATTTCAAAATCACAGCTGAGGAGGGATGGCGTTTACAGGGCAATACACTTGTACTCCACCACTCCTCTTGTGTGTTAGTGACCTGTAGAGAGAGAAACTGAGATTCTTTCCTGGCCCTAAAGCTTGTCCAGCTCCACCAGAGAGTGAGGGTGAACATGGAAGAGAATTTACTGCCCCTTTCCTTGGATCTCTTTGTACCAAGACTGATGCACCTTTGTTGTAAGCACTCCCAAAACTGAAGTTTGCCACAGCTGGGACGTTCTATGTGTGAGTCAGTGAGGGTTTATTGCACCTTTATTTTATCACACTTTTTCAGCTCCATGTTAGGGACAGGTTCCTTCTCTCTTGCCTGTGAATCTGTGACTTGTAGTGGGCTCTCTACCCTGCTTTACAGAAGTCTTGATGTCTCTCTTCTTTTAACACCTTTGATTGGGTAGTGCATAGCTCTAATGTTCGTGAACTGTTGATACTCTTTTTCCAGCAGAAAAATTGAACAGAACAAGTAGGATATAGTAAGGCACTCTGAATTCAGCTTGGTTTTCTTATTTCACAGGTTTATAATTAAATAGATATGTTTTCAGGAAACCTTTTAATACATAGTGAGAGATGTATGCATGATAAATACCACCAATTTCACAGTAATTAAGATTTTATTGGAGGTTTCCCTGTGATCCAAGAAGTTTCCCCACATTTCTGAGATTGTCTAAATTACAAATAACAATACCAGAACTCCAATGATAATTTTAACCATTTTCTTAGGTTTACAGCTGTTTGTCCATCTGCAGAGAAGAGTCTTGACCTTTGGGGTGAGGGAGGGTGTCAGCTGGGCTGGGGTGGTGGCATTGTCAGCAGTGACATTTCCCTGCAGTGTGGGAGTGTGGATCCACCTGCCCAGGTGAGTGCAGAGCCCTGTGCTTGGGTGTGCTTGTGCCAGGATTTTTGCACAGCAGCGCGTTAGGCAAGGACAGGCCAACCTGATGTGTTGAAATGTGGTGTGAAGTGCCAGGAGGAAAAGGTTTAGGTAGTATGGGTTGATCCTAATCTTTAGATTTTTGGGAATGTCATGCAACAGTGCCGTGTGTAAGGCTTGCTCCTCAGTATTTGGGGAGGTTTTTTAGCAAGGGACATTTCCCTGCCTGTGGAAGTTGCCAGGCTGATGAATTTGGGAGGTGTTTGTTGGAGGGATGAATAGGGAGGGCAGCATGTTCAGGGCTGCTCTGCCATGCTCACCTGTGTTTTGTTTGCCTGACACAAAAGTTCCCCAAGTTAGGCTATCCCACAGGATGACAGCTGGGGGGATTAAAACTGCATTTTAATAGCTCAGATCTGTCCTCCCCCTGCAAATCTGTGGGCAGAACCCTGCCCTCTCCCCTCTCCCACTGGAGTCCTGGGAATGGTTGTACCAGAGACCAGCACGGACAAGCCAGAGCTCCTTCATTTTGTGTGGTGGTGTTACTAGATGCCATAGAGCTGTGAGAGAAAGGGAGCACATTCTTTAAAACTTGCTTTTAGGAATTTTAGTCATGTTTTCCTGTGTCAGCTGAGAGAAACTTGCCCAGTGCTGCTGCAGATGTGGTAGGGCAAGGGGAGCTCTGGGCACGTTGTGGGGAGGCCTCGTAGCCACTGCCTGATCTTTCTTTGTTCTGCCCCTTCAGAAATAACTTTCCTGTGAAACAGTTTATTTTCTCTTTGTTTTCCTGCTCAGTTTATTTACTGTTACTCTCTGGAAGCAGCTGGGTTGCACCCTGTTTCGTTTCCTCCTGGGAGTTTCCCTGTTCCGAAATCAACAGAGGACTTGTACAAACAACACGAGCAGCGTTTGGGCTGTGATATGGTACCACACTGCTGTGAAAGTGCTGAATAAATGCATAACAAATCTGGCTTTTACTGCTCTGTAAAAGTACTGCATGGTTTAACTTGAGCACTTATGTACTTTTTCAATCCAATAACAAAATCAAGTTGCCAAGAAAAAAAAAGTTGGGAGTGCTTTCTAGTTTGCTGTGATGCATTTGGTGCTCTAATTTCAAGCAAACGTTGGAGTGTTGCCCAATTAAGGCAGATTGGAATATGAAGAACAATATATCTAATTTCCCAGGAGAGCAACGTGCTGATGTTTAGGCGCAGCTTCTTTCAGTGGAAATGAAAATCCTCATGTCATGTTGAGTGTGCCACTGTTCAGCTCCTTTGCTCCGCTTTGAGAGGGACAGGAATTAATCTGGGTAAGTTATAGGTAAGGCCCTTCACCTTGAGGTGGAATTGGTGGGATTGATCATTTATATTTGAGAAATAAGAGTTAAGTTCTTTAAAAAAAATTATATTCTCACTTTCCATGCTGATGCACAGCAGTGGTGTGTGATTTGAAGTTGTGGGGGGGTTTCCTTCATTTAGTTGCTTCTGTTTGTCCTTTTTATTCTACTTGCGTGGTGCGAATTCCTACTTTTCCTACTTATTCCTTCTCAAGTCACGGAAATATATTTTGTGTGTATTTGCTTATTCTTGATACAGGTATTTCAAGGTCTCCATTTAGAGCACAGCCCTAAACCAGTTGTGCTGGTGGAGCTGAGTGTGCCAGTGGAGATGGGCACCTTTCCCATCCAGTTCTCTCCTCCTGTCCCTGCAGCTTAATCCCAGAAAAACTCCCCAAAACTGAGTTCCCTCATGGAATAATGTCCAGGAGCTCGTGTGGGCAGGGTGAGGGCTGGACCTGATGGCTGAGAAGGAGGACATTGAGAGATCTGGACAGCCAAGGTGTGAAGCAGTGCAGGGTGGGTGAGCTGGAAGCTCTGAGCACATTCATCCTGTGGGAATGTGCCTGGGGCTGCCCATAAATTTAAAAAATAAATAAATACCCTAAAAATAGCTAAACCTGGTACCTACACAACACAAAGCCGGTCTGTGTGAGCATCCCCCATCTCCTTGACAACGGAAGCAGGCGAGGGAGCAGGGAAGGTTGAGTGTGGTGGGTGAGTGTGGTCAGCAGTGGCCGTGGAGGAGGTGAGGGCTCATCCCCCCAGTGCCAACATCACATTCCTGAGATGGGAACTGCTGTCTTGGAGGGTTTGTAGGCCTGGATGGATTCTTCTGTGAGTTTATGAAGTTGCTTTGTGAGTGTAGCGGAAGGTCAGGGAGTGTGGGATCCCCCGGGCTCCTCCTGGCATGGGCTGCCCCTGCTCCCAGCCCACCTAATTTATGGGCAGATATATAGATATATATATACACATATAATATGTAATATGTGTCTGTATATATATATTATATGTGTTTGTGTATAAATATGTGCATACACGGAGAGATATTTATAAAAGTCTGCTTTATATGTATGAAAGATGTAAGTTTTTTTCATACACACAGCAGGACGAACTCTGTGACCCACCAGCTCTCCTGTATCCCTGATCCTGCAAAAGCTGATTTTGCAGAACTGGGGAGTAGAGGTGTCACTCAAAGCTGCTTAAAGGTGTAAAAGGGAGTCATTTCATAATTGTCCAGCAAGGAGCCTCTTGGATGTTTCATCCTGCAGATGGAAACTGCAGGGGGATGCTCCCTCTGAGGATGGGGATGCTAAGGAAAATTTTCAGGCAAAGCTCCTGGGTCTTTTTCCCCTTATATCCAGTGAACACTCTGGTTGTAGAGTATTTTGTGGCTGGATTTGGAAAGGGAGTGGGGTGAGAAAGTGTGAGAAGCTGAGAGAAAGAAAGAAATCAAAGTGTTGACAAAGTAGTTCAACACTCAGCGGGAGTTTAATGGCAGAGAGCCGGGGCAGAGTGGAGCCGGGTGAGGGGAAGGAAAGAGGTCAGTGCTGGGCTCTCCCTGCCCTGGGGGTGAGGGAGAAGGCAATAATGACTCCTGGGAAAAATACTATAAAGAGGTGAGAATCGTGGAGGCAGCTGGTCCTTGTTTTCCCGTGCCCTCACCTGTCAGAGGGGATTAACACCGGCTACATCCCATCCCTGCCTCCGCCGAATTCCCGCTGAGGGAGGGCATGGAAACCCTCAGATGGGAAACGCTCTGTAATTGCTGTTATTTCATTAGGAAGGAGCCGTATCCCTTTCTCCCTCCTCAGGGAGAGGCTGGGAGCCCGCACGGGCGGCCGGCTCGCCTCGCCAGGCGGCAGAGGGTGCTCTGAGCCCGCGCCCGAGCGCTCCGTCCCCGCTCCGTCCCCGCTCCGTCCCCGCTCCATCCCTTCTCCGTCCCCGCTCCATCCCCGCTCCATCCCCGCTCCGTCCCCGCTCCATCCCTTCTCCGTGCCCGCTCCGTCCCCGCTCCGTCCCCGCTCCATCCCCGCTCCGTCCGTGGATGATATGGCAGGGGAAAAAAAAAACAGAACTCCAATTAAAAAAAATTAATTTAGAGAAAAAGAATGAAGAGAGAGCACTATGTGCTTCTGTAGGGTTTGATCAGAATGGCTGCCCCAGAATATTTATGTATTTAAGTCTTTTTGGAGGGCACAGTCACTGAGTGGAGCAAATGTCTGTGAGCTACAAAAGCAAAGGCAGGTACAAGCTGAGGGAAAAAGTGCAGAAGAAAATAAAACTGTCGATTAGAAACATTTACAAACAGGACAGCGATGTTCAAAGGGAACTTGTGGTGACGGCAAGATGTAAGAAAATCGGTGTCAAGAAGCACAGTACACACAAAATCAACATTTTAAGCACTGCCTCCTAATTTCCTCCCTTCTTTCAAGTGCTGCAATTCCTGCAAGTTGCAAATATATGAGGCTCCACGTGAGATGCTTTTGGAGAGGATGGAGGTAAGCTGAGTCAGGAGCTGTGGCTACTGGAGGTAAAAAATCCCAGCCATCCCAGGAATGTGCTTTGGGAGTGCGGGGCTGTGGGAGCCAGGCTGCAGAGCAGGGTCTGTCCGAGTTCTCGTCCCAGTCAACTTCACTGCTGCTTCCTGCCCTTACCCTAACCCTAACTTCTGCACGTGGAGAAGCAGGCTGGTGTGGGCTTCCCAGCTGCCTGGATCCAGCCAGGATCCCTGTGGCTCTTGGCCCTAAATCCCAGTTAATCTGCGTTGAGCTGTGCATCAGTGGGATTTCCCTCCCCTCGTCCATCAGCGAGGGATGCAATGATGGAGAGAGACGGGTGCAGGGCCAGGCTGTGGGGATAGCAGTGAAGTGATCCTGCTTCCATCCGATCCCATCCCATCCATCCATCCATCCATCCATCCATCCTGCTGGCAGCAATCAGAGGGCTGAGTCTGCCCCCTTTTCCCATCTCCCTGGGTGCCCAAGTCACTGTAAACCTCCAAGATGCTCCCGAAGCCACACTCTAATGTCACCCTGTGGCTCAAGGGCTGACTTGGCCCTGGCTCCCAGTGCTGTCATGTCCCAGCCCTGGCTGCTGCATGGATTCCAGGTCAAACCACCCCACGGGCGGCGCCGTGTCAGGGAATCGCTGTTTTCTAGGTTGTTAAGTCCTTTGCTCTTTAATTCTTTGCCTCCTGAACACCCCCAAGGTATGTTATAATCACCCCAAAATGTAGCCACTAATTGTTTGGTGTCCCCGTGGGGAAGGAAGAGCAGAGTCACGTTAAATCACAATAATCAAGAGCTTCTGTAACAGATGAACTCGAACCTAGTTGACAGGAGGAAGCCGCGGTGCTGCCTCGCACTCGCGAAGGGCCGTGTTTAGTTGTAATCTTATTTGTAATCTAATCAATATGTTTACTGAAGGAGAGAATATCATCAAGTATTACTTTAAGACACTTAGGGGATGTGACAGCGTTCACAACTCAAATGTAAACAGGTTTGTTGGCTGTGTTTGCTCACAGGAAGAACGCGCTGTGTCCTAGCGGGGCTGGCAGAGGGGGTTGTGTGGGGAGCAGGGGGACCCCCTCTGCTGAGGGGCTCAGGGATGGGCTGTGCATGAGCCCCTCCTCAGCTGCCCATCCCACCACCTCCACATGAGTGCCCCAGCCCTTTCCCAGGCTCGTGGGCAGGCAGTTCCCTCCACTCTTCTGTGGCTGATGGTGAACCCTGCCCTCTGCCAAGCCCATGTATCCTTTTTTTTAGTATTTGTTCCTTCAGGAAAGTTTGGAGGTTTTATTAAAAACTTACCACATAACATCCATAACAAACAATTAGGCTCTAATGCACCCAGTGGAGGAGTTTCCCCCTTGCCCCAGGCAGTCAGAAGGTGCCTTTACCCTGAAACATGGGGGTTATACGTATGAAAGTGTATATCATGTTTCCCTTATAAAATTTTTATCCTGTCTAATGTATCCCACAGCTCTTTAAAAACTGAAAGCAGGAACTCTGGAGGTTTGGCTGCAACTCTGGGGAAGGGAAGGGCTGCTTAGGTGAAAGCAGCCCCTGCAGACCGACAGTGAGGGGAGACACTGTCCCCCACCAGGGTGGAAACATCATCAGGGACAGGCAGGATGGGACCATTCCCATGGGCCTTGGACAGATGTGCCAAGATCCTGAAACATCTTAGGGATCCAGAGCCCATGGCATCACACAGACATGCCCCCAGCCCACTGATGAAAAAACCTGTGAGTTAAACTGACAAGGAAGCTGGTAGGAAAATAAAAACGACAAGAAAAATAAATGCTGACTGTTCAATTACTTAAATTAAGACTTATTTGAAAGCTGTGTTTGCAGCAAACACCCACCTTCCCCTTTAGTTTTTAATGAGTTGGGGTTAGGGTAAGGCTTAGGGTTAGGCTTGAGAGAGCCAAAGAGCCCAGAGCTCCAGGAACACTGGGGCTGGAAAAGGCCTGCCAAGATGATTGTGGCAAGGCCCCAACATTGCTGCTCCTACACCTTTCTGATCTGAAAACCCGTAGTGAGTTTAGGGTTAATCTTAGTTTTAGGGTCCAGTGAATTGAGGCGGGGATGGGGCGAGTCCAGTAAAGTCCCCATTGCAGTTTGGTAACATGTTTAATTAACCAGGCAGGAAAAGCCCCTTCATGCACTGCTTCCAGACCAGACAGCATCAGCATTCCTTCCCAGGCATCATATCCCCTGCCTGTGGGACAAGGCTCCTCAGGATTTCCAGTGGGGCTGGGGTAACCCAGGACAGGTTTGGGGTGCAGAGCAGACAGCTCAAAGAGCTTCTGCCTGTGGAGTGCAAGGGTCACTGTCAGCCTTGCTCATGTGAAGTTTTTCCTGCACGCCTAGCACTGATACTGCAGAGAAATGGACTCATCCCTTGCCTAGACCTCATCTCTCCCTGTATGCACCTCACGGGGCCAAACCCAGTCCTGGGGGAGGTCCTGCTGGAGGGCGAGAGCTGGCAGTGCTTTGGTGGAATTCCAGCAGCTCTTGTGGTGGATGGACTGGGCTGGCATCTGCAGGCAGAGCTCAGTGGCTCCCTGGCATTGCTATGGCTGCAGGGGCTTGGCTCTGCCTTTTCCACCTATGCAGCCAGTGAAAAACAATCCAGGAAGGGGGGAAAGACTGAATGAACTGGTCAAAACATCCTTAAAATGTCATTTTCCAAGGTGGGAGGGAGGCTGTGTGGAATGGCTTGGGAACTGAGGCCATGCACACCCTGGGCATCATCTGCATGTCCTGTGTATCGCTCAGGGTGAATTTGGTTAAACTTTGGAACAGGCTCCCCAGGGAAACGGTGGAGTCACCAAGCCTGGAAATGTTCAAAAAATGAGTAAATGTGGCACTTCACACCATGGTTTAGTGGGCAAGGTGGTGTTTGGACTTGGCGATCTTGGAGGTATTTTCCAAGTTTAATGATTCTGTGATTCTATGAATGCATCTGCTGCTGCTCTGTCTGGAGCTGGCACAGGGCTCCTGAGGTGGCTTTTTGAGGGATTTTCATTATGTTTTTCTTGGAAGTGGCATGTTTTTTTTTTGAATAACATAAAGAGTGATTTAAAATAGAGCCCACTCATCACAGATGACAGGGTAGTTACAAAATCCAGTGTTTCAGGAGAGAAATGCCAACACAACAGCCCAGAGGCACTTGGAAAAGCCGATGGATAAAGGGTGGGCGGCTGTGCTGGGGCTGGTGCCTGGCACTGACCAGGGCTGGGAAGCTGCTTCCCCCTGCCAGGGAATGAGGGCAGCGGGGTGGGGGATGGCATTTCTGGCACAGGGAATTGAGTCCAGGTGCCTTTGGCTACACAGGGCGGCTGTGTGGGATGTGGGCTGGGAGCAGAGGAGAAGCACGAGGAGCGAGTGGGTTTCCATCAAAGCCTTGGAGGGATGCTCCAGGGCTGATGCCCTGGCCAGGGCACCCCCTGCCAGCTGCCATCTCTCCACAAAAGTAGAGTAAATGCTTTGGCAGCTCATCCCCCTGCACATTTGGCTGCTGATGCTGCCTGAGCCATCAGGTGCAAGCCTGGGGGTGCTGGTCCCTTAATTTAAGGGATACTGGAGGGGAAAACGCAGGAGAGTCATGTTATTTGTTTCAGGGATGTTTTTCCAGTGGACCAGTGTTTTTCCAGAGGCAGGTGGCTCATTCCCCCATGCTGGCTCAGACATGCTCCACTCCCTTCAAACTGAGTCTGAAACCGGAATGGGGCCCTACAACCCCGAGGAATCCATGAGGAGCCGCTGGCATCCCGTGCAAGGCAGAGCTCGGAGCTTGTCTTCCTGCTGCCTGCAAGCAGGGAGCAGTGTCCCCACGCTGGTTTCTCTGCAAACCTTTGGCTGGTGTGTGGTGACACTTCCCCATCAGAAACGTTGCCCCTGGGTGCTCTGACCACTGTCCCTCTGTCCCTACCCATCCTCACAGCACGAATGCTCTGCTGCTCCCACGCCCACGGGCTGGGAGGAATCACCCTGAGTCCAGCGAGTTCTCCTGTGCAGGGAGAGGGCTTTGCTTTCATTCTGTTATTATCAGACAGACTGAGTCACACCGAGATAAATCCTGCAGATATCACAGTCTGTGTGTGCCTGAAAAAAGATGTATGTGGATGTTAACATTGCCAGTTGTCACCATGCTATGAGGGATGTTGTGGAAATAGAAATAGAGAAAATATAATAGATACTCCAGATTTGCAGCCTTAATAGCTTTACAGCACATATAATTATTATATATCTATCACATCAATATACTGCAGCACTCGTGGTATTTTTATTTAGCTCCATCTGGTGTATGATAACACGCTTCTGGTACCAAAACAAGCATGAATTGGAAAGGAATTTAATACCTAGTTCTGCTGAGAAGTCCCTTAAAATACATCCTAAACCAAGCACGTGTAATGCAAAACCAATACTGCAGCTTGGACAGAGAAAGCACTTCTGGGTGAAAAGGAGGGATGTGAACAATTAAAAGAACACCCAGGCAGACACTGCTCCAGGTTTTTTGCCTGTAGCCCTCAAATCCGATGTTGATACCGTGTTTGCCGATCTCCCAGCATTTAGTCTGTGCTCCTGGGAACAGAGGTGTGGGATGATTCCGGGTTTTCTTTAGCTTTGAGAGAGATATAGGGGTGAAAAGGACAGGCACGGGAGCACTGGAGACTGGGAGATGAGAGGGGAAGGGGCCAGCAAAACACCCTGTGGATGTGGGAATGGTGGGAAGGAGAAATACTGAGCCCTGCTCACTGAGGGCTCCTCCGCCAAGACGTTCTGACTTCCTCAGCTGTGTGGAAATCACTTGATGGCAAAACCAACAAAAGAAATTCCCTGCTTGCTTTCCCCTCTGTTCCCCAGGTGAGGGGCAGTGGTGAGTGGATGTGCCAGACACTGTGGCCCCATTAACTGCAGATGGAATAACACTGGGGGACGCATTTTAAGAGGGAGGAAAGGGGCTTTGTGAGGGGAAAAATCCTCCCCAGCTCTGTGATGTGAAGGAGATGATGCATACGCTGCCAGCATCCTTTGCTGGGGAAACCACCTGCAAACCCCTGGGATACACCGGTGCCGAAATCCTCCTTCCTCTGGCTCTTGCAGAGATTCACCTTCGCTCTCCCAGATGAGCCCTAGAAAATGTAATTGCATGAAACAACTCCAGTAATGAACTCCTGGTCTGCAGAGAATCAGTTTATAGCCAGGCTGGCCACGAGCAGGTGTTAAAAACCTGGCTTCACCTGGCCCCAGGTGCCCTTGGGGTGTGTTGGCACCACGCACTGACCCTCCAGGCTTTGGGGCTGCTGGAATGGAAGCACTGAGGAAACAGGGGCTGTGGCTGTGCTGTGGAGGAACCCACGTGAGGCTTCCAGGGGCTGCTGGTGACACAAGGTGAGAGATGGAGGGGACACAGGCAGGTAAGTGAAGGCCTCCCCACTGTGGCATCTGTGAGTTCAAGTGGAGTTTTCCAAGGAAATCTCCCTCTGCCTCACTAGCAGCACATCAGTGATCTCACAGACCCCAGCTCTGAGGCTGAGAAGGACAGTCACAAGTTCCTGTAGAGAACTGACCTGTAGCTCCATGCAGCTGGTCCTGCACTGGAGGCAGAGATGTGCCTGACTAACCTGTCCCACAGCAGAGGACAGGAGAGCTGTGCTATATTTACTGCTGGATTACTTTTAATCATATGTTTTCCTCCAAAGAATTGCCAGCTCGGTACTTAGAGATCAATGCATTTTATTTATCATCTCCAGGCAGGCACTGTTTCCTATTAACGTTTTCCACACTTTACAGTCTAATTAAGGTCATCCGCCCAGCAGAATGCTGCCGTGTGTGTTTTAAACTACTGTACCTAATTATTGCTTTTAAACCTTACATGGAGTGGCCTGTGTCTGACCAGCCGGTCCCTGCTGCAGGCTGGAGGCTCAGCGTTGGCTCCCTCCTGCTCCTGGGCAGGAGTCAGCACATGTGGGGACATCGCACATGGTCTCTGATGCTTATTTCTTTGTTCTTTTTAAGAATTGTTTTTTGTTCTTTTAAGATTTGGGAGCTCAAAAAAAGCCCTGAAAGCTGCTTGACATCGATCCAGACCTTTAGCAGGAGCAGCACCAGGGCCTCTTGCTGTGGTGTGACCTCTGAGCAGTGGGAAAGTCCCACCTGAGCCCAGTCCAGACACACCTGAACTATGGTGCATCTCCTGCAGTTTTCTTTGATATCGTCCCCATGCTCTCAGCATCGGTATCATCAAGCTTGGCTCCGTGTCACATCTGATTTCACTGCAAATAGCCTCAAAATTCTTTGAAAGGCACAGCTTCCCCTAAACAGATTGTGGGACCTGCACCTACCTCCGTGCTACCTTTAAATCAAACTTCTCTGAATATATTACACCGCAGAGCCATATGTTCAGTGCCACTTCCCTCGGCGTGTTGTGTAATTCATCATCTATAGGCTCCCCAGGATATATGGACATCGCTGAAAAAAGGGAATGCTGGACCAGCCCTCCTCCCTCTTCAGCAAAAACGTGCTTTCAGCTGGCTGGGGGAGAGGGAAGGTGGGAGTGGGCTTGAGGTGTGACTACACACGGGAAAATCCCTTAAATTTTGTTCTGCAGACCCCATCCTATGAATGCCGTGAGGAAAATCCTTCAGCCCTGTCCCACTCAGGATTTTTCATGGCTTTCAGTCTGCATTTCCACGTGACACTCTGCTGGATAAAGAAATTGGAGTGCGTTGAGCAAAAGGCACCATGGGCATCAATAAATTTTTCCTGCCATGGGGGGACAAATGTGCTCCGTTCCCACCTGACGAGAATGGGATCTGCTAAAGCACTGGCAGGCTTCATCTTCATCAATATGAACAGACTCAGTGGGACCATCAGTTCCCTGTCCCCATGGTGCATCCTGGTCTTCTCCTGGTGTCCCTATCCTGGGGTGGGCATAAGACAGCTTGGATTGGAAGGAGCTTTGGGGGTGAGGCTCTCCTGGGCTCTATTTCGCAGCCTCCTTTTATCCCACCTTGGGTTTTGCACCTTTGGCTGGGGCTGCCGGTGCATTTGGGGATGCTCAGGGTCTGAGGAGGTGCCAGACCCCAGAACGGCCCCGGGAGCTGCCTGGCTCCGTGCTCAGCCCCGTGCTCAGCCTCGGCTCCAGCGCTGGCAGGGCGCTGCCAGGCCCCGCTGAACGGGCACCGCCGAGTGCAATTACGGCTCTGGAATGCACTTTCCTGTGAATCCCTTCCAGGGCCAGCTAATATATGCTCTGATACTGGCACTGCTCTCGCTAATATTCCTGCCAGCGAATTCTCTGCTCTGCTTGAATATTCATGGGAAGCGAATGTGAGGAGAGGAACAGCCTAAATGAGGTGAGTTCGTTTAAAAATTCAGATTCCAAATTCAGTGGCTATTTCTTGCAGCACTCACCCAAGCGTTAGCTCCCACACTATTAATTTCAGCCTGTGTTTCGGACTTCTGAGCAAATTTCCTGTGTTTTTCCCTCACTGGATCTGCAAACTTTTCCCTCCCTCGAGATCAGTAGCTTTTTATAAAAACAGCAACTCTCCTTGATGAACTTTGCAGTCAAAGGATTTGTTTTCCCTGACTTTTATTTAAATTATTCTGCCTTCACCTCCCTGTGCATGGTTCAGAGAGCCTGTGGTGGCTCTGTGCTGGGATTGAAATGATTCTTGCTTAGGCAAACTCTCATTTGGACTTGTCAAAGGAGTTCAGTGTGTTTGTAATTAAGTGCCTCTCACACCTTCTTTAACCTCGCTTACAAGGAGTCGAAGCGTTAGAAAAGCCTGCAAGAGGCAGGAAAGGCTCATTTGCACCTTGAAATGCCAATGTTTTGGGAGATCAATGCTGTCTGTATGGAACAAAACTATAAGCAACTTTCAAGTGCCTTTTTTAGTGTAGTGTCTCCTTTGCATATTGGATTCATGTCTGATTACATGGTGACTAAGGTGTGAGATAATAGGAAAGCCGCCTCCGAAGCTTTAACTCCTTCACACGTGCCGTGGCTCGAGCACAGCTCGGCTCTGCTTTCTTGTGCTTCCTCTCTCCTAAATATAATCACACCCCACCAGATGATGGGAAAGAAACGCTACTGTTACAAAGCCCAGCGCAGGAAGTTTAGACTGTGTCAGAATTGGGGTAATTAGTGTTTGCATTAGGCTGTTTCTGAGCCATACAACCGGTTCCACAGCAGGGAGGCAGGAAGGGCTGCTCTCTTCTTTCTCTCAGGAGGTGACACCAAGGCAGGATGACCACCTGACCTTGTCCTTGCTCGCTGGCTCCACGGTGGCCTGAGCCATCCCACATCCCTGTCCACACTGAGCTGGAATGGAGCAATCCCACTCTTTGCCCAGCTGCCACTCTGCTCACAGCGCTGCTGGGGTCAGCAGAACCAGGTACCTTGGTAATCGTCCATGGGCCGCTTGTGAAAAGCTGTGAAATTTCCAATTAGCCTGGAAAAAAATGTAGATAAGCGTGTAATTCTCAGCCCAAATTAAATCAGGCGTCCAAGCACGCTCTTCCCTCACTGCTGTGCTTCATCTACCACCACCACCTCCCCTCTGCATCCTTTAGCACAGCACATTTTTCCTTTTAATTGGTGGCAGACTTTATCCTTGGAGTTTAAACTTTGCTGGCGGATGGAAGGAAGGGGCTGTCTTCTTTATTTGATTTAGAGAAAGGCTTTGCTGCAGTGAGGATCTAATGCATAAGCTTTTTGGGGGTTTCATATCCACTCCCATGGCTGTGTCAAAGCAGGAAGCTTAGTTTGAGATACAGGGAGGGAGCCCTGGGCCTGGCTCGTTTGGGAAGCTCTGCCATAGGGTTTACGTTAGAAACATGTTGACGCTGCTGAACATGGAAAACCAAGGGAATGCTAATGGTCCATTTATTGAATATCTCAAAGTCCATTTAGGATCCCGTAGAGACCCTGAGTAAATCAGAGTTCAGGAGGCAAACTGGTGCTGTTGAATATGCAACAGTGAATTTGTGTGTCCAGCCTGCTCCAGTGAGGGACATCCCCCACTGAGAGGTGGCACCAGCAGGAACTGATCCCAGGCTTCCTGTGCCACCAACAGCTCCCAGGCAAAGCCCAGGAGACGCTGGGCATGACAAATTGGAAAACCTGTCACAAAAATAAAGAAATGATGCATCAGGCCATGGCGTGCCTCACTGGAGCAGTGTTTTGGGTGCTTGGAGGTGGCATTTATAGAGGTAGACACTGAAATTGTCCTCACTCAGCACAGAGTCATCCTGTTCTTCCCACCTGGAGTGTCTTTTCCCAAGGCTTTCTGATGATTCCACCTTTCAACTTTTTAGCAAACAAAATTCAACAGACCCTTTTTTGTTTACTTCTATCCCCATATAAAACTGTGAAAAATGTCCAAATCACAGGGATGGCCAGGGAGCCTGTTCCACCTCAGCTCAGTTGCTTTCCCAGTTGCTTTTCTAAAGAAATACCAATCAATTATTTTTCTGTCTATGCAGCAATTGCTCCTAATTGCTGCCTCCACTGTGTGCCTTCTGGTTTGGAGCATTTTTAATGGGAGATTTGTGCTCATCTCGAAAGGATGCCGGCTTTAATGATCAGGGAGAGCGTCAGAGAGCTGGAAGTTCACAAAGCGGTGCCCGTATTTCTGACTTCCAGTGTGAACTTCTCCCATCTGCAGCTCTTGCAATTTAATACCGAGGGGAACCCAGAGCTGGGCAGAGAGGTTTCAGGGTGGGTGGTGGTTCAGTTGTACCAGGGAAGATGGGAGAGTCAGGCAGACACAGAAATCATAGACCCATAGAGGTATTATGGCTGGAAAAGACCCCCAAGCCCAGCCTTTGAATGGACACCACCATGCCCACTAAAGCATATCATGAAGTGAATGCTGATGTCTACAGCAAGGACTGGACAGGAGTTGGACTCAATCCCTGTGGGTCCCTTCCAGCTCAGGATGTTCTGTGATTCTCTGAGCCCTTTGCTCCACCACAAGCACAAGACCTCCAGCAGCTCCTCCACTTGCTGCAAAGGCTTGGCTTTGCTTCAGCGTTTATGTAACAGCAGGAGAAACCCAAATCCTCTGAGATTGTGTCCTGTGCCCAAAAAAGTTCATTTTGAGCCAAGTGGGAGCAAGGTCACCGTGTGCCAAAGTGGTCTTCGGCAATGAGAACAAGAGTCCTGTTGAGATAGCCCGGTGAGAGAGCCAGCAGGGATGGCCGTGGGCCGTGGCTGGGACAGGATTCCGATGGATGCCTCTGTGGGCTCCACAGGGATCAGCCAGGCACTCTGGATGGAGGCACAAGGCTCCTTGTGGGCTCCTTCAGGGCTGAGCTTTCTGCTGCGGAGAGCTGGGGGAGAACTCACCTTCATGACCCACTGCTTCCTCCAGCTGTGGGTCTCATTTGGTGCGGTGGATTTGGATGTGGAGCTGTGACCGGTGAGGGTGGGACAGTGAGAGGCTGGGGAGGGCTGGAGGAGGGGACTGGTGCTCTTACCCATGTGCCAAAGGGACCACTCCTGCAGCCTCACACCCTGATTTTCTTGTGTGACTCCACGGAAATGGGAATGATTGTCTGAGATTAGATGGGTTTGGGGGGAGAGCTTTGATCCTGTCAGCAGAGACGGGAGAATGACAGAAAGAGAAATGAGTGCAAAGAAAGGAGAGGGGAGGAGGGAAACAGCATCAAGATGGTCCTGACAGACGCGGAGGAGGTGAGGGATGTGGCAGGAGATGTTTCCCACCACTGCTCAAACAGACAGGGGGAGGACAGGAGCTCAGGCTCCTTCTCGGGGAGAGCTTTCTCTTAAACCTAAGCTGTGATTTCCATTGGTATCGTCAGATCAGCCCCGAAACCTTGGCAGGAAGGGCAGTTTGACATCAATTACTGCAGTCCTGTCTCTCCCTGCTCTGGCAGCAGCCTGGGGAGTGCACTTTGGAGACAGATGTGTTTGACTCACAGACGTGATGCAGAGCAGAGTATTAGGCAGTGCATTGAGTTTGGTGCTGCTGCTGTTTTAGTAGGAACCAAGACCCTGAGCAAGCTGAATGGCTCCAGTGAGCACTGCACTGCCCAAATCCCTGTTTGTGGGGCAGAGGTCCACAGAACCACAGGGAGCTCTGGAAGTCATGACTGGCAGCACTCAGGATGTGGGGACAGAGCAGGCAGGGGCTGGCAGTGGGCAGGCTCCATCTCAGAGCCACTCGCCTTGTGCTTTATCGAATCATCCCAAAATGCAGTGTCAAGTAGCTCTAAGTGTGCAATTCCCCCGGGAACTGAAGGATAAACAAACACAGTGCAAGGCAATATCAGCCTTCTCTCTTGACCCGGCTCTCTTTGCTGGGGAGTGCTGGATGTGGGGTCTCACCTGCACCTTCATCCAGAAAAAAGCCCAGGGTTATCCTGCAGCTGCCACTACCCCACCTCCCACTTGCCCTCCCCATCCACGGTGGATCCCAGAGGATGAAGCAAAACGTGTCTGGATCAGATTTTTTTAGAAACACAGCCCTGACACCCCCACACTTTAATACAGAACTTCCTGTTCTCTGCTGGAGGTTCTGTAGTGAAGGCTTCTAAAAAAAAAAGGAGAATTTCTGGCATTATTTACAGTTAAAAAGATTGGGTTTGACACATTTATGGCTGAGACAGTAAATGTGACTTATGGCAAATCAATTTCCTGCATTTGACTGCGACATGGGCGCTGCCAGGGGTTTGGTTGGGAATTGCCGGGGTTATTTGCCAGAGGGCTGGGAGATGCCGTCGGTGTCACGGCTGTCCAGGGTCCAGGCTGGAAAATCGTGGTTCTTGCAGCATGCTGAGAGCTCAGCCCATCCTGGCCCTGCCACGCCTTTCCTGCTCTTCCCTGCTCTTCCCTAACCCCAGGAATCACCGCTGGACGCTGTGATGAGGCTGATGCCGTCCCTCTGTGCTGAGCGGGCATTTTCACAGCTTCGCCAAACTTTTGGGTTTGTTTTCCATCCCTCCTCCTTCTCCTTGGAGCCCATTTGGATGTCTGAAAACAGAGATGTAGAAAACTGAATTTATGCTACAAGGAAGAGGAGTAGAGATGGGGAGGGGGGGTGAGGGGGGAGCCCAAAAGGCAGCTTTTTTTATTTTTTTAAAACTTTTTCGCTGATGGCAAGTGGTGAGCATGTTTTATTTATGTATTCCGAGATCCGCCAGCGTTGTGTTTTTCTCCTGACTGATGCCTTGGCTGCAATGACAGCTTACACCAAACTGCCTGTGCACGAGCCTTATTTACCCTCCACAGACACCTCCCCGAGCCTGACAGTGAATTATTCTGCACCTTGAACTGCTCCTCAGCTAATGCAATGCAAATTTAGCTCCTTTGTTAAAAAGTTTTGGGTTTTTTTTCCAAATGTGCAGGTTATTTTTTCAATGAAAAGGGGCTGGAGGTTTTTTTGAGATGGTAAAAAAAAGGCATCTCACAAAATTTTAGTGAACTCTACCTTCCACCTGCCTTGCTGTTCCCTGACTACAGTGGGGTGGTGCCTGTGTTTGGTGAGAGCTAAAGGATGGTGATTCCTTTCTCCCTCCTCTTGCTGCTGGAGGAGAGGTGGATTTGGCCTGTGAGAGCCACGCTGTGCATTCCCAGTACCTGCTCTCCTTTTCTATGACATTTGTGAAAACTCACTACTCTGCTTGTCTCCAAAACTCTTCTTGGGGTGGCCAAAACCAGACCTGAGCAAAGATCAAGGTATAAAATCAGAGAGGAATTAGAGGGTGCTCCCTGCAAGCTGCCGGGCTCTGTAGGAGATGCTCATTCCGTGTGTCCACGAGCACACGTGTGTGTTCAGGAGAAACTTTTACCACCAGGAAAGTTCATGCCGAGGCCGTTTTGCTGCAGCTCCGGGAAGCTCTTCCTGACAGAGCACGGCTTCGGCCCCGCTTCAGTCCCAGCTGGGGAACTGCTTTGGCAAAATCATCTCTAAACGAGGTTTTTAGCAGCGTGTGGTATGGAAGGCATCCAGGATTGTGGTTTTCCAAGGTAACAGCTGAAGGAGAGGAAAAAAATGAAAAAAGAAAAAGAAAAAAAAAGTAAGACTGAGCTTTTGTTAAGTAATTAAAGAATTCCGGGTTGCTGGAAAGCCCCAGGGCTGTGCTTCTGTGGCTGATCAGAGTTTTTGTTTGCACAAGGCTGGTAAACAACTTGCAATGCTTGGCAATAACCTGAATTATGAACTAAAAAAAAAGAAGAAGAAGAAGTTGAAAATGATAGGTTTATATCATTATTTTGGGGCAGGGAGAGGAATGAGGGAGGGACTTCTGATGGGTTGGCATTCACTGAGGTCTGTGTGGAGATGCCCTCACTTCTCTAGCTCCATCCACGGGATGCTTTTGGGTAAATAAACAAAGTTCAGCAAAAGCAGAGAGCCCAGGATTCCTCAGGACAGGAGTTGCTTCCCTCAGACTGGGTTCAGCCACTGATTTGAGCAGGGGGGCTCACTGCACAAAGCATTAATATGCTCCCTGTGTACCCTGGCTGTGCTCACAGCTGGGAGATTTGCACGCAAAATCTCTGCTCCTGGAGCCTCTACACCCACATCCTTAATTAAGCAATGCCCCGTGTTCCTGCTCTATAGGATGAGTGAATATATGCAACTCCAATGCACAGGAGAGAATTTTGTAGTGATTTTGCTGTTTGTTTAAGTGAGGAGGAAGTTTGCTCGGTGGGTTTGCCTGACCGCCAGCTACACTCGGCTGGAAAAAATATATAAATAAAAGCAGGATGCAATTTCCCATCTGGGGTGAGCTGCCAAGACAGCGCCTTCACTGGCACTGGGGAGAGCTGGAGATCAGGGAGGCCATGGCCCTGCTCCCATCTCCTGCTGGCAGGGCCACGGTTAGCCCACACCCAGTGGTCAGCACGGCTTTGGGTTGGGGCGCGCTCAGGGGAAGGGCAAACGGGAAAATTGGAATTAAACACAGAAGTACATGTAAAATACCCCCTGTCTTGCCCAACCCTTTGAGGGTGAGGTTTGCAGGGGAGGATAGGGGAGCACATCCCCCCTGAGCTGGGGATGCCTGCTGGTGTTCCAGCCCTGCTGCCCCATGTCCCTGTGTCCCATCATGCTGTCACCACTGGGTCCACAGCAGTGCCTGGTCTGCCTGCCATGGGGATCCTGCCTCAGGGATGGGATGGCAGGCAGGAAGATGATCACTGCATCTCCTTCAGTCCTGAAAATGCGTTGGGAAACCTCCATGGACCCCTCCTAGGAGGAGATGCTATAGGGAGAGTCTAATTTTTAAACACTGTTGACTCTGCCCAACCTTGGGTCAAGTGGTGTTTGATAGCATGGTAAAGAACACGTTGTCCATGGCCTTTGTGAAGCCACAGGAGATATTTTTTTTATTAGCCACAGCCACTGAGACAGGAAAAAAAGCTTCTGAAGAGGCACCCTTCGTCCTCGTGCTGCGGGAAAGATCATCTGAATTAACATGAGCTCCTTGGCCATTAAACGAATTTTAAATGGGAAGAAAATTCTGCAGTGACTGCTAAATTGTGTGTCAGCAGAAAGGGGAAAAAGCAACGTGTGTCATTCCTATTATCATCTTGAAATCCATCTTCCCTCTACACGCCATGACGGTGGATAATCCCCGACACGACGCCTGCATCGCTAATATTTGCAGAGGCAGAATTCCTACTTGGGAAGAGTTTTGCTCTGCATATCTTATCCCCCACCTTGAAGACATGGTCTGAGATGATCGGAAACGCTGAACACGCTGTTCCTGGGGGTTGAGTTTTGCCCCTGGTGGCAGCAAACTGGCCTCTGAAGTCCAAGGAATCAAGAGATTATGGAATGCCAAGTCACTGCTGGTGTGTCCCTACGTGCTGTGTGCCTGGCTGTGGGTTAGAACTGCTGACAAGGACAAGAACACCTTTTGAAACCAGCAAAGTGGTGCCAAGCCCACCCAGGGTGAGGACAAAATGGCAAATGTGTGTACCCAGGGCTGCAGGAGCACATCTTCAAAAGGAAAAAGAAAAGCTGTGCTGCTTCTTTATCGCCTGTGGAAAAGCACGGAGATCCGACAGGAATGCCAGGGCATGATAAATTTTGCAGCACCTGCAATTTTTTAACCCCTTGGTTGCATGGGATGTGATCAGGGGTTTTGCTGTGGTGGGTTTAGACATGAAATGAAGGTGGTGAAGGGGTCTTTGCAGCCGATATGGGGCTGCATCTCCTGCAGCTCCTCCTCAGGGACAGGAACTTGGGGCTGTTGGTGACACAGCCCAGCTCCAGCTTCCCGCCCTGTAGGGTTTGTCATGGTCATTACCCAAGTGGCATGGGGTGGATAGGCTCATGCTGGTGGGAATGTAAAGCAGGGCATCACAAATGAGTGATAATGTACAGTTTGTCAGCCTTGGGAATGAGCCATGGCCTGCCACAAGTCTGCTCTCCAGCAGATGTCCCAGTGGGTTGAGGGAAGTGGCGGCTGTGATCTTGGTCACAGCTTTGGTTTTCCAGGCCAGGCTTTGGTGTTCCCATGGTGAAAGTGGGCTGTGTGTGCCAGGTATCAGTCAATGGGCAGGTTTTGGGTACTGCTGTGAGTGCCATGGCTTTGCATTCCTCACCCACAATGACTCATGGGCTGTGGGAGAGGAACTGGGGTGGGTTTGTTTGCAGTTGAGGAGTCAAGACATGGGAATGAAGTGAGTGATGGAGAGCCAGACCTCGTGTGTGCACATCTTTGCATATGGCATGGAAAAACTCTGGACCAACTCCCTCCTTGAGAAAAGCAAACTGAGCACTAATCAGTCTCCCCCTCCAGGTCCCCATCCCACTTTGTCTGACAGGAACAGGAGCATGGGGATGCCCAGGAGGAGAAAAGCGCAGAGGGGTTGTGATCCAGGGTGAAAAAACCCAAGCTAATGGTGTAGACATTGGAGGTTAAAAATGAAGCAACAAAATCTTTACACAAACTTCCAAATGCTTCAGCAGCCACACGCCGCAGCTCAAAGCGGGGAGTAAATATGGGAAGGCGCAGGCAGGCAGAGGGAGGCTGATAGAGCCATCACTCCTCAGTGGCAGCCTGAGAAATACGTCCCCACCGTGCCCCCATAGCCACTGAGGGGAAAGAGTGGAGAAGTGGAGGTTTGGAGTGTCCTGATGCCTCCTGATGGATTTTTGGCCATCCAATGGGGAGCAGGAGGGACGAAGCACGAGCTGAATTTGCCAAGTCTCTTCGGTTCCCAGCCTGGCCAGCACGGCAGCCTGCAGGGTGGGTTTATGTTCCCTGGCAGCCTGGCAAGGGGGAGTTACAGCCTGTGTGTGGGATGGAGGACTTATTGACCACCCTTTCAGGAGGGGGGTGCGGGAAGGATGTGTCCCTCTTGAATCTGAGGAAAGGGGAGAAGCAAACAGGGAATTCTGGGGTCTCACAATTTTTCTGCTGTTGGATGGAGGGGAAGGGCTCAGCCAGGGCTGGGAGCCCGGGGAGGCTGCAGGGTGCCCTGCAGAGGGGTGGCAGAGGCTGTTGGGTGGCCCCATCACACACCCCGTATCCCCATGGGTATGTCCTGGTGGTGCCTGGACAGCAGCTCCCCAGCTGTAGGGCAGCAGGGTCTTCCCTGAGATTTGGCTTGTGGAGAGGCAAATTCAGCCCAGGTCTGGTGCAATAACGCAGGGCTTGATGCTCAACCAAAGGTTGAGTTCAAAACTGGTCCAAGATGAAGGCGTGTGCAGCACTTCAGGTGTTCTCCATAGATCCAGCTCTTCCTCTTGTGCAGGAACCACCTGAAAAGCAGGGCAAGACTCCTGGGCAGAAGGAGAAATGTGTGTATGGTCAAGCATCAAAAAACCCCACGAGCTCAAATGCCACAGCACCTGCTCCTGGAATAAGGTTCACCAAATGTGGGGGGAATTGCCACGTGTGTGCAGCTGCCGGTAGGAACCACTGCTATCTTTTATCTGGCTTTAAGTGGCTCAGTGTAATGGGGCTGTTTTTATCCTCTTTGCCTAGGGGAGGTTTGAGCTTTATCCTGCCTTGTGAGCTGGAGAAATTTGTGTAGCTGGCTGTCTGATCTTTGGGCTGACTTCCTCTCCTCTGCCTGCCTTCAGCAGACTGTTTCCCTCATTTCCTTCCCCAGCACCATTTCACTGCACCCTCCTGCCCTGAAAAGATTTGGTCACTGCAAAGATAGAGGACAGCAATGATGAAAAATGTTATTTTCTGAGCACATACCCGTTAGTGAGGTTGGTATGGGGGGATCCTTCAGCCCTGCCTTTGGTTTGGCAGGGCTGAAAGATCAGGAATCAGGGAATCAGGGTGCTTCAGCAATGAGCTGAAGCCCAGTTGAAGCCCAGCATTTCACTGGTCCACAGCAGCTCTGCATCATGGACTCTTCCACAAAGATGTTATCCACAGGGCAGGGAGAGCAAGGAGCAACTCCTGGGGGGACAGGGATGATGCCACTTCCTATCTCCCAAGCCTCTCACGCTGTTTGCACTGACAACAGGCTTTTCTTAGCTGTGTCTCTGATTAGAGGTCCATCATGAATTTCCAAAGGCAGAGAGAGACCTGCTGCTGGGAATGCCCTTGGGCTTCCCAAGTGGATGCAGCCTCCCTCCTCCCATCCTGCTGGACTTTCTGATAGTGAAACAACAGCCACAGACATCGTCTGTGCTACAGCAGCACGAGGCTGCCCAGAGAAGGCAGAAGGTGGAAAAAAAGGCTTTTTATCCAAATGATAAAAAGTGTAGAGCCAGAGGGTCTCTCTGGTCCCTGGGGAAAGCCCCTCCTGGCAATGCAGCCAGGAGCTCTGGGTCATCCTGCCCTCAGTGTTCTGGGGCTCCTGACTGTGAGCCACATCCAGCACTGCTTGGAACTTTTGCTTTATAAATGAGTGTGGAAAAGAAATGTGAGCGTGTTGCAGCTTCCCAGGAAGCTGTTCTGTAGCCTCTGCAGATGAGCTCACTGTCTCCTTAGCTTAAGGCCTGGGTAGAGAACTAATTATTTGGACCTAAGCTTAAATCTGTATCCACAAAGATGGATTTGTGACTCTTGCCAGCTTCCCCGAGAGGATTGCAACCTCATTTTGTTCCTCGTGAACTTCTGCTGAGGTGTAAAATAACAACAATCTCGAGAGCTGAAATCGCTGAAGGATGGATTAAATTATAATGCAATCAGTCCAAAAGACCTTCTGTCTGCAAGGAGCAGCATTAGGCTGTCCCAGAGCTGGCAGCCTGTCAGGATTACCCAGCCCGCTCCGGCCGCTTTGTCTCCACCAGGAAACTGCATTTCCCGGGCAGAGCAATTCCGTTATCATCTGCCGAGTGTTCCTCGGGAGCCTTGGCATCACCCTGCCCGGGGCAGGACTCGCTCTGAGAAGAGCTCTGTAAACCCACGACAAAAAAAGGACAGATGGCAACGAATATTTTGAGGTCTGCAGCATATTCCTGGGGAAGGATTGCTTCCGACCTGCCATCTCCGCGCAGACTTTAAATCACAATTTGAGCAGCAAGCGCGGTCTGGGGTCTGTTAATATGTGCTTGGAGAGGATTTAGCATAGCAGGGCTCCAATCCCCACTGAGATATTCGAGAATAAGCTCCTATAAATAACTAGGATGGAGCCCATGGGATGATTTTCAGACATTTGAAATACCCTGGGCCACGGCCTGGCAGCCCTCTCACAGCTCGGGGAGCAGCTGGGGAAGCAGGAGCTGCCTGGCTGGTCCAACCCTGCTGGGTCCTGCCCTGCTCCCCACTCTGCTGAGCTCTCACTCCAGCGGGTGACATGCTGCTCCTCCAGATGTCCTGTGCCACCACGTCTCGCTGGCAGGAGGAACAGGGCTTATTTTGGGACTCTGAGCACCTGGTGGGATGCTGGACAGCGGCCTCACAGCAAACAAGGCATCACACAAGTGCCAGCGCAATAGATGTGGAGTTCCTCACGGTTCCTTGTAGCTGGCTGCAAGGCCCCTGGGAGGTCTTATCCCTCTTCAGGGCAGGTTTAAGATCTCTTTTCCTGCCTGAACAAAGGTAACAAAGATGCAGGGGCTTAATTATCTTTGTGGCTTTGTCCAATTTAGCTTCTCTTTGTCAACGAGTTCAACAGTCTCTGCGGAGCAGGGGGAAGCAGGGGAGGGGGATGCAGGCAGAGCACAGCTGCTTTTGCTTAAGACACCCTGCTAAAAAGACATCTCCTATCTGGAGATAACCCAGTGTTACCCTCTGCTCCATGCTCAGCCTGCTGGGAGTGTCTGTGGTGTTGGGCTGTGCTCATTAGGATGCTTTGAGAAAAGTGGTCCTTGAGGACCCTGCCCTGATTCTCCACTGCAGAAGGTAGGCTCAACCTGGACTTGACCCTTTGCCTGTTCACCTAAGTTGTTTTTAGGCAATGAAATGTGGAGTTTCTCTTAAAAAAAGCCTTCTCCTGCTTGGCTATAGGCTGACTGTAATCTCCCCCTAGAAGGAGGGAGCCCAAATGATGGGGACTGAGCTTCCATCTGCAGAGGGGTGGCACGGCCAGGGACTTCCCAATGACAGGACATCATTTCCAGTTTGGCTGAAGTCTCACTTGTTGTTTCTTTGCCGAGTCTGGATGAAAATATTTTGATTTGTTTGTTTGTTTGTTAGTTTGTTTTTAGGGCTGCTTCGTGTTACTTTTTTTTTTTTGTGAAGAGGTTGCTGTGCTGAAATAGATTTCCTTGTAAAATATCAAGTTAAGCAGGTCCACTCCTCCACCCCCCTGCACGTGCAGTTGCCTCAGTGCCACCAGGGTCCTTCTGCAGCTGCACAAGTATAAGAACAAATGGGAGAGACAAGCGTGAACAGAAGCAGAACAAATGGAAAACGAAGATGCTCAGTGAAAAATTTAAAGTGGTATTTTAAGCAAGGAAAAGGTTGTTCCTTTTCTGTTTGTTATACGCCTTGGAAGCGAGGCACTGCCTGCTTGCAGGGGGCTGGGTACCTGCAGCAAAGTCCTGCTTTCCATTTGCGTGTTTCCTTGCATTAAGGCAGGGAAGATGATAAAATGCTTTTGATCAGAGGCTCTTAAATAGCAGAATTCTCCTGTACAAACATGTTTCCCTGCCCTGATGTACTCAGGAGTGTGTCTTAGCCAGGGCTTGGGGGCTGTGCATAGCACATGGCTGTGGTGGCATCCTGCACCGGGGCAGGAGGTAATGAGAATTTCTTGTCAGGCTTGTCCCAGGTCCCCTGAGCCAGCACGGCCGTGGCACTGCAGCGATGTTTGGTTGTTCTGGGATGGATGTTTGCTCTTGGCTTCATGCCTTTTACAAGAGCACAAATGTAATGTCAAAAGAAACCGCTTTGGTAATGTACTTACAAGTTAAATATTTTATACAGCACTATAGTGATGTGATGTATTGCCTTCCTGACTGTGCTTTTTGCCTGAGGTCTGGAATTTGGGATCATCTGTGGGGCTGGATTCCTGCATCCTCTCCTCTGTGGTGCCTCGTGTGCCTTTTTCACAGGGTGCTGAATTCCCTTCTGTCCCTACAAAATGCTAAAAGCCACTCAATCCCAGTTCCTGGTAAAAGGTGAATCCTGATTATCCAACGGTTATTGTTCGAGCTCTCAGGATCGATAGCACTGTATTAAAGCAAGGTACTCACTCCTTCTCAAGGCACAACGTGAGAGAAGATTTGTGATGATAAATGTACATCAGTCTGTGAGCTGGGTGCCAGGACCTCAGCTGGGGAGCAGTGAGGAGGCACAGGCCAGGGAGTCCTCACACGAATGAATACATCTGTATGTCTGATTTGCACTCCAGCCCAATCAATACGGTTTTCACAGGCCAGGATTAGTTGGGTTGCCCTTTGTACTCTGAGGTAACTCAAACTACTTCATAAAGTAATGAGTTTGGCTATAGATAGCACAGGTTAATGGCATGGTTGTTATGTACTTGGTTATAAAGCTTCCATGTGGCCTTGGATATTATAAATCTGGTTTATGAAGATTGGGAGTATTGACAGAGACCCAATTCTGCCTTATTCCTTCTGCAGCCTGCCAGGGATTTTTACAATCCACTTTTAGCACCTTCCAGCACAGGTAGAAAGAGACTTTTATCTCCCTGAGGAAAACGGCTGGGTGAACACTAACTTGTTGTTTTTTTATTTGCCAACATTTGTGAATGTTTGGAGGCTAAAACAGAGCCAGGATAAGCATAAACCAGAGGGGCTGAGCCAATTCTCCAAACCACGGTAGGTTTGAACTATTTTGAATGACCCTAACTGGACCAGCTATCCGTCCTTCCCATCCCACCTCCCAGCTAATCGTTGTGCCCGACTGCCCAGCTCAGTTTAGCAGCTGCTGAGCGTCAGATGATGATTCTTCTGCATTTTTGTTGCCAGATCTAAAGATCGATTTTTAAAGTTGCCAGTGACAGGCCAGCACCAGGGAAGTCCATGGCACTGGATCCTGCTCACCAAGGCAAACCTGGAGCTGCTTACACAGTGATTTAATGACTAAAAATGCCTCAAATGGCAGCTGCTGCTCTAAATGCTCTTCTTGCAGGGGCAGTGTGTGGTTTGGGGTTCATGGCCCTGCACACAGTGAGAGCCTGGCCCCAGGCTGTGAATTCCCAATTAGCTTGGAGGGGACCATTTTCCTTTGGCTGCAGGTGGAAATGACCCTTCCTGAAGCAACTGATCATGTATTAATGCAAAACCTTGAAGCAAGGTTTCCCTTCCAGCCCCATCAACTGAGTGCAGCTCACCAAAGCCTCCGGACATTTCAGCAAAGGTCTGGGGTCGTTTGGGTTAGGCTGGCTTAAAAACCACCTTTGCAAGGAGGTCGATGAAAGGTGTTGATGGAAACGTCCCTCCTCCCCAGTCCTCTGATCTCCATCAAGAAAGGGATGGATGAGGGCAGCAGCGGGGAGGGCAAACCTGCCAGCAAGCCCTGGCTTTTCACAAAAACCCCAGGGGTAGCCAGGAGGGTCTATTAAATTTGTATCTTTAAGTCCTGGCTATGGCACAGGGCCTTTCTCACCAGACTGGACTGTGCTATACTGTAACCCTGTGCTGGTGAACCCGTGGTGGGGACACTGCCCTTATCACAGCCACCCCCTGCTGCTGTGGCGCTGCTTGCATAGAGCATTGCAGCAAAAAAAGAGAACAAAAATCTGTTCTCATTAAAAAAAGGGAGTGGGGAGAGCGAGGAGCAGGAGAGATGGATTGTGCTGGGGTGCTGAGTGCAGAGCAGCTATACATTAATCATGGCCAGAGGGAAGTGGGGGGAAATCCTGCAGCTCTCTCGGGAGGAAGGGTTTGTTCTTGTGAAACAATGCTGCTGCCCATGTCCCGGGGTGCCTGTGCCTCACTCTCTGCTCTGGAGCTGCTCCAGCCCCGCTGCTGGTGGGGCTCCCCAGCTCCCAGGCTCAGGTTCAGGCTGGGAGCACCCGGCTCCCCTCCCCTCTCTGCTGTGCACTGACATCCAAATCCTTAATGTCTCATTAACTCTTTCCTCATGCAGATCTGCCCTGAATGGGAACAGAGGACACCATAAATAATAACTGGAGCACTGCTAGGGCCATCTGAGCAGAGGGCAGCTCCTGCTGAAGCCTGTCCTCTTTGGGTGCCCTTGCTTGTCCCTGTCCTTTCAATTTATCCCAGTATTAAGAGGGATGCTGCTCCTGGAACTCCTGAGTGCTCCTGGCACGGTGCTGCTGTTGTGGGGGCTGGAAGAAGTGCCAGGGGTATTTTCAAGTTTAGTTAAGGGAGCTACTTAGCTGGGCTTGGGCTTGCCACAGGTGTCTGTATGCGCTTGTCTGTCCCATCCTGGTCTTTCGAAGTATTTTTGACACTACTGCTAAGTAACAAATGCAGGGAAAGAGGCCAAAGCTCAGTCTCAGTCAGCACCAGCACATGCTCGTGCTGGGCAGAAGGGCTGTGCACACCGAGGGACTGTGAAGGTGCTCAGCTGCACACAGGACCTCACCACGTCATCAGTACAGCCAAGCACATTTTTGTTTACATTTGGAATGAATTTGCCAGAAAAGAGGTCTTTGGGCTCTTCAACCTTTTCAATTTTTTTTTTTTTTTTTTTTTTTTGCCCTTAAAAAATTTTGGCCCTGGTTTAAAAAAA
>VZTE01002665.1:440279-490644 GCA_013397775.1 Eulacestoma nigropectus | reverse complement strand
CCTTTTTAATTTTTTTTTTTTTTTTTTTTTTGAGCCTAGTAAACATCTTGGCCAGTGATTAATAAAACATTTCACCTTCCCAATGCCTCTTCTGCCCTCACCCAGGGCCTGTTTTGACAGTAGTGCAGTATGGCATACAGAGTTAGGGTTGATTTTTTGGCTAAAAAACCTGCTCTGTAAATACAGAGATGTGAGAAAGGGTGGTGGGGATGGGGAGGAAAAGGTCTTGGTAATGCAAAGCTTTTAGTCTGGAGAACAAAGAAAAGTTCAGTTATTTCATTTATTGAAAAAAATCATAATCCCTGTGTGCTTTGGTTTGATCTGAACCAAATTCTATTTCAAATTCTGGTATCTGACTTGGGAGAAAAACCCCAACCCAAGAGCCTGTGATAATAACTTCAATAGTAATTGTTGTTATTTTTAATTTTGGTACAAAACTCCCTGGATTTAGTGGAGGGCAGCTGTTTCCATCAGCTTAGGAAAACTATTCACATGGTCAAAGTTAAGCATGCAGCTAAATCATTTGGGGAACAAGACTTTCTGCAGGCAGATAAGAGCCTAATAACACGATGATGAGAGCCCAGCCTTCCACTGATAGCAGAAACTAATATTTGTGATGCAACAGTCTTGCATTATTCAGTAGTTAAAGATAATTCTAAGAAACAGAACAGCTTGAGAATTAGCAAAACTAGCAATAAAATATTCTTAGCTGACTCCGGGGGGAAGTAAATTGCCATGTACAGGATTTGCATTCATCTTAATGTTTATTAAAAATGAGACAGCTCTGCTTTCCACGTGCTTGGCCGGAACAGCTCCACGGATCGCTGGAATTGTGTGTCCACCTGGCCTCACTGAGCCCCAGGACCTGCTGAGGCCTCACTATCTCATGGCATGTGTGGGCTGGTGTTGGGGTGAGGGTTTTGGTGGACCCAGCTGTCCACCCAGGGCCTGGACAAGTCCCCAGGGCGCCGTGAGTGATGGCTGCCAGCACTAATTGCTAATTGCTAATTGTGTGCCCAGCACTTGCCACTCAGCCCAGCACCAGGGTGTTTGTGCCCCTCCTAGGGGTGAAACCTCCAGGGAAGAGCAGCTGAAGAAAAGCAGGAGAGTTGGCCCTGAAGCAGAAGTGCTGCTGTACACAGCAACGCTGACACGAAAGGTTTGCACACTCACCTACAGCAGCATCTCCAGTCGTGACTTTGCTCCTGCACTTGAAAGAAAGTGGAGAAATACAACTGGGAGAAGTGAGCTCAGGCTTCCTCTGCAGGCCGTCAGCTGGCCTGGGGTGCTCAGGCATTCCTTAGACCTTTTTGGACCATTCCTTTTCCCCAGCAGTCAAAGGGCAGTGGGCAGCTGGAGGGGCTGGATGTCCTGATGCAGCAGTCAGGGGTGACCGATGTGTTAGCAGCAAGTAAAGACGCCTGCATGTGCTGGAACTGCGGTGAAGCACAAAGATCTGGTGCTGCAGGAGTGAAATTGCCACCCAACTATTTGCACCAACCAGTTCAGCGCAGCAGAAATGGGCTGCTTTGGGATGTGCGAGGAACCTGCACCACCTCATCCACAATCCAAACAACAACACAGGCCAGAGGGGACCCCTGCTCCTGCCTTGAATGAATGAACGAATGCAAATTCCTTCAGGAGCACCCAGGATCTCCAAAAACCCCACTGATGTCTGTGCACCTGGACCCACACCTGCAGCCAGACCACCCCTTGCTGGCTCACTGTGAGTATAAGAGCCATGAGCAGTGACTGAGCTGGGGTGGGCATGTTAGGAAGGAAAATGAAATAAAAAAATAAAAAAAAAAATAAAAAAGCAAGTGAGACTATTCAAAAGGGGGACTTTATTTTTATTACACTGGAGCCAGGCGTCAGTGCGCCAGTTCAGCTTTGATACACAATAAATCAGCAAACCTGTCACTCAGTTTGGAAACCAAGATTGCAGTGGCACTAAAAACACATTGAAAACATTTACTTTCTTCCCTTTTTTTTTTTTTTCCTCTTTTGTTTTTGGTACAAAAATGGTACAAACGACAATACAAAATATTTGTGCTGTTGACGGTTACAAAAAAAGGTTTTTGAACTGGGTTAACGGACGCAAACTTTTGCGCTTCAGCGTGAATACAGCAGAACAGCAGAAGTCTTCCTTGAGAACAACCACAGTCATGCGGGCTGCTACACAGCTTCTCCATCGGAAAGGAAACATGCAAAATCATCATTAAAATAAAAAAAAATAAAAAAAAGAGAAAGTGCTCCAATTATACATCTATATGTTGTTGTTGTTGTTGTTGTTTTTTTCCCCTATTAGATTTGTAGCTTCAAGCACTAACTACATTATGTACACTGTGTGTGAACAGTTGTATGTGGGGTTGGTGTGGACTGGAAAGAACTTTTATTTTCCCATGAAACCGAGTTAATTTGTGTGGGAGACACCTATGTTGTCTGGCTGCTGTTTTATACACTTGCATTCATCGTGACACAGCAATTCCCCCCCTCCCCCAATATATTTTTTCACACTTACAATGAAGAGCTCCAAAAAGACATCACAAATAAACGTTCTGTATTTTACCTTTAATAATGTTTTTTCTTTTTTTTAGATTAAACAAAGTTGCAATCTTGGCATATTGTGTGGTACAGACGCTGCACTGACCATTACCATTCTTCAATGCCCGAGCGTCCACCCTACCTGAAGCAGTTACAGGCGATACAGCCACCTCTGAAACCCCACTTCTAAAGGCTGGATTTGGACCTGACTATCCCTAAAAACCCACGGGGAGCAAACTCCCCATCACCATCGTGCAACTGCCAACGGCATTGCCCAGTCCAACAAAAAAGGGAAAAAAATGGAAAAAAAATGCAAAACCAGAAGGGAAACCATGACTAGAACGTGGAACACCTAGAACAGACTTGCCTATTTACTGTCATTAATTACCTGCTGAATCTCCTCCTTGCCTTGCAAAGCATTTCTGTGACTGATGCTGCTCCCAGTTTTAAGCTACACGATAAACAGACCACCAGGGCTGTGGGCCGTGTTCTGCCAGGGGTGGCTGTGGGTACAGCAGTGACATTGGACCTGCACGGTCCCTGGCTTGGGGATGTGCAACGCTCATCCTTAGGAGGTAGGGAGGCCACCAGACGTGTCCAGCCCCAGTGCCCTGTCCCCATCCCTCAGACAGCAGGGAGAGCTGTGGTGGTGTCCCCTGGCAGTGCTATGGGGTAATAGGGTGGGACAGTGGTGTTTTAGGGACAGGATCCCCTCCACCTGCCTGAAAGCAAGTCCTTCCCCACTGCCTTGTAGTGTACAAAGAGTGGGGATCACTTCTTCAATTAGTTTAATGTTTTAGTTTAGATTAGTCAGGAAACGGGGACTCTGGTCTCAATGCATTAACCCCTCCTGTGGCCTCTCAGAATAAACAGCAACTGCAGGCTCAGCCAAAGGGTTCTTTGCTCACCGCAGCTCCTTTTGAGTCACCATCACCTCCAGCTGCAGCTGGTTGTCACTGTGTCACGTCCACGAGGATCAGAGGGGGACAGAGTGATGGCAAAGTCACCTTGTCAATGGGACTCCTTGGATTAATGTAAATTTTCTTAGCTGGGTTACAAACCATCAGCAACATTAGCAAGCAGAAAGGTTTGTAAAAAGCGATCTGTTTTCACTGCTGGATGTGCCCCTTGCTTACCTTCCACTGGTCCCACTGCGGGAAAAGGGGCCTGATGCTGCTGCTGCTTGTGGGGCTGTAAAACTCGGGGGGCCAGGATGCAGGGAGGAGAAAGGGGAAGAGGAAAAGAAGGAAGAGGAGGGAGAGGTCCTGCAGAGGGAGACTGAGCAAAACTGGGTCAAACCACAATAATCTGGTTGGTTTGATTTATAGGCTCGTGGGATTGGAACGGCTGGATTGCAAATGCTGCAGAAAAAATATCCGCTGATTTTAAAAAAAGTCGCCAATGGAAATGGTTGGTTTATTTTTAATCACTCAAACAGTTTTGTTTGACTTAGGTTGCATAAATGTTCTTAAAAACCTGAAATGTTCAGACAAGCTGAAGTCAGACAACATCCCCTTCACAGCTAAGTGGCTCCTTTCACTGCTGGGGACAATGGCCCGGAGCCGCTGTCCCACACCGCTGCCAGCCCCTTCCCTACCTGAAATCCCTCATCCCAGCCAAAGCCGCAGAGGATGTCAAGCACCAAGCGCTCTGGAGCAGAGATTGAGCTGTTGCTCCCAGGTAAGTGGTGCCAGGTGGATGGCAGGGCACAGCTCACAGCAGAGACCTGGCACTGCGGGATCCACACGAGCAATTCCAGGAGCCGCATGGAGCCGGGAGGCAGTGGCACCAACCCAATGGATGGAGAACCATCAGCATCACCCAGCCCTCGAGGTGAATCCTTCTCCTGTGTCGGTGATGAGGCGACGGACACCAGCAGCAAGGAACACCAAGTGCATTTTTATTATTCACTACGCCTGTGCCCGGGCAGCTTCTGCGGAAGTGCAAAGCCCCGGTGGTGAAATACTCCAGCCCGCGGCTTTTCCACAAGAAAAGGGGAAGAATCAAGAGTGCCATGGGTAAGGAACAGAGGCTGTGGGGCCATGCAGCCTCTGTGCCAGGTGGCTGGGGACAGGGGCTGTGAGGTTTGCAAAGAGTGGTCAAGAGGAAGGGGACGGCACACGGCAGAAGCAAACCAAGACTTTCATAGTGGTCACACGAGGTGACTGAGTTCACAAGTATGGAATGGTGATTCGGAAAAGTGTCAGGTGCTGCCAGCCCATGCCTGTGGTGTGACATTCTCACCTTGCTGCTGCCATCAGCACCTTCCCTCTCCTCTGAGGCCCACACTTGCTTCCTGGTTTCCTCAAGAACCTTGGGTCAGAGTGAGTTTGCTCTCTGAGCCGTGAAAGACAAACTGGCCCATTGACTGACCGACTGACCGACCAAGACAAAAAGAAAGATCTCACCCTCGGTAGTTAATAACATCCTGGTAACGCTGAAGTCCCCTCGGGCAGACTTTTACCACATTCCACTTCATACAAGACACATTTCAAATGCTCATTAATTTACAGAAATTGCATTTTATAGAAAATATGATACAATGAAATATAAAATGCACTAGGAGCATTTCAAAAATCTATAGAGACGATCTTGCAGCCCAGTTTACCCTCTGAAAGGCGCCCACTCATCACCGCAAGCTCTCGTCCTCTCATTCTCGCTCTCATGTGCACGCGCTCGCTCCCCCCGCCTCCCCCCCTTTAACTCTTAGCATTCAACTTGAGAATTAATAGAGATATCAAAAGAGTGTGATTATCCCCTGGATAATCACCTTCCAATACTGTGCACATTCTTGGATTTAAAGTAAAATATATCTAAGCACTTTTACAAGTTTTAGCGAACCCACTGCAAAATCGTCTGCAGAATATAAAACACAGGTAATCCAAGATTTCATAGCACATTAATTAAGTGGCTCATAATCCATTAAATGTGGTTTATATTACACATCCATGCAGTCTAAATCATTTTACAAACATTAGACATAAACCCACTAGTCCAAATCAGTAAAGGAAAAATGTAATAAAAAAAGCTAATAACTAGTTGTTATTGGTTAAACTGACCCTACATATAAACTAGGTAGTTTGCTACCATTTATAATACTGATGTTGAATTACGCCTGGATGCTGCGAAACCTCTTGCTCACTTGGCAATGCTTGAGCATATTAACCACAAGATACTTAACAGGCCCTCGTTGCACTTCTCCAAAAAAACACATTTACTACAGATAGCAGCGCCTACCCATCGAATAGAAAGGACACACATTAGCTGAGTCACACGATGTTGTTGAGCTTTGGCTACTAATGCTCCAAGGCATTAACGTGGTACTAGACTAACTCCATACTTACGGATGGGAAAAGTGTGGGTAACCCGTCCCTGTCCTTCGCACTGCCTCGGCCGCCAGCGGAGCCGCCGCGCAAACCCTGCCTCAGCCCAGGAGAGCAGCACCGGTGCTGGGCATCCTCAGGGACGCGGGACACCACCACCACCACCTCACCCCGCCGGCGTGTCCGTCACTCGCGAGGTCGTGGGAGCCAAAACACGGCGATAGCAGAAAAACAAACAGATGGGCCTTTGGTCATGTCACGATTTACTTTGTAGGGTTTAGGCAAGGGCTGTCGGAGATTTCTGTTGCAATAACCAAAGGCTTTATCAATGCTATAGTTCTATGCAGCTACATTGAGTGTGACCAGGGGCCAGCAGAGCCCCCTGGTCAGTATTTTGCATCTGATAACACTGAATTATATACAACATGATGACTAGTTCACCACCTGCTGAGGCTTAAAGATGGCTGTTAAGATTTCGACTCAAAACATCTTCCCCCCCCACCCCCCATCCTCTTCCACCCCAGAATGAGTCACCCCCTTAAAAAAAAAAACAACAAAACAAAACGAAACAAAAAAAGGCAAAAAAGAAACAATCTCCACAGTTCCTTTTTGTTAACTCCTTCCCAGCTAGAACTGGCTTAGGGTCACAGGGAGTGCTGCCCAGGATGGTTGTATGTTTGTTTTCATCACTCCTGAGATTGAAGGGAATCTGACACATGCACCAAAAGGCACTTTCAAATATATATATATATATATATTTTAAAAACAGTGCTTCTGTTCTAAGAAATTCAAGTTAAGACAGAGTGCCTTTCACTCTCTTTAGTCATATAGCAGGTAAACGAGCAATATCCCAGCTGACATTAAAAAAACAAAAAAAAANAAAAAAAAAAAGAAAGGAAAAAAAGGAAAAAAAAGAAACCTCCTATATCACCACTAAAAATAACAATACAGTCAGCAGGGGATATTAATTAAAAAAGCTGCCACATCTGTACAGTTCTTGCTCCTGCATCGGCTCTTTTTGTTAACGTCGTCTGTGGGTTTGTTGTTTTCTTTTTTTTTCCTAAATTTTTTTTCTTCTTTTTTTTTTTTATTTTTTTTTTTTTTTAATAAGATGAGGTCAGTTTAATCTTCCTCTCCTCCCCCGTACATGTCCGCCAGTTTCTTGAACCTGGGCCCCCAGTCGTTCAGGTAGTCGTAGTCCTGGTCCCCGGAGCTGGAGGAGTTGAGGGAGCTGACAGAGCCGGCGGTGGAGCCGCTGCCCTCGTAGTCAAAGACGAGCAGGGAATCGTAAGGGGGGGCTGTGGGGTCGTTGTCTGCCGCACGCAGGCCCTGGAGGGGTGAACACATGGTGTTAATGCCCACCACGGGGTTTGAGGGGGTCTGGGCTGGGGGGGTGTTTGGGATCCCTGCAGCAAAGCTAAAAGAGAAAAATGAGGGTCCCGGGGCTTCCCAGATGCACCTCTGGGTAGAGACCTTTCAGCTGCCCCCAGCAGAAAACCCAATAACTCCCAGTGTCCCTGAAAAGGAGTCATACTGAGTGGCAGGGGAGTTATTTCCATTGTTGATCCATTTCAGGATCTGGAAAGCTTTCTTGTTCCGACCAGTGTGCCTTTTCTGGGGTTGCCTGTTGAGATTTCCAGCTCAGCCAATGAAACAAAAACCAGCACCCTTCTTCTCCCACCAATATTTTAATTCTGATGATTTTCATTCCTTTAGGAAAACAAAATTTAAAAAATCACTCCCAGCAAAATTCTCCAATTAGGGCAGGCGTGGGGTGTGGAATCCTGGGCAGAGGGCTGGGGACTGTTGCTGCTCCTGTGCGGTGTGGGCAGCAGTGTAGGCAGGCCATGGAAATGGCCTCGGGATACGGAGAAAAAGAATTGCTTTGCTGCAGAGTCCAGCGTCAGGAAAAGCCTGGTGGAATAGCCCTGCAATAAAGCAAATGTTCCACATTCCCACCTTCAGAAGCCCTGGCCTCAGCGTGGGGAGATGGAGCTGGTTGCAGCAGCAGGGGCGTGTCTAAGAAGAGCGAGCCTTCACAAGCATGGATGTGTGTAAATGTGAGTGAAGGATGGGCAAAGGGACAAAGGAAGAAGGGATTTTAATGATGAAAATGAGAAAAGCACAGCAGGAAATGCATGTAATAATAGAATTAAATGGCTGTAACATTTATTTTTCTGGCTTAGGAAATGGATAGCGTGCTTTGTCTCAGAGGAAATAATGCATTGATTGGTTTGTAACCACTCAATCACTCAAAACTAAAAATGAGATAAGAAATACCAAATGGATAGATATTTGTACAGGCAGATAAAGGAGCAGTAATCTAACATAAAATAAAGCAGCCCTCTCTGATCTGAGTCTCTCTGTGCTGCAAACTCTTTGAGGCTTTACACCAAACAGAGCTTACGAGGAAGGCACAGACTGCTGAAATAATTACAAGTCCACGAGCCACAAATGGCTCATTCTGCCCGGGTGCTGAAAAGCATGGTGTTTGTGACACCCCTAAGACAGAAGTCTTGGGCTTTTTGCTGGTTCAATGCCCTCATTAAGCCAAGCCCTGCATCCTTTGCTCATGCCAATCCTTTCTCTGGCTGGCATCAGACTTCTGGTGTGAGCAGTAACACCACTTGGTCCGTGCAGTCAGGGAAACCTGACTTGAGCTGGCTGCTCAAGCTTTGACGATGTGACACAGGACCCCCTACAGAACATACCTCATTAATAAAATCACCAATATCCCCTGGATGTGGGATTACTGGTCTTATAGGATACTGTGGTTCAGCACCAATAGGTCTTTCATCCACCCTTCTGACTCCGGGTGTCTTGTTCAGCACGTGATCCATGGTCTCCGGCTGCTGGAGCTGGCTTAAATCGTAATCCTGTGACAAATGGGAAGGCACAGTGTGAAACCCAAAGCTTTTCATTCACATCACCTACTCACTCAATGTGCAAACAAGTCGAGGGCTCTAATTCTGTTTCAGCTGAAGTTCGATGGCAAATTTTATCCCTGGATATGTAGCACCTCTAACTAAATTACAGATGAACCTGACCTCCGAGTAACCCATAAAACTGAGCTCCTAAGAGTGTATCTTATAAATTAAATCAAGTATTTAAATATTTTCTGAATATTTCACACAGCCTCTAAATATTTGGGATAAAACCCTGGCTTTTGTTTGTGTGCGCATAGGTTTATGCATAACTTTTTTGACAAAATACATAATGTAATGTAGAGACACAGTGTTGGTAGACATATTATTGCAATTACATTTCTACAGAAGCAAAAACATTAAAATGTGTATTGCATTTATGCATATGGGCCTTTCAAAGTAATTATGTTCTTTTCGCTTGTGAAAAATCCCAACAGAATAGGTTTCTATCACAAAATGAGAACCAGGTAATATTTCATTAAAAATGTATTCATGTAGGTAATTGTGTTTTGCTGCTCTTCCTTTGCTGTTATTTTTAACGAATCCTTCCTAAAATATTTAAGCCTACAGTGTAGTTGCCTGAAACCAGATACTTCAGCTACTTGGAATGCTTAGAACAGTACTTTGTTCTACCAGGAAAACTATCCTTGTGCTCAGACGGGGATGATTGAATCTCCAGGAGCAATATTTATAAATAACTTGACAGCGACAAGAAAAAAAGAAATGTTAATTGCGAGGATTTTTCTGTGGAATAAGAACTTTTCAAGATTTGGGTAAACTCCTGCCTCAGAGCTTGCCACGGCAGCTCTCACTGGGCTCGCTTTCGGAGGCCACCGGGACCTCCACGGCAAGATGTGCTGCAGTGGTTCTGTGGGACCCCTAAGCACTGACCTGGAACCATGCAGCCCAATTGAACAAGCAAAAATAAAGCCATTGCACAATGTACAGTCACATAATTTGCATGGAGATCATACTTGAGAGTGTCCTGGGCTCCTTACTCGTGTTTGGTAGGAGTAAAAAAACGGCGACTTCAACGTGAGTGACCAAACTTTGCTATTTTAGCTGAGGAACTGGACACGTAGCAGTGGAAAAGCACACCCCAGGACTGCAGGCCAGGGAAGTTTTCATGCAACATCAGCATTGGTGTCTGTAGGAAGAACCACTGGAGGAAAGCTGACGTGTTCAGGCAGCCTGTGGCTCAGGGCTCCGTCACCCAGCAGAGCTTTGCCACCGCGCGCTTCGTGGTGAAAGAGAAAATCCCCAAATCTCTTTAGACACTTCTCACAAACCATATCCAGAAATTAAAAGAAATTAAAAGCACATTAGAGACGATTAAGTAAATGCAGGGAAAGCCCACACAAGCTCAAGGCTCAAGCATGCCAAGGCAAAAGCCTGCAGCCGCAGGGCTGGGCAGGGCGGTAGCTGCTGGCTGGTTTTATGAAGATCTCTGGTAAAATACATAATTTTAATGACTTAAATAACAGCAATACTGTTTGAACTTGAGTGCCAATTGAGTGATTTATAGACCTTCCCCAAAGAGCTGCCTAGAAGGTAGAAAAATCCACATGGCACTGGCGGCCTGGCATGGTCCTGCTTGCACAGGAGGGTGTCCCAGTAATATCCTGAATGTCCTGGACCTGCTGGCTCTCCACCACACCAGGGAAGCCAGTAAAGCTGCCTGGCCATAAATAAAGGAACACAACCCTTTGCACGTCTTTTACTGTGGGTTCTGCCTTTCTGAGAGTACAGCTTGCATGGCTGCTCCTTGGCCACAACTCACGGGCTCTTCTCACCTGATCCTCCTCTCCACCTCCCTCTTCGTCGTACTTGAGGATGTTGTCCCTGACGTCGTCCTCGGGGTCGATGAGGAGCTGCTTGGTGTGGCGCTCCTTCTCCCGGCGCTTCATCCACACCACGAAGAGCAGAACCATGGCTGCAACGGGGAGGAAGCTGGGTGAGCTGGGACCTCCTGCAGCACAAGGCCAGGCTGAGCGTGTCCTAACACCTCACCTGCCCCTGCCCACTGCAGAGAACCTCACTGGCTGCTGGCAGGAGGAGTAAAATGTTAACCTATTGCATGGTCTAATTTTTAAAGGAGAGATGAGTGAGAGCTGTAAATACTGTGACAGAATCCCACTAAAAACGTTTCTTTAAGATCCATCACTGATGCTGATTGAGCTGATATTTATCAGGAGTAAAACACACGATCAAAGGAAAAGAAAACAGAAAGTGTGGAAACTGCAGCTTTCTGAAAATATGTGATCTAAATCCTGAGTTTTCAGGATTAGATTTACACCTTTATTTTATTCAGGGGCATAAAGTGAAGATGGAGGGAAGAGAGATGCAGAGACGGAAACAGGTGCAGATACCAAACATTTGTGCACAAGGGGCTGTTCCAGCAGCGTGGCACAGATTCAGCCCATTCAGGCACAAGCCCTGACTGTAACATTCTCTGCTTTCTGCAGTTGGCCAGGCAAGACTGATCTGGGGAGGTTGCACAACACTGGGTCCTGTAATCCAATTTGGCCTCCCTCATATTCTTCTTTGGTCCATGAGGGAGGCTCTTTAGACTTCTGAGATCAGATTAGCCAGGACATTAGCACATGCATTTGGCCACTGACTTGGAAAGCAAATCTCAGATCATCTGAAATCCTTTCAGAGAGCAGGGCTAGCTTTGCAGAACGAGGGAGAGCAAATCTGGTAGCACACAGCCAAGCTCCTCGGGCATCAGCATTTGCATGCCAGGCTTGGCTAATCTCTCAGTACAGTAACAGGGAGAGATGAGCAGTTCTTGAATCATGAGAAATTTTTCCCTTCCTAAACAACTTTACCCACAGGGAACACTGCCTCACTGCTCCACAACCTCACCCTTCAAAGAGACACCCGCGTCCCAGGGGCTCTGTGCTCCCTGTGCATTACTGCGTGCAAGATGACCTGGGAACTCAAGTCTCCACATACAGCAGCCAGGTCTTGTCTTCTTCAAGAATGTGTTAACATGTTTGTTTTCATTCTTGTACTCAGTAGCTGCAAACAATGCCATGAAGGATGAAGTTCAGCCTGGGCAGCTGATGCAATTACACCTCCCACTGCCTGCTCTCCCCTCCATTCTCCATGCAAGCCCCATGCTGAGCGGCAACGGTGGCAATTTGCAGGAGAAGAGATCAATGGATGGACAGTGGAGGTGGGAACAAGTGTCCCAGGTTCATTTCACCTGGGTCAACCCTCAACTGTGCCAAAGCAACGCAGCCAACACAACCAAACTCAGGCAGGAGGCGAGATCCCAAAGTTTGGGGTTTTTAGCTGAGACCAGGCCCTGGAGACATGGATGGGCAGTCCAGCTTGCAGGAGGTGGTTAGGAGAATCCAAGTTCTTCCTCCCAGCACCCATAAAGTGTTTATACCCAACAGGAATTCAGTAGAGTGAGCGGAGAGGACCGGACAGCTAATTACTGCCATTGTGTGCCAAGTGGCGGCCATCCCTGCCTGCCAGCTAACAGAATTGTTTTCAGATAGTTCAGCATTTCTTTAATGCTTATCCCACATCTATTCAAGAAAGAAAAAAAAAGAAAAGGAAAGAAAATGTAACTCTTATCTGCAATATAAAACCTCAGCTATTTAGCAAGACTATTGAAGTCCTTTTCTCATTGTTCCTTTTCAAGTCTCTCACAACAAGATACCTGACTGGTCCACAAAGACAATATTATAATGGTTACCGGGGTTTATCTTTTTATTTCCTTTTTTTTTTTAAATGATACTTTTTCATGCACTTGTGGAAAAAACTGTGCCATTAACGCCTTTACAGCTACCTTGGAAAAAAAAAAGACTTTCAAAGTGTCAATGGTGGATGTAGTGCACTCTCCTTCCTTTTATTCACTCTGCAGAATGGGAAGTGCTATTACTGCTGTTAGAACCATTTTCGCTCTGCATGTAGTTTTCCTTGAAATCTATTGTCTTCACCCTTCACAATTTTTTACTGCATTGCTCTTCTAAATGTGTTATTTGTGCAGCTAATACATCAGGTAGCAAGAAGAAGAAAAAATCCCCCCTGAGCAAAGGTAAAGGCATAAACTTCCTTCACAGAAGCAATCTTGGATCTGTCCCCTTGCTTATTCTTCCTTTTAAAGTCATCCAACTTTGACCTGCTGACTCTAAAATGAACAAACAGCACAAGAAAATCCCCCATCTGCCTTCTTCTAGGGTATTGTTTAGAGGTCATGATATGAAACAGATAGAAAGGAGGCAAAACACTTGGGAGGATGTAACTGTAAAACTGAGCATTGCAAATTACGTTTTTCATCACTGATACAGTGCTTTGCAGCTCTCCATGATAAAAAAAAGTCAATTAGAATTACAATGAATGTAAAAATAAGCTTTTGTAATAAAACCCATAATTTAAAATGGGATAATGTATCTGAAAATGGAAAGAGGAATCTCTTAAATCAAATGTCCTTCAGCTGAAGTTAATTTCAGTCAATAGGATTTTCAACCGTTTTAAATTGTATTTTAGCACTGGATTTATATAAGAATAGCAAAAAGAAGACCTGTGTTTAATCACGTCTGTGGCTCCAATGCAAACTTCGAGCCCAGGGGCAGCAGCAAACCTGCACAGCAAAGGAGGTTGGGCTGATGAACATCTTCATCGAGGCGTGTGACTGCGGTGCCCCAAAAATCCACCCTGGCTGAAGGGAGCAGCCAAAACTGGGCATGGTGGCTGGGCACAGGGATGCTCCATCAGCTTGGCTGGGCTGGGAGAGGAGCAGGGTCAGCACAAACACGCCGTTCCTTGCTCACTCCCCATCCTGATCCAGTAGATCAATTACACACCAATACATCCCCACCACTGGCTCAGGATGCGGATGGATGTCCAGGAATGACCCATTCTCCTAATGTACCGTGTCGTGTCCCCACCAGCTGACATTTGGAGCATACGTTGCTCTGTCTGCTCTCTGTTTAAACGCATTGGGGGTAAATATTAAATGTGATTTAGCACCATAACTCCCATTAGCTTTAACGAGAAACTCATGGATTCATCCTGTGTTTCTTGATGAATATTTACCTCATTGTTCATTTCAGTGCTTGTTTGTATCTATTCCTACTGTGCCAACTCCTGCTTGAAGTTGTAATGATATAATTTTTATTTTTAAGTGTGTGCACACATGGTTATTGGTAATGCTCATGGAAACTTGGGACTGACAGCACTCCTGGGCAAAAGGAATAGTTTTGCCTTCAGTAAAGGGATGGTCAGTCCTTCCCTGTGATGTATCCCCAGTCGTCCATCGTCCTGGACAAACTGGGGATCCTTCCTCCAAAAACACTCATAATCCCCCATGATCCTCCAGTCTGAGGTAATTTTAAAAGCAATGGGAATAACTACCATTCTTCTTTTCATTGGAACAACCAGAAAAACACAGTTATGCACTGGCTCTGCAAGGGACTAGCCAGACTCTCATAACCAGTGTATCTGATACTGGGAACCAGTTTATCCACAGCCAGTGAGGGACATGAGAGCTATGGAAGAGTCTGACACAGGGATTTGGAAGAGGCCTTCAACTTTTTCCTGCAAAATGTGGAGGATCCTATCACACTCACTACTTAGAAGTTGTTGTCAGGTGTAATAATGTTTGCAAAGCTACTGGAAGTCTTAGAAAGACAGGTCTGATGCAGGCAGAGCTCATTTTGCTGATGCTGCAGTGAAGGAGGTTTGAACGCAGATGTGTGAATCACCCCCACAGGCCAAGCTCGGGGATCTGCCCTCTGCATGGAGCATAAAAAACACCAGCTATAGAAACAGGACAACAGGGAACAGGGAAACATGAAAGAGGATAGATTTAGAGCAGATATTGGGAAGAAATTCTTTTCTGTGAGGGTGTGGCACAGGTTGTCCAGAGAAGCTGGGGCTGCCCCATCCCTGGAAGTGTCCAAGGCCAGGTTGCACAAGCCTTGGAGCAACCAGGCACAGTGGAAGGTGTCCCTGCCCATGGCAGGAGGGTTGGAACGAGAGGAGCTTTAAGGTCCCTTCCAACCCAAACAAGTGTGTGATTTCAGGCCAGGCCCTGTGGTACTCACTCAGTAAGATAATGATGCAGATCAGGATGGCAATGATGGCCCCCGTGCCCAGCCCCGCAGCAGCCACGGCCCCGATGGTGGTGCAGTCGCCGTTCTCGTCACACGGGCACACCTTCACCTTGATGACAGAGGTGTTGTACAAGGGGGGGTTTCCTGAGTCCGTCACGATGATGGGCACATCGTACACTCCTGCTTCCAGGTACATGATGCGCAAACTGAGCTGGGCATAGTCCCCTGGACACCAAGACAGACAGACAGATGACAGACACTGGTAGAGCCTTGCAGCCACACTTGTGCAGGCTTCTCTGCTAGAGCCCTCTCCTGAGCCCTGCAGAAGAGGTTAGCAACAACACACCTGGGCAGGACAGCTTCAGACCTCTGCCCCAACAGTCTGGCCAACAACCAGTCTGTGCTTTTCAAAACACTGTGTGTTCTCACTGCTGCACTAACCTACCCGGGTGCCATTTGCAAACCCAGTTGCACGGATTCAAAACGGCATCGAGCGCAAAGAGGAACACGTGGATAATGCTTCCTGAGGCTGGGCTGCCCCTGGCCACTGTGCAGGTTCTACACTCACCCACCCTCCCACCTCAGGATTTTGGGAACCCAATGATGACAAACACAGCCAGGTAATCCCATTGCAATTGAGCCCTGAGCTGTGAGGGCACAAGCTGTTGCCCCTGGTCTGGCACCCTCTGCCAGACCTCAGAGAGAGGGACCAGCTTTGAAGCCAAAACCAGTCCACAACTCCACGATATTTTCCATCCTCTGCTGAAACTATCAATAAGCAGAGCAATTAGGGCCATTTGTGGTTGCACGCTGCAATATAAAAATCCTTCACATACTGGTAATCTTCACACTTACCTAGCCCTCCTGGTTCCATGGTAAATTAAAAGGCTGCCTTTATGCAATTATGGTCAGAGAAATGAACATTGATCCTGATTGTGGCTTATGACAATTACACTGGAGGAACATAAGGAAGACTGATAATAGCTTTTTTCCCCTTGGCCATTATGGATGATTTATACTCTGTTCACTACTGATAACTGTTCATAATTACGAACTGCATTAAAAAAAGCCAAGTGCCAAGGCTCTTAGAGTTATGCTGCAGGTCTGATACAAATCATTTCTGATTAACTATCTTGTCTATAATGTCAGCCGTAATGTGCTTTAAAAAATAAAAATCAGATAAAAAAGTGGGAAAGTTTCAAAGTTGGAAGCCGCACGTGGGCTCATTAGTGAACCAGAGCCCAAATGTGCTCAGGATTGCCTGCCCCATTTACCATTGAGCCGTGTGATGGTCCAGTTCTTCCTCACCGCAGATGGCACACTTGGCAGCTCGAAGACGAAGGGCCCCACGTTTGGATCGATGTCAGCGTCCGCGGCTGTGATGTTGATGACGTTCAGGTTTGGCTTCTCGCAGATCTGCGCCTCCTTTGGCAGCAGCTCCGGAGCGTTGTCGTTGATGTCGATTAGGTAGATCTGCAGCGTGCCGGTGCCGCTGGCGGGGGGAATTCCTGCACGGGAGACACAGACCTGTGACCACCACCTGGGACTGGCAACACCACAGACCAGCCCCCTCTCTGCCTTCCAGTTTCAATAAACCGGGATTTTCACCTTCCCTCCCTGGACCTCATTAGGGACATACTGCACTTTCATGGTCCCTTGCTTTACGTGGTATTAGTAAAACTTCCCCAAGCCTCCTAATGTTGCTGTTTTTCGCTCCTGCAGAACAGGAGGTTGAGTCCTGCAGATCTGTCCCTAGTTAAACTGAAATTACAAGTAGGTGATGCCAAGCTGCTCCTGAAAATCTTGGTAATGGCTGTTTTGAAGAAGAAAAGCTATTAGAAAGAGCTGACAAGAGGAAGAAGAGGGCTTGGAGGGGAGAAAAACCTACATAGTGCAACCCATTGGTCAGCATTTACTGTAGCACTTGCTGGCCAGTTTTCAGCTTTGCAGACCATTATTCTTCTTCAAAGAAAGCACAACTCTCCAGGACATCCCTCATCCAGCCCCAGCTTTAGTGGTGAGAGGTCCCTGCTCAAAGCCCATGGCATGAGCCATCACCAGACACACTGGGTGATACCACTAACCCCCAGCAGCAGTGTAATGTCCCAATACACAGTTCTCCATCCTCTCCACATCTGTCCCAACCAGCAGGGATGCCACAGCACAGCAGTCCTGCTCCTCCAGCCCCTTCTTGCTGGAGAGCTGCATTTGTCTGACTAATGATCACTTACATGAAATAGTATCTGCCCTGGCAGGCGAGAAAGGCCTTCCCAGAAACAGTACAGTCTTTTCATTTCTCTCCCCACACATTTATCTGGCAGCTCCATGTTGGCCTGCCCTCTGCCTGTCTCTCTCCTCTGGCAGCAAGGCTTCAGCAATTCTTTTTAAAGTTTGTATTTTCAGTCCTGGCCCTTCCTCCCAGTGCTAGATACAAAGCTACACAAAACACTTCCCTACCAGGCTGCTGCTTCCACAGACTTTCCTTCCTACATTCCTTTCTCCATTTCTCAAGGGAGCCTCAAAAATTCTGAAGGAGCCCTGGAAATCCTTTTTTCATGGTTCCCACATAAGCTCTTCAATCACGGACTCTCATCCTTTCATCTTGTAAGCATGGGGTAGGTCTCCCTCTAAAACAATGTCTTTTGATCAGCCTTGAAAGCTTCTGGAGAGGCAGACAGCCCACCAGGATACTGGGGCTGAACACGAAAACTGACTTTTGGGACCAAGCAAAGTGATTTTACTGCTTTCACATTACCCAGAATATCTTCTGGGATAAAAGCAAGGCTCCCACTGTAACCTCTGAGACAGACTGAACACAAACCCTCAGTCCTGAGAGACACTAACTGGCACGTGGCTGAAATAACCTGCAATTGCTGCACATACAAATGCACTTTTGTTGGGCCATTGAGTATTGTTGGGCTCCGAGTCCTGGTATTTTTGTTTCTTTGAGTTCCTGAGTGCAGTTCTGGGGCAGTTTCAGGAGAAATGAACAGTAAACAATTCTTTAAATGGTGAAATATTACAAACTATGGAACATTTCACATTATTTCAGCTGTCTAATATGGAGAGAGCAAGGACATAGAGCAGGTACTGATGTACAACGAAGGATCCTTGGACTTTATCCTCAGGAGATGAGGACTACAATAGCATCACTGACTCCAGTGGAGAAGCTGGTCTGATCCCTGAAATTAAGATTGAAATACTAATGACAAAAGGAAGAGGAATATACAACCTTTACATCTACAGTTAACTGTTGCATTCCCTATCACTGCCTTTTTCACAGAGCCAGTGTCTGCATTCCCACAGCAAAGTATAAGCCAAGGTTTTCATGCTCAGCTCTCTGTTTCACGAAACCTGTTGGAATATGACATATTTAAGCTCTCAGCTTTCCTGGGAGGTTGGCTGAAATTGGCTGAGGGGTTCAAACGCTGCCAGGCTCCACACTTGTGTGATCCAAGGGACTCGCTCCTTGGAAACCAGGTTAAAACTATGCTGTTGATTAGGGTTCCCCTTTTGCCCTCCTTACATTGCAGCCAAGACTCTTCTTAAAGACAGTATCTCTACACTGTAGCCCAGGGAGAGAAAGAGAGCATGTCCAAGGGATATTTGGCTAAACTTCTTTAACATGTACTGAGAACAGCAAAAAGAACTTCAAGGAAAGAAGATGCTGCTGCTTCTTCAAGAAAGTGAGAAAAATCCCCACCAAAACCCTTGACCCAAAGCTTTTCTTTGATGAGTACGTGATGCCGGAGAACTTGGAACTTGGGAGAAATGTGGTAAGAGTCTATTAGCCTAGATGAAACTTTAGCTGTTATCCTAAGCACTCTAGACAGAATTTTAAATAAGGTGTTGCTTTATGTGCATTTTAATGGCTGCAATATACCAGTGATAGATTAATTTTTCAGAATAAAGAGATTTATCTAGGCCCTCACTTTCTGAGCTGCTGAATGATGGATGTGGAGGCGCTGATGCACTGCAGCATCAGCACCACAACCAAGGAAAGGGGTTAACTCCACATCACATTGCCCCAAGTGCCTGGGATTTGCAAGGTCAGATGGTGAGGATTAGGTTGATGGGTTCAAGCTCTACCACTGCATCTGTGAACAGCCTTGGCCAACTCATTTGACCTGTATTGCCCCGTGGCTTTTGCAGATGAAGACCACTAGACCCTCTTGGGAATATTTTGAATTTCACTGTCCTGGCCTCACCTCCTGAATTTCACTTCATGGAGGGGAAGCTTAGGATGGGGCTGAGGGGTGAGTCCTATCATTCATGGCACAAGGAAGGGTAAAACACACTTCTTGGTACAGCTCCTCAGCACTGAAACTCTTCCATGAGTTTCCCTCTCCCCTGTGACCCAGGATGCAATGACAGAAGCAACGCATGGAGCCCCAGAGGGAAGAAGTTCTCATTAGCCCTGCAAGCACCACTGAATCTGCTCATAATGGCCATGGCACCTCCAGCCTGAGGGATCACACAAACACTGACCTGAAAGCACCTGCAGAGTATGAGCAATATATTTAGGTGGTCACAGCCAAGCCCAAACTTAATTGTGCTGCTGAAACAGGGCTCTGGTTTGAGTGCTCAGCACCCTGCAGTGGGAAGGTGAGGTTGGGTAAAGGGGAGGAAGGCCTTCTCCTTGCCCTGGGAAACTCCTGAGCCTTTTCCAGATGCAGGAACTGACAAATGAAATACCAGCATGGCCACATTCGGGTATGGTTAGCAAATTCATCAACTCCTCCTAACCAGGATTAGGAAGAGAAAAGCAGGGCAGCAGCACTGGGCAGCGTGCCCGTGAGCGAGGCCAGTGCAGAGGTTCCCAGTGCTGACTGGACCAAAAGCACTGAGTGATCCTTAATGAGGAGAGAAGAGCAAACAGGACTTCTCCAAGAGACCTGAGTGGCCTCAGTGGCTTTGGTAACAAGCACACCAGCACCAAGATGATCGGATGATGGCTGCACGTTTCAGGAATGGCAGCGGCCAGAAAGTGCCCAGCTCCAGTGACAGACACACCTTCATGAAAGCCACCACAGTTCAACAGATGGGCTTATTTTTAATACCCTCCTGCCATCCCATAAAGTTATTTCTGGTGTCCTGATGGAAGGCTTCCTGAATGCTCTGATCAGTGCCTTTGGCAGGATTACCAGGACTGGTGTGCTCGGCATCCCTTGGAGAGCACATCCCTTTGACACCTTTTTAAGTTCAGGCTACACCGCTGCACTGAACTCCCCAAATCAATTTTCCATTTGTCCTCCCTTTCCCTTAATAATGCTCTCTGTATACTGTGCACATTTAATTTACTCCAGCAATTTCCCATCCCACTTTCACATTTTTGACCATAAAAACCTGGGAAAAAGATAACTTATACTGACAATTCTGTCAGGGCATCATTTCTCTTAATGCATCACATTAGAGTCTTATTGAAGCATGAACAATGTGAAGCCTGGGCTCACCGTTGTCAGCCGCCAAGAATGTGGCCTCGTAGACATTATTCTTAATGTAGTCTGACTCTCGATCAAGGACAGCAGCAGTAGTGATCTGACCATTTGTGGCATTAATGTTCAGCCAGTTTGCAGGATCTGACAGCTTAGAGTATCTACAGAGAAAGGAAATAAATACATGGCAGTCTTTTCACTGACATATCCTTAATATTGCTTGAAATACGTTTTTTCTGGACTCCTGACCCGTGATTCAAAGGACCTTTGGATAACTGGTTTTGTTGACAAACACAATGCTAATTGAGTATCTGGTTTTTGACCTTTACAATTATTCAATTTTTCAATTTCTTTAGTTTTAAAGGTTTTTCCTTCCACTAAGTGCCACTTACATGACTGATTCCTGCTGCTAGGAGAGGACATTTCCTGAGGTCTCTGCAGCCAGGGAGAAATGGGGTCTGCAATGACCACTGCATTCGTATGCCTGAATTAGAGGATGGACTCCTGTTCTGTCCTTCTCCTGACCTTGCCCTTCTAAAACCAGGTTTTTAAAGTCAAGGTTATCCCTGTTTTCTGCCCACCACTAATAAACAACAGTTTGGGAATACCACACCATCAGAGTCACCTCCCAAATACTCAGTCAACTCACAGTTGTTGTCTATTCATGTCCATGCAACCAGCTGAGAACATGGTTTGTTTTGGGCAAACTTTTCCTGTGTTCTCCAGATCAGCGTGTTCAGTTCATCTTTCTCACTTGCTTGTTTTCTTGCTTTTATTTAATTCACTGCTTTTGACTTCTACCTCTCAGTTTCGTACTGTTTTAACTGAGATGGACCATAACTATCCAACTGGGAGCTAATAAATGGCCAGACTATAAATTAGTGAAATAAGCAAACAGAAGCTGAGCTTATTTCATGGGTAACTCAGACCTGCTGATAGTTTTATACAATTTGTCATTAGATACGCAGGTGAAAGCACTACTGGCTTCTGGTGAATATCCCTTTCCAGAATTGGGCTGTTTGAAGCAGAAACTCAAAGGGAAACCTGAGCTGCATCAATCCATGTGAAGAGGAAAGCAACACACAGCTGCATAAACCCCTGCCAAAGGAAAGAATTACATTTCATGGAGCTAGACTCTTTGGGACGTTTTCATTTCACTATCACTGCTGCGAGGCTCCTGCCCTTTCTCTGTTAAATGACCAGGGATCCAGTTTCAAAGCTGGCTTTGTGAATGTGTCTGTGGCTAATGAGGATAACTTGAGGTGTGACACTGGCCATGCCAAGCTGTGCATTACTGGAGATGCTCCTGCTTCCTCATCTTCTATTTGTAAAAACTCTGTTTCATCAAAGACTATTTAGAGACTGAAAATTGTATGCAAGGCTCTAGCAGCTGGATCAGCTCTGCAAAGTGCTTATCATGGATCTGTAGGCTTAGCCTTTTGGGTATCTTTTTTCTAACTCACCAATGCCAACTGTGAAGTAAAAAAAAAAAAATAAATCTTTTTTTACATCTCACAAAGACAGGACCACAAAAACACCCCACTGCTTCTTGCAACACCTGGGCATTGGCTGTCCTGATGTAAAGGGAAAGAGATTGTACTGGGGTTTGGAAATGAAGTGCTGGTGGATGCACAAAATGCGTGTCCTGGAAGTCCTAGAAAGAAACAACTCAAGTAACTGGCTGTTCATACTCACAGGAAGCCTTACAAGACCCTACACGTGCCCTGTGCAATGACAGGAACAGCAGGCACTCGTTTGGATTACAGATCACTCCCCTCCAGGTTAGAGGGAGTACTCAATCAGAAATGAGTTGTTCTCTCCTCTGAAAACCAGCCTTGGTACAGACATCAGGGAAATAAAGACCCTTCAAAGGCCAATATTTCAAAAAGAACATAAGAAAAATGGGCTTGTTAGCTAGGATGGTCTCTTTCCTCCAAAGTCACAATACCTGTCTAAAGACAACAAGATGAGGCAGTGAATAAACTATCATTTTCTAGACCAGACAGTTCTGTGCCCGGTGAAATATTTCAAACTCCTCCTGACACGAAATGTCACAACTGATGCAAGTTTAAGTGGTCTCAGCCGTGGGCACGTTGTATACTCGGGTTTTGCCAAAAATACTGCAGCCCTTACAGACTGGGACTAAAAAAGAAACCAATTTCTGTGGATGTAGAAGTATCCAAGAGCAGGAAATGCATTTCCTGGCTACACAGACGGAGCTGAAATAGTTGGGAAAGTGTCACAAGGACTCTCATGTTCACCTACACTTTCCTGCCAATTGTTTCCTGGTGGGAAGGTGTCTGAGCCGAGGTCCTGGACTGCGGATTCAGTCCCCAGTCTGCCCAGGTGGGACAAAACAGAGTGAGTGACACACTCCTGGTCACAGCATGAATTAAAAGTGATCTTAAGCTGCTTAGATCAAAATCTCACTTTTACAAGGTTAAAACTTTGCCAGCTGAATCCCATTCACAGGGAAAGCAGCTAAGGAGGAGGTTATGTTTGACAGCCGCTCTGAAAAGAAAGGGAAGGTTGGAACAAATTGCACCTACTGGGAGCAGGCAAAGGGAGCATCAGTGAGATACAGACCAAGTGCCAGTGGCCTGTGAAAGGGTGTTTGACTGCTCAGGCAATACTGAACTATAAGACACTTTAAAAGCCTGCCCAGCAGCTGTTTGCAACCCCACCAGCCTTGCTCTGAACTAGCCAGCAGCTCCTCTTGCACTGCGCTTTTAAGCCAGATTGAACCTAAATCCTCTGGAAGCAACACAAGGCATGATGAAAAATCCCAGCCATTCCCTTTGATAAACCAGGCCTAGCCCTTTCTGTGCCTCAGTTTCCCTCCATAAAACAGAAATAATAAAGCTGCCTTTTTCTAAAGCTCTGTGTTTATGAAGTGCACAAACCACATAGGCCAGAGCACCCTGGGCGAGGCAGCCCTGACCTCTGTAACAATGCAGAAACCTGCTTCACTTGAAGGTGTGATCTGCCCCACTGCAAGCCAGTAAAAGGGGATTCAGCTCTGTCTGCTCTTCTTGACCCAGCTGCTCAGAGCCTGGCTTACCTGGAGCAGGGGGATTGTGAGTTTACAGGCGTGCAGGACACTGTGCAAGCACTCGACTGCAGGTGCCGCTCCCTGCCAAGCATTTCATTCACATCCCACCAGTCAGTTTGGAAATTAGCTTTCAGCTGCTTGGCTCCCCAGACTCATGCAGCTGAACCCCCCCAGCTGTAGGGGAGCCCCTTGGCTGCCTGGTGTCCCACCTTACTGCCTGCTGCATGAAGCGATCGGGATCCACCGCCGAAAACGTTGTCAGGACCGTCCCCGTTGGCACCCCTTCCTCCAGCCTGATTAACTTGTGGTTCGTTGGGAAATACGGTGCTTCGTTGACATCTGTGACTGAAATGGTGACTCCTGCTGTCGACTGGAAGGACATCTGGATGCCACTGGCCAGGGGAGCTTGGTTTGATACCATCACTGTCAGCATGAAAGCTCTGTTCATCTCGTAATCGACTGCCTAAAACAAACAAACAAGCAAGTGTAGAGCCAAGCAGAGAATAAATTCTACCTTCTGGCTGGAAGCTGCAAGATTAGAAGGCAGATGATATCAAAGTCATTCCCTCATCTTGTTTCCTCCTGAGCTCAGTTCTTTTGAAGGTGTAAATCCAGAGCAACTTCAATCCAATGGAGGATTTGGCCTTCCGGTGTTTGGAGGGGCAAATAGTTAAAAAAATTCCACAAAGGAAAAACTGCAAACAGAAGGGAGCATTTTCCCTGTGTTTCATTCCAATGCTAAGGGGTTTCCAAAAGACAACCTGCCTGTGAGAGTTGAGCATCAAATGAACAAACCCACCCAGGGCTGCTCTAATGCAACAGGTGGAGCCTGCTAAGAGGGATGGGACGGGCACTTAGCAGTGCTATTAGCACTGAAAACTGCTGACCATGGAACCAGGACGGTCTCTGTGGACTCATGAGCCTGAAGGGCTCTTTATTTTCCCTCTTAAACGAGTTTGTAAGCAAAGATGGAGCTGCCAGGAACAATCTCTGGTCAGGTTAAGCAGGTGGTCCTTCCAGAGGGACCTCTCATCCTCCTGTAAGGCACCTTGTGGTCTCTGGAGGTTGCCCACAGCTCTCACAGCTGGGTTTTGCTGCTGGGAGGCCACAGATCTCTTCTCAACACACACATGAAGACAATGTGTCTCAGGAGCCAGACGGAGTGAAAAGCCTTTGCTGGCACGACTGACTGAGCCCAGTATAATAATAATTTCTAAACCATCCCACTAATTATTATGAGGGAAGTCACTAATCATCTGCCAGGGAGGCTTGAGTTATGCAGGATCACACCTCTGCTTGTTAAAAACTGCTTTGCCATGATTTATAAATTTAGAAGCGTATCCATCCTCTCTAATACCTTCTCCAGAGCTGAGCCTGCAAAGTGCTCACTCAGGGTGTAAAACGCCACAGCTACACCGACTTGGGGCAGGGATTTACAGCAGCAGGAGCTGGCTGCCATGTCCTGTTTAAAACCCAGTATTGTCAGGAGGGAAATCAAATCATAGGAGGCTACACGAGAGAAACAAATTTCAGGGGCAAAAGGTAAAAGAGCGGAATCTCTACTCGATTGAAGTGCAAATGTTCCCGATGCTAAATGGCTTCCTGACAGGCAGGGCCAACATTTAATAAATAAAAGGAAGCATAAAGATTCCCAGTACACCCACCCGTGCTGACTCACGGACTTGTGCTGCATTCAAAACCGATGCATGGTGAAAGTTCCCATTTAAACACTATTCAAGGCCTTGAAACAATCTGACTAATGCATTTCCTCAATTTCTTTTCACACCCCTCTAATTTATATTCCACCAATTTTCCTTCCTTTTCTTTTATTCATGCTGGTCTGTTTGCTAACCTGCCCGCAGCCACCTCCCTCCCCACAGGGGCTCCGAGGCAGCTGGGGGCTCAGCTGAGCAGCTCCATGGGGAATGATGTGGGAAACTCCCTGCTGCCGATGCTCAGGACACACGGACCACACACAGCTCTGCTAGGATGCGGCCTGACGCAAAGTAGTGGGGTTTTTTCTCCCCCCAAATGTAGGGCCGTTCTCTCAGCTTCTTCCTCTTTCTTCTGGGAGCAACAAAACCAGGGCTGCAGAAAAATCGTGCAAGGAGTGGGGCTGGACCGGGATCAGCCACCCCAAAGGCTGTCCAGGAGGCATCAGTGTCCCCATACAGTGTCCACCACACTTCAGTCTGCAAGGCAGAGCTGATCTGCCTCCATCTCTCCTGTGCCCACAGAGTCCTACTTCACACAGTTTTGTTGGAAAAAAAAGGTAAAATCAAGAGCCTGCGCTGTCTCAGCAGCGTTTGGGCTATTGACCCTTGTGGGACAGCAGCCCCTTGCAGCCAGACACTGTCCAGCCCTAAGGCAGAACTTTTTTCACACCTTAATAAGCAATTAATACCAGAACAGTTCATACCTCTGCTCCCTAGAACTGCCTCCCTCTGAGGATAATGGTGCACAGAGCACTCTGTGCTCCTCACACCACACTCCCCCCTTCCACCTCCCTGCATCTCACTGAAAATGCTGTATACTGGACATTTGATGTGGTTTTAGGGACATGGTGGACTTGGCATTGCTAGGTTAACAGCTGGACTTGATGATCCTAGGAGTATTATTCAACCAAAACGATTCTTTGATTCTATGACAGCAGGCTCCTGAAAAAGCCCACAGAGCTGCCACGTTTGGGACAAGGACACGTGGGACTGTTGCCTGCTTTCCACTTTTATGCCCAAGAAGCACTTGACATGAAATTAAAAAGCAGCACTTTTGCAGATACTCCTTGCTGGATGTTTGGTGTCCGATCTGGCTGTGGAATGTCCCCCTGGAGATGCTGCACATCCTCCTCCTTCACGAGCACCTCCAACCTGGGTGCAGCAGAGCGATGCTGAGGGCTTGCCACGTGTCCTCCTTTTCTTGGAGTACTTTTAACTGAAGTGAACAAATTTTCCTGGTGTTATAGTTGAGGCAAATAATAACTGAAGCTTCAGCAGCATCTCCATTATAAATTCACAGCTCTGATCCATGCAGAGTTTATAATAACATTTTACTTAGCTGGCTGCCACAGGGCAGCCACTGCTGCTCTGGGAGATTGTCTTCAGACTCTGCGGTGTCTCATCTGAGTGGGAAGTTTCTCTCTCCCCTTGATCAAGGCTTTCTTTGAAGATTAGGGGCTTGCACAGTTATGGAAATGGTTTGGAAAGGCAAGAACAGAAAAGGGAAATGTTATACTTCTGGTGATCAGACTGGAGCTACAGATGGGGTTTTGCTGAGGGCAGCTGCGAAATGGCCCCCATGAGCATAATCTGAACTCCAAAGGGAAATCTGGTTTGGAAGGATTTCTGGCCCTTCATTTCAGGTCCCTAAAATGCTGGTGAAGTGGTGGGATTCTGCACAGAGCCCCCCTCCCTGTGCTGTTGCTGTGACTCCTTTGCTTGCAGCAGGAGTTATGTATAAGCGGCTTTGAAGAGCCACGTGAAAATCCAGCCATGTAGGGTCTGTAAATAAATGGTTCATTCCTTGACTTAATTTTTTACCTGCGTTTTCAACCCACATCAGTGATCAAACCAGCAAGAGACTGCTCCCACACCACAAAGAACAAGCTCTGACTGGCCACCCAGCCTGATGAGAGAACATCCCCCAAATCTTTAAGCATATTCACTTATTAACAGAGAACAAAATATTTCAAAGAAAGTGGAATCCTAAGAGTCTTCCCTTCTTCACCATGAAAATTTAATCACAAGCAATTTCACTCATTCTCCTTGCTGAAAATACACCAAAAAGCCTCCCAGCCTGAGAGGGGTAGGGAACCCTGGTGCCCAGGAGGATCAGGTGAGGTGATGTAGTGAAGACATCCAATGCAATTTCAAGCTCTGAGCTCAGCTTGATGAGATTGGATTTTCATGTGGTTCTCTCCTTTGTGATCACTGTGGGTTACACAGCAGTGGAAAGTCAACACCAGCATCAATGGTGTCTTGACAAATCTGCCCTGCTTTTTTCCTGCAAGTTGTGAATAAGGGATGGTTCATTATGCACAAGTCCTTGTGCAGCAGTGTTGATCATGCAAATCCCCTGTTGTTCACTTTGATGTGCCTTTAAACTACAGTCCTGACACTTTGCAAGGTTAAGAATAAGGGGTCCTCCCCTGCTTGCAGTGAAAACGTTGGCATTTTGATTTCAGACTAGCTGCTGATGTCAGTGGAAGTTAAATTTTTGCACTTTACTTAGTTGAATATTTTCTGATTAAGCAGAAAATACACAGATATGGATATGTGTGTACTTACACACATATATGCAAGCATGTACACGTCTAAGCTTGAAGAGGTTTCATAATGCTGCACCACGTAAGGCTGTCAACCACCATCACAGAGCAATAAAAAGTGATAAATAAGAGGACCCTGCTGAAATACCATCTGGCAGGTAGGGTGATGTCTCCCTGAAGTTTCAGCAGAGCAGCATCTGCAGACACACACACATAGCCCAAGGGTCAGGGAACAGGACAGGCTCACACGTTCCTGCCAGCGCGACCTCATTGGCATTCACTGATGTCATTTTTCCTAAGACCCAAACTGTGCACATTAGGAATGACTGCAACTTGTTTAGCTAATAACAAGGAAACAGGGCTCAGCACAGAGCTATTCTTGAATCATGCTGCTCTTTAAACATTAGTATTTCTACCTATGTTGTTGATTAAAACTCTTCATAAGGGAAGGCCAGACTTATCAGAAGGTGCTGGCTTTATCCACCCCAGCAGGTATTAATCTTTCCCACATGCAGTGCATGGTGTGTGTTGTGCAGCTCCTACACATCTCAGCCTATGTGTGATGTCTTTGTTGTTTTTTGTAGTCGGAGGGAGCACCCCCAGGCATCTTATCTGGGCAGAGCTTCAGTAAATGCTGAAGGGATCCAGTGATGTCCTGGCTGTGTGTAATGACTGCAGAAACACTCACTGGCCTCAAAACTGAAAAAGAAGTGAATGCTTCAATGAAGATAGAGTCATGTTCTTTGGAGGCAAGGAAGGAAACACAATTTGATACTTGCTGCAGGTGTCTTGAGGCTTCCAGATCTCCCAGCACATGGAGAGAAGATGGGATGGTGGATACTTAGAGTCTGATTTCCTGGAGTCTTTAGACAAGATCCTCTGCTGATCCAGCCTGGGGGGTGGCTGTCACTTGAGTGGAGCTGTCCTGAATTGAGGATCTGTCCCATGCTGCGTATTTATCACTTAATACCAGGAAAAGGAAAATTTGTCCAGCAGTTTTCCTGCCAAACAACTCAATCAAAGGGAAAATATCCTTCCCTTCTGTTACCAGAAAATTCACTCCTCCTGAGATCTCTCCTGCACTCCCTGCTTTCACAGAGGATCACTTGACTGACCCAGGCAGTGAAACAAGGCCCTTGATTCACAGCAAACAGGGGCTTTTCCGGCTCAAGAAGGGCAGGGCTGCCTAACCCCGGCCTGCTCCCTCTTACAGAGCTCAAAGTGCCAAGGGGAAGCAGGAGGTGGAGGTCAGACTCCGGTGCTGGGAATCCCTTCAGCACGTGAGGCTTTTCGAAAACTCATGGTGGGCTGGGCTAAGCTGGGAAACCCAGCACCAGTGCCATAGGCTGGAGGTGAGAGTATTCAGGACTCCTGCACGGAGAGAGATGGGAAACAACGGATCCCAGCACTCGTATTTCCAGGCAGGGAAGGCACGAAAGAACTGCAGGCTCCTGGCAATCCCTGCAGATGTAAGGGTGACAAACGTGGTGTGCTTTGGCTTCCCCCTTACCTTCACCACGGTGACCATGCCCTCGTTGGTGACGGGGTCTGTCCGGATGGTGAAGTGGCCCGAGGGGTCCCCGCTGATGATGCGGTAGATGGCATTCCAGTTGGGAGAGTGGGGCTGGTCCCGGTCCATCACCGTCAGGTTTGCCACCACCACCTCCACTCTGTTCTCAGGCACTTCTCCTGAATACTGCAAAAGAACCACGGGAGTGGTCACGGTGGGAGCTTTCTGTCCATCCTCACACGTCCCTCCCCTCTCCCTTCCATCACCATGCCCACTGGGAAACCAGTCCCATGAAGAGGACCATGGAGTTATTTGTAACGAGCAACACATCTCTTTCTAAATTCTGATTTTCCTACTTTTTTCCTTTGAGTATTTTCCCAAAGCCTAACTTCACCTCTCAGCCCAAAGCAGAACAAACCCTCTATCACACAGCCACTGCACAAGATTCAGCAAATGCTCCAAGGAAACCAACAAAAAACATTCCTGATATTCTTGCTCAGTTACAGCAACCAGAGAGTTAATTGTCAACAGCAGGGGAAAATGGCAGACTAAAATATCTAAATTTTTTAGGATGACTATCTCCATTTATCCCAAGGTATTTTACCTCACTTAGATTTCAGTGATGGCATTTTATTGCTTCTTCAGTGATTTTACTTCATTTTATTTCTTTCTTGCCCTTGATTTGATTTTGTCTCATTATTTGAAGTGTTTCTTGTGATTTTGCCACAGCCTTTCCTGGTGCTTAATTCTCTCATTTAGCACTGATTTCCATGGAGCATGTCCCGTTCAGGCACATCCTGACACATTAACCGCATTCTTTTCTGCTTTCCAGTCCCTGATTTATCACATGGCTGATCAGGGATCCTGGCCTGTGAATACTTCCAGCGTTCGGGGCTCAAAAGCTGCCAGTAAGACACATTCCCAGATTTTCAACTGTCCTCATGTCTCAGCATTGCCTATTAGCAGCACTTGCAAATCAACACTCTGACTGACATATGGCAAATTAAACACTGGGGAAACGCTGGGAGCGGCTGGCTCGGAGTCTGCAACTGAAATCCTGGCCCCAAACTGCAGGAGCAGAGCACTTCTAAAATCTGGCCTTTGGTGTGCACAAATGCCAGGTTGTGTAAATGATAATAAATCATTCCTCTGTTAGCACAAGAGTCCGCTTCCCCTCCTAACCCATTCCCATCCTCTGGCATCTCTCCGTTATGGATGCTTATATTTAGTATATATTATTTCACCGCTGACAGCAAAAATATTCAATCTGCCTTATGCTAATGTAAATTTAAATTTGCCCTTTAGAGGTATCCTGAATGGCATCTTGCCCTCTTTTCTGCTATGCACCTGTCCTAAACAAGTTTTCATTAGTGAATGCAGATGGCATCTCTTTCCAGCCATGCCGAGTGGTGGGGAAGAACAGTGGGAAGCTGCAGGATAATTCTTATTCCACTACATGCTACAGCTTTTCTTTTCTCTTTATTTCCCCTGATTTCACTTGTTCTTTACCCATTCTCTTGCCCAATTTGGAGTCTCTGTGGCATACAGCTTAAGCAAGGGAAATATATGGAAATTTATCAAAAGCCTCTTGAAAAATCCATTGGATTATGTCATATGTACAGTCTACTATCAACCTTGTCTGAACTGAAGGAGATTAGTTAAACAGGATCATCTCTTCCTAAATCCACCCTAGTTATTGCCTATTACATTAAATTAATGTTGTATGGCACGGCAGCAGTGACAAGCTCATGAGCCCCCAGTCTCTTTTAGGCTGCACTGCTGACAACAAGGTATCATGTTGTAATTCCAGAATTCCCTGAAACCATCTCAGATCGCCATCCCAGGACCACAGATTTTTTCTGTCACTCCCAGGCTTACGCCCTGCAGAACCAAAGAGAATTAAGTCATCAAGAACAAACCATCAGCTGTATTTAACCCATTTAAGAGGGCCAGTCCTATATGATCCCTGAACACCTCCAGCTCATAACTCAGGGGCTGCCAATGAGTTTGGGTTACATGGAAAAGTCCCACACAACAGATTTTACAGCAGCTCCTCTAGCAGCCATCTCAACATCTGTTGTCAGCCCAGTGATAGAGCTTACACATTTTAAAACATGAGGTTATGTTAAAAATTATGAATACACAAGCACGTGCCAATATAAAGCCTGGAGGAAGATCACAGCAGCCTATAAAGCTTTTACATTGGGGTAAACATCACAATGCTCAGGACATCCTGGGCAATCCAGGAGTTCATCCACTTGTTGACCTCTGTTAGGTCCAGTTAGGAAATTGTCAGTCCTAAGAAGCACTGAGAGTGGCTATTGCTTACTGTGCTTATAAAGCAAAGCGTTTTTCTGATGAGAAGAGAGAACCTTCATTGGAATCAAAGGAGCCATCCAAAGCTATTCAGGGTAAGAAGCAAATCTTGGAGAGATGTGCCATGAAGAAAAGAATAATTTTCATCAGCTACAGATCAGCAGCTACTGGGAATTCAAACTGCAGTCTGCCTTTCCTCCCTCTCACACTCCCCCACTATCATTATTATAGGTAAATGCTGTAATGTGTATTGTCCACAATTGTCTTTACCTTTAATAAAATTAAGTAATGACATTAAATTACACCTGCTAAAGGAAGGATGGCAGCTCAAAGCTACCCACACTTCTTTAATGTCATTCCCTCCCTACCCAGGAGTAATTCAGGATAATGAACATCTTTCACTATGCTGCTTTCCAGCATTCCCTCTGCTCTAAGTTCTCTTTCATAAGATTACAATTGATTTTCAAATAAAGAGAAGCATATCTATTCAAACAAGGTAAAACAATGGGCAACGGAGGAGCTGCTGGAGTAAACACAAGCAGTGCTTGACTTATACCCGTAGCATTTACTCATATTCCCCTGTATTTCATTTAGCTTCATTTTCAGTTGTTGCACTCGAAGTCCTAAATTTTCAGCGTGCTTTTTTAAAGACCATTCACAAGGATTTCTATGGCTGATTGTTAAACACTTCGCTTCCCTTCTCAGATAAGGATTCCTTCTGAAACTGGCATGTTCTTAAAGCCTTAAATTCTGTAGGGTCTTTTTTTCTTCCCCTTCTATAAAGGCCTGTGCTGGCAAAACTCCTTCTCTCACTCCTCTGGAGCTGGCCTCTCTGAAGTCATGCCTTGCTGAAAAGGAAATAATTCATTCTGATTTTTGGGCTGGTACTAAAATTGCTTAATTCCAGAATTTGTCTTTCATCTCATTGGGACCTGACAGCACATAAACACCCAGACAAATATCATTCTGGAGGAGAAAGGGATTGATGTGGGGGACAAATGATGAATTCACACCATGACTTGACTTTGTGCAATAAATCTGGAGTCTGGGCAGCGAAGCCATGCACAGCTGAGTAAAACCAATTAGCTACTGCAGCCACTCCTAGGGAGGTGTGGGATTGAGACAGATGAACACAAAGATAATTATTCAGGCTTCCTTCTAAAGGGAATTCCTTTTTTCCAACGTTCTTACTTTTTTCCCTAGCTGGTTTTGCTAAAAAGCTGTGAAGGCAAAGACTTGTTCACATGAATGTCTGCAGAAAAGATCTTTCTGTTGTCTCCAAGATTCGCTAATGATGACACAATATTTGTTCCAGGCAGCAGTGGTTTATGAAGGCTGAATTGCCTGGAGAAATAGTGTTTCATGACCTACAGCTATGGATTAACACAGAAGAATAAGGGCATCTCAGTCCTCTTATTAGACTCTGAGCCCTTCCCTTGACAGCTGTGACTGCTGCGAAGTGCTGAATCTTCTCTCTACGTCCCTTAGGCTGGGAGAAACTGAAATGAGTGTGAGTGCATGTGGTGGTGGGGAGTCCCATCCCTCCCCAGTTCCTGCTCCCAGCCTGCCCCCTTAGGCTCTGGAGACGAGGTGATGTGCAGCCAGGGATCCCAGCACTCAGGGGGCTGCACTGGCCCACGCAAGCTGTGGGAGCAGGCACCCAGCCTGAATAAAACCCACAGCTCCTCACGCTTCAGGGCATCCACCCAACCCCATCCTGGCATCTCAGGCAAGGGTTTACCTTTTCTGCATGATATTTAACAAAGATGCTTGAAAAGCAGGCAAATTAATAAACAACTGCGGTCTGGTTGCAGCAATCTGTGTAAAATGGGGGGGGGAAAAAAAAAGATGAAAATCTTCTAATAAATCATTAATTGTGATGTGCCTGCCCAACTGCAGCACGGAAACAAGCAAATGCCGTCCTAATTGATTGCTTCTTATTCCATCTTTATAGGCCTGCATTTTTTATTGTGGGGGTTGAATAAGCCCAGAGGTGTAAAAAACCTCTAAAATGTACTCTGCATATCTGCCAACTTGATATTTAGATCAATAACGCTCTCCCCCCCCCCCCCCCCCCCCCCCCCCCCCCCCCCCCCCCCCCTCNNCCAATACTCCTACTCCTGGTAATTTAGCTTTTCTTCCTAGCAGACTAATTGCTGTTTTCTTAAGCCTTACTATCAATTCTGTGACCTTTAATTTCCAATATCGTTTGCTGTAGGGATGGCTGTGCTGGGGCTGTGAGCTACCCCAGCCCCTCTGCGCCGCGTGGCTCAGCCCCGGCTCTCGGCTGCTGCGACAGTCACACAGGGACTGACTGCCAGGGTCTCCCTCCACTGTGTGCAAAGGAGACCAGTAGCTGGCTCAAATCCCCACAGAACCCTTGTAAAGTCAGCCTTATTTTGCAAGTCAGGCTTTGAGATGCTCATTTCTGGTTTTATTAAACAACTACTCGCTCCGGCGAGGTCTCGAGTGATGAGCACCGATGTCCTCGCTCCTTTTCGAGGCTGCTCTGCATTACACCAGCCAGCAGCCCCTCCATAAACCTCCTGCCTGTTGTTTTTCCAGGCTCATGGCCACAACATCCCCTGCACTGCAGCATCCCTGCTTCAGCTTCATATCCACGTGGATCTACTCCACAGTGCATCCATGTATGCATTCACACCCAGATGTCACAGTGCTCCTTCACAAAGGAGCTGCCCGGGCTGCAGGCACTGCCTCGTGGTGGTCAGTGGAGTCAGCCTTGCCCAGCCCAGTCAAGGAAGTGCATGAGAATGAGCTCGCCAGCTTTGAAAAAATGCTTTGGAAATTCTGCCTTTGTCCTCTGCAGTTTGCGCTGTTAAAGCACCTCACCTGCCTGCAAAGGAGTCCTCTCAGCTCTGTGCACGGTGTGGTGGAGACAAGGCACCCACCTGCTCACAGGGAGTTTGTGCAGGAGGCTTGAGTGATGCTCAGCGTGGTCTCCGTGTGCTGGTTTCTTTTTCTTTGGGCGAGTTTGAAAAACAACAGCAAGCCTCAAAGTTTGGCACGTCTGAAGCTGATCTCAGGCTGGAGCACAGACAACCTCTGTCATGTTCCTGCCGCAGGTGACAGCCACTGGCTCTACACTCTGTCTTTACTGGTGTTATTTTTTCAAAATCTCAGGTAATGACTAATTCTGGATCAATATACGAGTTTTACTCTTCGACTATGAAGGCAAAGCTGGAGCAGAGGAGAATAAAGCAATACCCTCTCTTTCAGAAGCAGCAAAAGAAAATCCTCTCACTTCAGACTGGTGTGAGGAAGGAACGTGTAGGTTTCACCTTGGTTCAAAGACTCTTTGAGTACTTGCCAGGAGTTCAGAGCACATAATAGTAAAAGGATATTAAAAAAAAAAAAAAGTAGTTTGCATGTCTAACAAAGAGCACTAATTTTTTTTTCATTATCAGATGTTACATTCTTTTGATAGCATGAAAAGATGCCGCAGAAATGATGACACAAGACACCATTCTGCCGCAAGATAACCATTTCCAAATAAATATATCTTAAGGAATGAGGTTTGAAGCTTGCATAGAAATTTAGATATTTTATAAAAATGCATTACAACACAAAGGAGCTTTTTACAATGTTCATATGAAAGGTTTAAAAAGAGATTAAAATTATGTCCTTGGAAGGCATATAGCCTTGTCAAGAAAAAAAAAATTCTACATTAACCCCGTGTAGGAAAGTTGTACTTTATCTCTGTTTCAAAGGCTATAAAGAACCACTTTAATCAACCTACTTGACTTTGGGGACTTGCACATCTCACTGAAACTCATGAAATCTGGCATAGTGTGGTTTCCAGAACACAAAAGCCTTTAATCCGTAAACCGACACTCTTGTACATTCAAACCCTGATACTATCTCCTTGTTAGGAACTAAAATTGTGAATTTATCCAAAATGGGATCTCATCTCGTCTAAATGATGTAGCCTTTGCAACAGTGACCTTTAACAACGGTTACACCCAACAATGAAAGATTTTATGTCAGGAGCCAGTGGAAACAATATACATTAAAATTCTGATCTGATAGCATAGCCTTTTATTTTCCAGTTTTAGACAAGGATCCTTTGAACATTTCATTTGCTCTCTTGTCTAACATACCTTTGTTTTTTGCCTACGGAATGAACAGCAGGAAAAGATGGCTGATACTTTTCTGCAGACTATTTGATTGTCAGGTGTAATTAGTAATGCTCTCTTTTAAATAGAGACATAGATTTTAAAACAGCTGGAACTGCCTACAAAGCCTCATTCTTAAAAAAAAACAACCCTTATATACATACATTTATATAACAGAACATTTTTGCACAGATACATCATGGCTTTACAGTGCTTGACAGCCCTATGCTTCCCTTCAGCTGCAGAACCAAAGGCTAAAGTGACTTGCCTGTCTCCCAAGGCAGCTGCAGAGCGGGCTGGAGCTGTGCCCTGCGCTGGGGCAGTATCCTGAGAACGTCATTAATTCATGTGTTACTTGATAAATCCATTAGGTCAGCCTGGATTAGCCTATCGATCTCCCCAGTGCATTGCCACAGAGCCCTGTGATCCTCGCTGAGCTGCCGGGATGGAAAAGCCCCCGGCCGGGAAGGCTGGCGGGGAACTGGGATGAGCTGGATCACAGCACGGCTCTTCCCAGGCTCTGAGTTCCACTGGGGAACCCAAACAGGTTTGTATGGGCTGGGGAAAAACAGGGCAAAAGAACAACCAGCTGGGAAGCTCCATCACCTCAAATCAAACCGCCGCTGTCTGGATAGCCTGACCTCAAACTGCCAAAGCAGTGCCCCCTGCATGCCCCACCACGGCACGGGGGAGCTTTCCAACGTACTTTTACACTCTAAAATAACTAGCTCCCTAAAAAGAGGATTAAATTCAATTAAATGCAATTAATTCATTTGTTGGCACGTCAATCCTCGCATTTCCTTCTCCTTCTGCAAACCGCAAAGCAGAAAATAACCACTCTGCTTTGAACAACACTGAAAACATGATTTTCCTGATTTACATGTAAACCAGAGCAGCAAAAGTGTGAGACAGCTCAGCTTCTAAGTGAGCAAAACGTACTCCACAGGTCTGGCTCTGTATCTCTTGGTGAAATGTGTGTAGAAGGGGATGTTTCAATTCAGGCACCTGTAATAAAATTTCATAAAGAAGGGCTTTAAGCTGGTAAGTCTGACTTAGGATTTTCCTATTAACTGCCCATTCCTCATAATGAGTTTTTAATTTAATTTTTTCCCAGATTTTAAGGCATATAAAAGCTGCTCATGTGCCTCTGGGATCTCAAGATGGGTATTTGGGAAAGGAAGAATTTTGAGAGCACTGAAACTGATTTTTTACATATGCTATAATCCTGGTATTGAGATTTTTAACAAGTTTCCTGTGCAGCACAGCTCAGCCCATCTGCACACTGACTCCTGCTCAAACCTCCTCTGCTCTGCAATTGAAATCTGTTATTTCCAGATTAGTCTCAGAATTAGCACACAGGGGGTTTTTGGGTTTTGTAATGAGTAGATTTGAACTCCATCATCAGGCACTGGAAGACCCTCTGGTCTGGCCATAAAAAGGGTTCCTGACTGGACAGAGCACTCTTGTAGGAGAAAGCCACTAAAGCAGGTGTTTTGTTCTAAAAGTGTGGTTTATTCTGTGTTTTAAAGACATGATTTTCTGCACTGGTGCCACAATGGCCAATTTTTTTATGTCCTTACTGATGCTTAAAATATAATGGCAATGTCTGCCAGTGGGGTGAGAACTTGCACTCACAGGAGATTTCTGCCAGGGTTTCTACAGGAAAGGACGGAGTCTCTAAAATCTCAGAATTAAAGAATGGTTCGTGTTGGAAGGGTCCTTTAAAGGTCACCTAGTCCAGCTCCCTGCCACCTTCACCTAGGTGAGAATCTGGCATTCTAGAGAAAGGCCTGCCTGTTTACAGTAACTCAGAGCACAGACAAGACTAAATTAAATGCTGTGTAATTCATCAGCCTTGCCATGAAAAAGAGGCTTCTTGCTGAAATTTTGTTTTCAACATTTCCTGTGGAATGGAGCAGAGAAACACAGTGAGAAACTCAGGATATTGAGTCAAAGAAAACATGGAGTCACTCTATATTTCTAATTTAGGAAAGAAAAAAATATTATTTCTCCTTTTTTATTTTTTAGCAATTAAAACCTGTTATTGCACTCTGCTGAGCAGTATGAAAAACTCTACCATGCTCAAGAAAACCTTGTGAAACCTTTCAACCATTCTCTGATTTTTACTGGCTGTTCTCTGTGTTGTGACCCTTTCTTCTACAACTGGGAAGCTTTAAGACATCCTGGACAGTTAGAAAGATTTAATAGGAGAAAACTCACTCACAGCACTCCCAAATCCTTTACTAAAGCTCCCTTCTTTTCCCCCAGCACATCACTAAAGATTTCATAAGTGAAATGTACTTAATGAAATTCCAGATATATATCCTCTTAAAATGACAGCCCTCAGAACCAACTGTTTTTAAGGCAACAGAATATTGAAGAATTAAAAACCTGCCGACCCAAGGCAGTTAGCCAACCTCGGGAGGGGATTTATTTCAGTGCCTTGCAATAACGGAGATACAGAATGTATTTAAATTTCTCAGCCTTACACCAGTGCCTGAGATGCTGTGGAATCTTAAGATAATGAAGTAATCCGGCACAAATGGGTGTTTGCCTGGGACATCTGGCAGACATGGACATGCCACGGCTGTGTGGACATCCAGCCTAACCGGGATGGTGCTGGGTATATACATTCGGAGAACTGAACTGGGCTCTCCAAGGCCAGGTCTGGGTTCAGGAGGAGAATTAGGATATTTCATATATAACCAAAAGCAGAAAGAGGCACAAAATCTACAAGAAGTCATTCAAATTTGAGGGAAATGCTACAGGTGGAAAAACGTCAGACGAGAAACGTGGGTAGATAAGTGATATAGGAGCATCAATGTCTGATTTCTCCTTGAAAAGTTATCCTGACTGACGCGCCAGAGATGATGGGAACAGCGTCTGAGCCACACACACACGGATCTGGTGGCGGAGCCCTCGGCGATTTCCATGGCAGCACAGCATAGAGTAACAAGGGCATTTCCCTCTGAGGTTTCCTCTGACTCCAGAGATTCTGTCAGTGACACGTGTCCCTGTCACACCTCACTGCACACAGGTAGCTCACACCTGCCTGGAGCTTCCTTCTCCCTGGACAATTCCACGGAAAGCATGGGGTGGGGATGTGGTCTATGGCTTCTCCCTCTAGATCCTGCACAGATTGAGCAGGGGAGGAGAAGGAGGAGAGAAATCCCCGCTAAATGAGACATTGAACCAGGAGACAGCTCTGCCAGATGCTGCAAATGAGAGGGCTCATGACAAATGGGGGACAGTGAGTGATGGTTGAAGGGTGCTGTCGTGGGCCGGGGGTTGTCTGTGCTTTGATAACACTATAGGATATTACAGTATTAATTAAAATTTTATAATTGTAATTATTAATATAATTATAGTACAATATTAATTATAATATTAACCCAGCTGCGCAAACCTGCAAACCAGCAGGTTAGAAAACCGAATGTTAAATCAAGTGATGTGTCCCACACATGCACTGTGACCTATCCCCACGGTGCTGAGGATGGATGTGCCACTCACCCCCTGAGGGACAGCTGCCGAAAGCGCTGCAGGGACAGGAGGGCCTGGTGCTGTATGTTCCAGGTGGAACATATGCAGGAAGCACATGGAATCTGTGTTGCTCCTCCTGGCTCTGCCTCCCGTGTGGTGCTGCAGCTCTGACTGACAGAGATTACACTCTCCAGCACGGAGAGGAGGTTGTATTATTCTTGATTTTACACCAAGTAGTACACGTGTCCAATCTGAGAAAGACCAATGGAGTATTTTTTTATATCTCTCCCCCAACTTTTTTTTTTTGTGACAGAAAATTGAAATTTGTAATGAAATTATCATTCCCCTTTTTTTTAAATCACTGGTCCTTGGCAATTTTAAACTCTGAGGTCTGAAAAATTCATTACCACTAACTTCCATCAAGGGTGTTCCTGAAACCAAAATTACTTAATCAACTCAATTTAGCTTCTTGTGTAGACCTAATTCAGAAAAACTTTATCTTCTTGAATTGTTATTGCAATTAATTCCCCCCCCCCTTTTTTTTTCTGCAGCAGACGACATTTCAGTAATTAGATATTCTATAAAAATGAGTTATTCATTCAGAATAGCTTCACTTTTATATTTGATTAATCATATTGCCACTGAGGTCTGGGTTTTGTCTCCAAGGAAAGTTTAATGACCTCATTTTAATCCTTCTTTTAACCACCAGGCAGGTATCAATGAGGAGAAATAAAATTATCTTCTTTTTTCTTTTCCTTTGCTTTATTTCACCATCTCAAGATTACACTCGATGCTTTCACTGTGTGACTGACCCATTTACAAAGAAGAATCTAGCTGATTCCAATTAGGTTCAGGGCAGAATCAGGCTAAACAGAGCCTTGAACTGTGCCTTGATAACTAATGCTCAGTGTAATGGAGAGGAACCAGAACTGCTTTACCACGTGGCAGCCAGTTTAAAGCTCTGTACATGATTAATTTCGTGATAATTTGAAAATGAATGTACTGAAAGGAAATAAACAAAACAAAAGGCACTGTAAATTTAGGTTTTGATTAATGGGGTCTATTAAGAAGAGACTTCTATCAAGGTGATCACGTTTTTTTTTTAATCAATGCATATATACCCACACAGTGTAATGGAATAATTCATACAAACCACAATTTATCTGGGAGTAGAGACTTGGATATGATTGATGACTGTTTGCCTCTATCTATCTATGCTTTGGATCCAGCTATATGCACATCTATATTTTGTATTTATACAATTACATCTCTATATCTCTATCTGTTTTGCAGACTTCACTAAGCGGTCTCAAAGGTATTCCATCCTTTCTGTCATATGTTACACTGGTGTAAAGGCTTAGCAGACATCACAGAAAAGGCTGATGCCTTTTTCATTAAGACATGAGGAATTATTGTTTTCTCACAAAGTTAGATATATCTTTCATTTTAGATGAAAGAGGCAATAAAATAAAGAGCAAAAGTTGAGCATCCACAAGAGAGTAGGAAGCGTGTCCTGTGTTCCCCAGCACTGCACTGAAAGGGCCTCCAGGCACTCGGAGATGCTGTGCCTGGGAAAGCCACAGTGCTCCCAGGGAATCTGCACTTAGGGCTGGGGATCACCCTCATTCTCTAACAGAATGAAACTGTGTGGGCTTCACACTTCCTCAGCTCCCTTGGACAGGCTTTGGACTGAGCTAGGGATCCATCTCCAAAGGTCAGTTTGACTCCAAAGGCAGATCCAGATGCAAATAATTTCCTAACCATGGTTAACCTGTGTGTCTGAAGCTGCAAAGCCTCTGGAATTATTGTGGTGAGTTCAGCACAGGGCTGAAACAGGATGGGAAGAATGAATCTTGTTCCTCTTTGTGCTCTGTTTGTTGCTGCTACCTCTCACCCTAAAGTCCTTAATCTAATTCATTGTTCATGGCAAAGGTTTTCACCGGGACATGCAACAAGAGGCAGAAAGCCCATTTCAATTTATAAGCACTGGGGTCTTATGTAGGAAAACTAGACTGATTTGTGGTTTTTAAGACTTCACTGACTAAATATTTAATGGAAATGTACAGAGAATTAGGTAGATGTTCACGTACCCAAATGCTACTGGGCATATTCGATTCACTTGAATATAATAATTTATTTCAGTTAGAGGATGACAGCTCTATAACAGCCCAGGCTTTGCTGGGTAGTTTGGCTGAGCCTCGTTTTGACTGGAAAATTGCAAGTGAACACAGTCATCTGGGAATTTCCATGAAAGCATAATTGATTTTTAACAATAAAGCCTGTCTGCAGGACTGTACAGAACTCCTGGATTTGTCTTCAGCTGTAAAACAACCCAGTCCTGTACACTCCCTTACCACAGCATCTGGTCTTTCCCCTTGCCAGCTCTGACCTGTGCAATCTACTTGATTTCTGCCTCTTGTGACAACTGCTTCTAAATCATGCCACAGGCACAGTTTTGATGATTTAAAAATTCTGTATGATCCGGGCTAATCTACATTCAAATGTCACTGCAGACTTTCTGAATGGCACAGGTGTAATGACGGGGACAATGAGATCTGAATGGACAACTAGATATGCAGCTTTAGTCTGTACACTGGCAAATCATGTACACAGTGCTCAAGATTTAAGCCCTTGATCTTTTCCAGGGTTTAGGAACAGGGAGGAGACAGATGGACACGTGCCAAGGTCCTGGGAGACAGTAAGCTACCCACTTTCACTAGTTTTCCGTGCATCAGCCTCTTAAGATCTCTTTTTAGGAAGCCCTTGTAGGCATCCTGGTCCAAATTTCTGTCTGCAGGAAATCCCAGTGACATCCCACTCCTGCTGGGTTCTCCCTCCACAGTGTAAGATTAATTTGTAAAACATGAGCATGCATGTAAAAGGGATTTCTCACAACACTCCCATGTTCTGAACGCTTCCGGGTACATCTGCCTATAAATGTGTTCAGGAAACCCCAAGGCAGCCTGACTTGGATGCTGATTCTGGTTTCCTACGACCATTAAATATCATTTCTCCAAAGCAGACCTGTTTGCATCTTTGCATCCCAGTCACTTGGAAGTCACAATCTTTCAGCCTGAAGGAAAAGCTGAGGGTTTTCCCTGCTACTTTGCTATTTTGAAACTCACCATTGAAAATGGAGCTCAGCAAGATTTGACTGAGGGGGCTGGAGCCCAGGCAAAGCATTCACCCCACTTGCAAAAAAGTCACATTTTTACAGTTCACATCAGCTATTTCTGTGCAGTGCTGCTCTTGCACAGGTTGCTGCACAGCTATATTCTCTCCTCAAACAAACTACGAACGTGAGAACAAACGCATACAGAACAGGGAATACAATTTTGGGTTATGCTTGTTTGCTTTGTTTCCACAATTCTGGCAAGTTTACAGAGCAGGAGGCTAAGTGAGAGCTACACCATGGCTGTGAAAAAGGAAACACTAGTGCCCTTGTTGAAGGCACTGAAACTGGATTACTATATCCAAATTGGGTCAGAAGAATGAAAACTGAGCAGAGCGTGGAGCACAGCAGGGTTAGCAAGATAACCAGGGAAGGGAAGCTGAAAAGTAGAAGGGGTTGGAGGATCTTGGCTTATTCTGCTTCACAGAATGATGTACACTAGTAAATCACGGGGGAGAGGGGAGAGAAAATGGGAAGGAAACATCAGAACGGGAGAAGGAGGAACTATTTCTGGTAAAGGACAACGCCAGCATGGCAGTGATGCTCCGAGAACATCTTCACTCTCAAATTCCAAAGCACTTCTTGGAGTGGGCTCATTAACATCTCCCACAGTACTCCAGGAACCAGGACACCTGCACAGACAAAGGTCAGACATTTTTGGTAGTGTGGTGCCAAAATCAAGAAGCCCTTTTAACTGGGGTCTCTCTCCGTGTTCTTTTGTTCAGGAAGCACCGAGCTCTTCTCTGCAGATTCCAGTGCTGCCTGGTCCAGCCCAGTACGAGCCAGATTAACTCAGCCTCACTGCAGCAGCCAGGGGTGAGCCTGGTCTGACAATATTAATTAAACAGGCCAGTTAAAAACTGGAAAGAACTGCTTTTCCCGATGTGCTTGCAACAAGGACTTGCTTCTTCACTGATCAGCCAAGTCCATGTTGTAACCGGATTAACATTACCCAGCAACACATCCCTCCTGCTCCAACACAGCCTCTCTGAATTCAGGTTACTCCAGACCAGAAACTCTGCTTTGAGTTCAGCCAGTCTTTGGCCAGGTGGCCTCACCCAGGCCAGCAAATGCCACCACTGCCCTGTGAGCTGGGAAGCACCCAGCCATCCTGATAGTCCAATCCTAAACCTTTGGAGCTGTTCCTAAATGGTGTCAGTGTCAGGATTAGCCAGCGAGGCAGGGAAGGGGATGCTGTCCTAGAGCTGCCTCTTTAAAACAGACTCCACCAGATTCAGCTTTGGAAGAGGAGATTCTCAAAGCAGTGCCAAAGGGCAAATTTTAAAGTAGCTTTAAATAAGACCTCCTAAGGCTCAGGAGCTTAAAGAACTTGAATAGCCCAGTTTCTTTCTTCTCTTTCTTTCTGCACCCCCTCTAAATTTTTTTTTTGAGAGGTTGATTGCCAGGCAGGTTTTTCCAAGAATCCACAAGCTCAAGTAATCATGAGCACTTTAGCCCTGTGAAATAATATTTCCGTTACATGGGCTACTACAAAAACAAGTTCTGCACAGTAGGCAAATTTAAAATAACTTTTAATTAACATTTCAGACACAGAAGTCTGATCATGCAAATTCATCTGCGTCTCCTCTCTGCGCCTGATTGTTCCTGATTGAATACGATAAAAATAGACTTTGTATGAGTCAAGTGTAGGCACAGATTTCTTTCACTTCTCCTCCCCTCTGATTATGCATTTTCTCAGATAAAGTGGAAATCCTTGGATGGCTATTAACAGTATCATGGGTCAGACTGGAAAGGGCATCCTGCCTGAGAGGAGTTAAAGATTCCACTGGAATTAACGGTGTTCCTTCTGTGAGCAAGAAAGATACTTCAATCTTACATAAAACCTCACCTGAGACTATCCAGCATTGTTCTGTCTCAGCTGACTTTTAATCTCTGAAATACCAACACTAATTTCACTGCACCCCCTGTATCTGAGGTGAGCATCTGGCCAGAGGCTACAGAGCTATATTAATAAGGAAAAACCACAACTCACTTGCACACAGGGGATGAATATTTGAAGGGAGACTGAGGAATTTCCCCATAATTAAGACATGTCAGAGGACATGACCTTGTTATAAGTAACAAGGACTCTGGATAATGGAGGGCACAGTGATACCTTTATCTTACAACAGTAAGAGAGACAGTTTTCCAGCAGAACTTCCTACAAAGCCTTTGTAACACAGTCCAGTTAAAATCTCAGTATTTTACAACAGCTGGCGACTTGGCAGATTCAAAACCCACCAAAAGTTCCACAGAACTGAATGAGCACAGCTAAAAACTCTCAAAGAGCCATGGTAAACTTGGGCATGGGGGGTTTAAAATACCTTTTTCTATGGCATCTGACCCAGAGGCTGTGGGCATGGGCTGGTTGGGCACACTGAGGAGTCAGTGCTACCTCTCCTCTTTGGCAGAGGGAAGAGCTGCCTCCCTTCATTTATTTTTGCAAGCAACAATGTCCCATGAAGAACACGACACTGTGGACAGGCTGAAGTCCCTTGTCTAGCCAGAAGAGCATTCCCTGGGTTACAGTCCTGCATTAAATCATTAAAAAAGCTCCAAACAGCTGCCTGTGATGTTTACAGCATTTCAGGGGATGCTCCACTCTTGTGGTGTCTCTCAGGAGACACTTCCCCACTGCTGGCTGCTCTCTGATGCTTCTCAGCACAGGCACAGGTAGCATGGCAGATAAAGGAAACATTCACCATCACAAAAAAGAGCTGGAAAGGACCAGAGGAGGCATCTTGTCCTTGCTGTGCCCCAGTGCCTTGCAGCTCAATGCGGGTAGTCCTGGGCACGACTACCAGGACTGGCCATGCTGATGGAGTTAACAGCAGACTTGAGCTCCAAATTGTTTCATCCAGAGACTCTGATTTCCTTCCTCCCATGTAGTTTCAGAACCCTTTGCTGGAGAAGGTGGGGCTGCTTCTTCCCCTGCCTCTCAGGTGGTTGGCCAAAGGATGTGAAACCCACTGACATCAAGGTTCATGGAAGCACCCAGGCATTTCGGAGTTTTACTGAGGTATCTTCATTTTGTACCTCTGAGGATCTTTGTAATTTTATTGCTCTTTTACCACTTCTTATCCAGCACTACACCTTGATGCCAGCCCATCTGGTATTGTGGATGTCCAACACACCTCTGCAGGTCACCTGCTCTGCTGGATGTGTCATTTTGGCATTCCAGTGCCTGTGTCTGAACCGCCACATGGTCCATACACGCAGCCTCTCCCCCCCTGCCCTGCGCTCAGCTACGGACGTGCTCTGACTCTCTCGACCATCGCAGTGGCTGTTTTCCTCTCTCCCATCCCGTTGTTAAATTTTACACAGCAACATTAATTCCTGCTGCTGAATACATGAGCTGTGACACCAGCGTGGTGCAGTGCCCTCCTGAGCTACATTCCCATCCAGAAACGATTAAGTCTAAAACCAGCCTGGCTGAATGACAGGTAATTTAGGAGCGCTATAGGGTGGGCCTTTGTATCTGTCTGGGATGAATACAGCTCCTGAGTTCCTCTCACCTGGCAGCTTGCCAAGAGCAAGCCACAGTTTCAGTTATTCAGCCTATTTTTGTTTTTACAGCAGCATCTCCATACAACTATTTAAAATAAAAATATACAATATCTCTCCAAACAGTCCACAGACTTAAAAGAGACCATGGGCTTTCTTACTCTCTGAGGAGCTGTAGATTTCCTGGAAAGTGATTTTTGCTATTCTTTTTAGAGGTGTTAAAATGCAGATCAGACTATTTGAGGAGATGCAGCTCAGGCTTAAAGAAACTCATCAGCCTGATGCTGTTCTCTCTGCCAGTAAGGGAAAAAACATATTATACTTTCATACTCACATGAAATTCAGCCTGGCTATACCCAGGAGTATATCAAAGATATTTGTTTCCATAGAATCAGAAATTATTATTGTAAAACACCCTTGGTTTTCAACTCTTTATAGAGAAGTCCCATGTGCCACTGTGTAAAGCCCTTTGGCCCTTGCAAAACTCTTTCTTTGGTGATCGAAATTAGAGAAATAATGGTACACATCAACTCTGCTTAGAGGAAGAGTAGCATTTTCTAATCCATTTAACACAATTCTATGGGTAATTCTCTTGATGGCTTTTATTCCTTCTAGGTTTAACACACAGAGAGACATTAAATACTCAGAATTCACCTGAAAGCAAATTTCCATTATCAGCTTTGAGAAGTGTTTTGGAAAGCCATTGAAGTACACCACATCTGCAGGGATGCTGCCCTGCAGAAGGCACCAATGTGCTTGTGCAAGTAACCCTGACCCAGCTCACCCTGCTCCCCAAAACCTCAACTCCCAGTTTGCATCTGGAGACAAGGACCCCACAACCTGGGTCATGTGAACAACCTGTGCTGAAGTGACATGGCCACTAGATGTCATTCCTTTTTCACTCAAATGGAGGGCAGAGAAATATTTACCTGGCAGAATAAAGTCCCCCCCACACACCAGGGAGCTGCAGCAGTGCTGTGATGCAAGGTCCCGTGGCCCCACAGACACAAATCTCCTTCCAGAGAGAATAATCCTGTCCTGGCAGGAGAAAGGACCACACAGCCCAAGACCTGGCCCGTATTTTTATGGCTCTTCATACTTGTACCATACTGAAGGGGATATTTAACCACAACTTTGCAACAGAAAGCTTTGAGTATCCATGATGGACACGAAGCACTCGCGTGCTGCTACATCCACTGGAGCAGCAGCACAGCCTGGGGACTGATGCCCAGACCTGAACACGTGTTGGGTGCCCATTTTGCTGTGACTCAGGAGGAATTTAGTGCCTTTTTTTCTCCTTAGAAGCTAGGTCCAAGTCACTGCACTGGAAAATGTGGGCAGTGTTTGGGAACTGAGCACATCACAGCCCCAAGCCCAGCTCCCGATGGAGATGGGAGGGAAGGACCCAGACTCCATAACTGACATGGATCCAGTCTGGGCCCACAGGGCCATAAACTGGGCCCTGCATGACTTCCTTGAGTTCTGCGACATATCTGCAGTTTGCAAGAGTATAACTAAGGGGAAACTTTGGTCCTACGTTAATAAATATTTAGAGACCTTTAGGATGAAATGAAAATTCAGAATAATAAATATAATAATAACATTCCTCCAAGGATGTTCAGTGACCTGAGCACAAAGAAGTTAGATCTTCTGTATTTGTAAAGATTTGGTGTCCATTTAAGATACATCACTTACTGCTCCTTGTTGACCCTCATATGAATACAGACAGGGGGTCCACAAGCATTTCTCATTTATTACCATATAGACCTCTGCACTGCTCTGTGATTTCTAAACTTACTATGCACATTTCAGATGTTCTACATCTATGGATTATGAAGGTTGGAATGAACCAGACTACATCATTTCACCTTCCAGTTCTTCATTTTTACCTTAACCAGCTCTAAAACTTTGTCATTTGCAATCTTTTTCCCCCCCTGCCCTCCAGCAATACCTTAGAACACATGAGAACAGAACAGAAGAAGACTGTGCTAATATAATATAAGAAAAATCTTTAACTGATTAAAACCAGATGTACTGAAGAATGTCTACACGTTTACTGCCAGCACACACAAATACATCTGTTAGAGCTATCAGTAAAATACAAATTTTACCAGCTACCTGTTATGATTTAGAGTACTTACAGCCCTCCTGAAATCATATCCGAGCTATAAACCCCAAATCTCTCTCACTGCTCAGGATTTCACTCATAAGTATTAATAACTCTGATATGTCTACAGCCAATTGCTGTGAAACAACTGCATCCTCTTTGGTGCAATCAGACATGGGCTGTTTGCCAGGTTATTTCAGCTCCTTCAGCGCCTTGGCCAAACTGGTCACCAAACAGTTTTGCTGCTTCATGAATCAGTCTTTTCCTTTTTCTCCCCTGAAAGTCTTTATTCCACAGTTATCCATCAAAGTTCCTCCTATCTGCCCAACCAGCTCGGAGAGACAGCAGATATCAACATCCATGGATTCCAAACACCGTGTCCATGCATCACCCTGCTGATGTGTCGATACTCACAGTGCTGGTCGTGAATTCAGGGGGGTTGTCATTCACATCTGTCACTGTAATGATCGCTGTGGCCGTGTTTGAGAGACCATAGTTAAGATTTCCTTCCATATCTGTTGCTTGAACAATGACTATGTACTGCTGAACTTTCTGGGAAAAAAAAGAAAAAAAGAAGAAAAGGAAAAGATGAGAAACAAAAACACACCCTGTAAAATGCCTTGGTTTATTTTCCACATGTAAGAGCGATCTTTAAGCAGACTAAAAAGTTAATTGGATTAAAAATGTTAGTAAAAAAAAAAATCAATAAAATTTTCTGCAACGTTTTTGAAGTGATTTTTGCATAGATTGGTGGACATCACCTGTCTCATGGGAAAATAAAAGTCTTATGGGCAAAATTCCCTGGTTGAAGCTGACATTTTTATTAACGTTTAAGCATTTTCTGCAACATTAGCTTCTGTCTTCTGAAAACCAGTAAAAGTTTTGTTCATGTGTTTTCACTGAAAACATTGCTAAGAACGTTATACCCCCAAAATTGACATCAACATTGCCTGGCAGCCCTCCAGCTCGTTCTGCTCACACAGTTTGATGCCCACAAAGTATTAAAATGCTCTCCATGTTTCAATCCTTAACACAATCTTGGTAAATAAGGAGAATTTAAGTCCAGTATGGAAGAAAAAAATAATTCAATGCAATAAACAGCAGTTCAGCAGAACTAATTTAAATTCCTGAGCACCCCCTACAACACAGCTCTCAAAGGAAAAACCTCACAGAGCCAGCCATAAAAATCACACAGTGAAGTTCTAAGGGATTCTGTAAGTCAATGCAACTGGAAAATAAACCTGAATAAAATAGGAGAGGCCATCTGATGTTGCATGTGTACACATCTCCCTGGGACGTCTCTTTATTTAGGAATATCTGCCTGCACCAAGAAAAGTCTCCTGATCTTTACAACTGGCCTCAACAATAAATTTTCATTTAGATCTGCAGAATCTGCTATTGATTACGTGTCGTGCTCACAGAGCACTGTACAGGCAGCTACGAAAGCAAAGCTCCTCTCCTGAAATGTGAGCAAAGGGATGCGTGAGAACCAGGGGAGATCCATGCATGAGATTCAGCCGAAAGCTCAACACGACCCTGTTCCTTAAGGCTGCAGGTGGCCCATCAGAGAGCCCAAAAAGGGGTGTAAACCAAGTGGAGGCAGGATTTTATGCAGGAAAAGCTTTTTTGTGGAGTCAAGTGGAGGGACTTTGATGCAAGGAAAGATCAACTACTCCTAGAACACAGCTCAGGTACCCAGGGCTGCTCCTTCAAGGTGCCAATGCTACAAGTGTGTGTAAAATGTCAAACGTCCTCTGAAATTTCAAAGGGCAAGAATTAGGTCAAGTAGGTCTCTTTATTCCCATATAAACATCCTTGAAGTGCTGTAATTGGCTCAATTCTTTAATTCTTCTGAGTTGCCAGAATAAGAGATCTGCATTTTAGCTTTATCTTGATTCCAGGGCTTTTAATTGACCTGCTAAATTGACAAGACATCACACTCAGGGATCCATCAGCACCTTGCAACTGGAATATATTATGGAAATGCACTTTCATTATCTCGTCCTATCTTGTATAATAAAACATGAGGGAGAAACTATTGTTAGCCCTTGTTTTGCCTCATGCAAGAAGGTGCCATTCACTACTCCATTTGTAAAGCACTGCACAAGGCTGAAATGTCCTTATTAGTGAATGTAATTTCTATTTCATATTTAGCTTTTTTCCCCTTATTCTCTGTTACAGACGACCTGGGAGTCTGATAGAAGTATTCCCTAACAGACCAAATACTTTGGTTTAAATCACAGAAGGTTTAAATCATAGAAATGGGGAGGATACTTAAAAAAGTAGCAGCAGTCAGATTTCACATAAATGAGAAAAACACGTGTGAATGAGAGAGAGTGTGTGTGTGTGTACTCACAGACCCCAGGTTTACAACAGAGCTGTTTTATTTAACAAAGCACCATCCACTGAGCTCTGTAGCACAGTGTTAATAAAAAACCAAAAACCTGCACAAATTCAGAACACTAAATTAAAGAGGTTTAAAAGGTATTGATCAGATCATAACCTCCTCCCCGCCACCCCTCACGCAAAA
>VZTE01002665.1:248323-440262 GCA_013397775.1 Eulacestoma nigropectus | reverse complement strand
CCCCAAAAAAAAAAAAAGAGAAGGAAAATGGCCAGAATTTAGTAATGTGCAAATGTACCAGCCACAAAGAGCTGCTGTAGAAGGATGGGAAGAAGGGAAGGATGGTATCTCAGGATACCAGAGGCAGCTGCAGCCATCAGGTACACAGCACAAGTGAGCTGCTGGGGGAATCCTAGAGACATCCCCAAAGTTGCACTGTTTTCCATCAACTGAACACAGAACCATTGTGCTTAGAGCAAAAGTGGATTCTGACACGGAGAATGGTGTGGGAAGCTGTATAGAACTCATACGTATGAAACCACAGAAACATCTAGGTTGGAAAAGACCTTTAAGATTAAGTCCAGCCATAAAGCCAACATTGCCAAGCCCACAAAACAGAAACAGTCTGAGTGACTGAGAAACAGTGCCAAACCTTCAGGCACATGGTTGCCACCCACATCCAGCTCCATCGGAAAGGCTCCAGCACTGTGGGCATATAAGGGTGCTCCTTTCAAGTGCCTAGTTTTAGTTTATAACGAATTCAATCTCCAGTGAGATTGGCCCCAGCAGATAGCAAATTACTGATTCTTTGTTTTTCTCTAGCTAATCTTTTTGCTTTTGTGCATTAAGCTGATTTTATTGAACTATTCAATCAATTTCAATTTCAGCATGTCCTTCCAATTTGTCACATCATCTCCAGGGGCATCTCAGTTTGTTGTCCTAATAGTATTATTATTGTTACGACTATTAAAAAAAAAAGGCAGCCTCATGCCCCCAAGCACGAGAGACATTTTCTCGATGGCATTTTGATCATACAGAATAGTTTTCCTATTCTCTTTCTTTACAAAAATGACATTTTAAACAGCACAGGGCAGAAACTACAGTGTAGAGGTAAACCAAAATGGTCCTAAGGTTTATTATATGTTTGCTCTGACAGTGATGCTGTGGAACTCAAGAAATGAGCCTGTGGCCCAAGGGGGTCTAGACTAAAAACCCAGCCCCAATGAAGCCTGTGGGAGGTCCCATGGCAAGTATTTTTAATAAATCTAACAAACATCCATGCTACAGAAAAGCAAATGTGCTGCTTCTACTTCAGCCAAGGAAAAAACCTCATCTTGGTAAGTGCAGAGCTTTTAGTCTGACCTAAAAACTCAGAAGGGCTTTTGAAGGAAAAAATTATGAAGGAAGGAATAATTAAAGGAACTGTGGCAGATTTAATCTGTCTGCTCGTCTTCTGTCAATCATCTGATACAGTGCCCCAAAGAAACACATCAGCTAAATTCCAGAAGATGGGAATTAGTTGAAGAAATTTGTTAAGCTGGTTAATGGGAAATTAGTCCAGGGCTTGGTTAAAAAGGTAGCAGTGCAGGAGGAATGGCAGCTTGGAAGAAGGGTAAGCTGGCAATTAGATAACAGAAAAAAGATGTGATTTAATAGCACAAAATGCAGGATAATTTAGCTAGGCACCAATAACCCCCTTTCCAGGAAGTTGTTTTATTGGATACAAGGAATGAGGGCTGTCCCCATGTCCCACCAGCTCCCTGCTGCCGAGCAAGGCACGAACACCGCTGGCAAACACCCTGTGTGCAGCTCTTAGCACTGCACATCTGGCAATCCTGATTCCCTGTGCCAAGCACCCAGGGCTCATCGGGATGCTGAACACAATCCAGGCCCTTGTGCTCACTGCTGAGCCCCTCGGATCCAACCAGGTGCCGGCACTGAAGAGCCCATCACTGGAGAAGAGCCTGGAAGAGCCTGGCTTGTTTAGTCTAGCAAAATGAAGGCTGATAGCAGATATGATTGCTGTCTATAAATAACACCAGGAGGATAAACACTAGGAAGGCAAAGAAGCAATTTAAACTAAAGGACAATGTTGACACAAGAACAAATGGGTATAAACCGGCCATGAATAAATTTAGGCTGGAAATTAGTAGGTCCTTCACCACTAAAGGAGTGAGATGCTGGAGCAATCTAATACAGGGTCTGGTGAGCAAAAACGTTCAAAAGAATGTATTAAATTAGGGCTAAATCCTCTTGGTCTAGGTAGAAATTATGACAAATTGAGCTAAAGCAGAAGGCAGATCTCTCAGCATTCTCCATGTACAAACAACTTTCTAAAAAGAAAAAGAAGAAAACCCTGTTCAGTCCAAATAGCACAGAATGTTCATGTGAAAATGGTTTAAGGCTTAACACTGATTGTTATCACTGAACCAGCCCATGCCATTGGCACACACAAAGGACCAGGTGCCCCAAACAAAATTACAGTTATTGCAAGTGGCTCTCCCCATCGAGACAGAGGCTGGCATGGAAAGCGCCGGCTCAAATCCCTGGCTGAGTTGAGCACAGTCATGCTGAGAGAGGGTATAAACAAGAGTAAATCATATTCAGAGACAGAGTAGAAAAGAACAAAGTATTTTAAAATTAAGTCCTAGTAATGCAGTGCTACCTGTGATCCCAATTTTCAAACGTGCATGCACAGTATTTGAGAAATGTGGCTATTGCCAGTTTACACAGCCAATTATTATACATCACACACGAGCTGGGGAACTGTGTATACCAAAGTCCAGAAATGCAGTAATTATGTGATTAAATTAATCTGCATTATGGACAAAGGGTTTGCAAAATGAGGACCTACATTTCCAAAGCTCTGTACAAATATTGTCCAATTAATTACTACTTCCTGAGAAATGTATGACTAACTAATTTTAGCATCACGTCTGGTAAAGCAAATAAGGTTACCAGGATGTAGGATGTATTAGCAGGAAGCTATTGGTGAAGGAGATAGAAAATCTAAATTCTATTTCCTTCCATGGTTATCCTCACATCTTCTTTATATCTATGCTTTTTTCATCTCCCCTTAATTTTGCAGTATCAATGAGATGAATATGAGATGTTCTTGTGATTTGTTTTCTACATCATTTTTTTGCACGCTAGTGAAGACTTGATGTCCATGTTTTTGGGTATCAGAGATGGCAAACACACCATTAATAAATACTGCAACAGAACCAGGAAAGCCAATTTAAAAACAAATAAACAAACTCCCCCTCAAGCCTCTGGGGCATTTGATTTTATGAGCTACCTGTGATGGCAGAACCCCAGGCACAGGCAGTGCTGGCCCGTGCCTGCCCAGCAAGGCACAGTTTACTCTGCTGGGAACAGCCCTGTGTTCACCAGGCTGCCTTTCTCCTCAGCAAAGGTGTTGATGTGACAGCCTGGCCTGCGATGTGCTGGTCAGACCCCGTGTATTCCTGTGACCCTCTGACCAAACCGGCCACCACCCAAATACCAATAAACTCCTCTGTGTCAGCAAGGGCCTCAGTCCCACCACCCACAGCAGTTTCACCCACACCTCCAGAGTGGAGGAGCTGTTCCACACACCTTCAAAAACCACTTTTTCTGGTACAAATGAAGGTCCATAGCCAAGCTCAGGATTTTCACTTGGCACTGGAGCTATATTGACATCCACCTTTAATGGGTTTCTCCTGGCAGCCTGATTAACAAACAGTAATTAAACTTCTTTTTAACACTTTCCCTCTCTGCACCTGGGACCTGTAACCTGGGGGATCTCACACCTTATACAACTCATCCTCTCTTAAGCTACTGCACTTTATGATAGTATATTAATGTGTTACAATTTACCCATTTTAGCCCATCTGGAACCACCAGACACACCATTAACTTTGAGCTTCTCCCAGGGTGGGTGTTGAATCTCCCACACAAGTGTAAATGGGACCTGCTCCAGTTTTGAGCAGCTACCTCCTCTTTTGTGTGGCAGCTTCTGAAAGCAAAACAGCCTCTGGTGGTGGGTACAACACCCAGCAACAGTGAGCTGAGCTTTCCTATGAAAGCACGAGGAACTGCTTTAAAAGTTACCTGAAAGAAAGCGAATATGATCTTTTTATCACACAGAGGTTACAACATCAAAGAATGCCAGAAAGCCTTTCAGGAGTCTACTCTGTTTGGCCTTTTAGTAGCGTGAGACCAAACAGTTCAGTGGCTGCTGCCCACGGCTGCCTTTTCTTGTGCCATTCAGACAGGGGAAGTGGTGAAGTGGAAACCTTTCCTGCACCAGCTACAGAGCAGACCCCAGCAGGCATCCCAAAAGCCTTCCAGCATCCTGGCCACATCTCCCTGGAGCCTCCCAGACAGAAGGTCTGCGAACCAAACAGAATTGCTCATCCACCTCATCTCATGGTGAGTGCCAGGATGCTGCTGAACAGCTCCAGGAGCAGGGCTATTGACTGAGCATCTCAGCTCCGAGAGCAATCTGCCAGTTGTCAGGGATACACAGGGAAGCTCAGAAATAGCAACTCCAAGAGCTGAAAATCCCTGAAACAAAAGAAGAAAAAAAGAAGAAAAAAAAAGGGGGGGAACCAAAACCTACCCACAGCAGACAAATAACTGGAAATGGTAACACAGACTGGGGATCCCGATGGATCATCTTAATGATTCTTTTAACAGTGCCTGGTGGCAGCAATACTGTGCATAGGAAGGGCTGTATTAAACTGGAACAGAGGTGCTTTGAGTGCAATATGCTGCAACCACATTCATCTGAGACAGATACTTTTTTCTTTTTTTTGGAGTTTTTCTCCTAAGGGATTAGACACCGAGCCCGGGCTATCAAGGTTTTGAAAAAAAAACCCAAGCTGCAATGGACAATGTGGAATTTCAATGCTGCAACTTCTGCCCAATGAAGGGGGCCTACAAGGAAAATACATCCACCAAAACAGTAAAGTGACCCAAACACACCTTGCAGAGGGTTTGCAGTGCACAAGGGATGTAAGTCCACAAGGAAGCAGGAGAGAAGTAAGGAAACTAGATTACCTGCTTCTGACAGTCATGCAAGGGGATGGCAGGGAGCTGGCATGAGCTACAGACAAATTTCATTAAAAAAAAAGAGATGTGATGAATATCTTGGATAATGTATTTTGATTCTGACTACAGCCACTGCACCAAAACAGAGGAGGGTTGTGATTAAGGCTGCAGGCTGCAGCTTGGAAGAGCTGGATTTCTTTAGCATTTTCCCAACCCCTCCCCAAGTGACCTTTAGCAGGTCATTTAATTTTTCCGTGCGCCAAAGAAATTGAAAATAACACTTCAAAATGAAATTAAAACTCTTTCTTATCTAACGGTGATACCATGAGAATAGAAATCCATTTGTTGGCTGAAGCACTCGGCCACTGGGATGAGGGAGGCTGCAGAGCTCCCATCTCCAGCCCCTTCCCTCTGCACGGGGCACTGGCACAGAGCTGGTGTCCATCTGCATCTCCCAGAACAGGAACCAGCTCCCACCCAACTCCCATCAACACTTTCCAGCCTTTATGCCCCAGACATTCCAGGTCATCTCACAAAGAACACTTAAAAGGGGACCTGAGGAATAATAAGCTTTCTAAGTTTTGGCTGAGGCAATTTCTGTAAAACCATGAAATTACATGTGGCTTTTCTTGGGCAGGGAGAGACGAGCAGTAGTTCAAAGTCTGGGTGGCCACAGAGCAACTGGTGCTGCAGAGAGGTGCCCTTTGGTAAATATGCCAGCAGTAAATTGATGCTGCTTCCAGGTGGTTTCTGCCACTTACTGACAAAAGGAGTGAGTGCTGAGACAGAAAAAACTCAAAATCTCAAGGCAGAGAAGGGAAAGTAAACAACAATCTCAGAAACGTTTTTTTTTACTTTTTAAGTAAAAAACAACCTTCTTTGGACTTGTGCAAAGCAAATTCCTCCTACAGCATGTAACTTCTTGGTGATTACCCAAAGGCCAGGCTTTAGGATAAAAAAAATATCCTAGTTATGTCCATTGCACTCTTATAATCCACAAAACCTTTGCTGTCAAATGCTGCCAGAGCAATTTAATAAACAGGGAGAATGCCTTAATGTATTCTGAAACCTGAAAACCACCCATCATTAGCCCCACATGCTGTTTTCCTACTTTCTCTGCTTTAAGCCATTTAGCTGCTACAGCTGTTTTTCTTGTAAGCCTGACTTCTGTTTTTATCAGCCTGATTTGTTTTCTGGTATATCACGCTTGATTAGAAAGAGAAGAAAAACCTTTCACCATTCAGGTAAAACTACCTTCTTCTTTAAGCTCTGTCAGGCTGGAAGCTTTAAAAAGATCATCAGGAGGATCAGTGTAGGTGAATAAATATTCATAATATTGCTCATTATTTATACTCAGTCTCATCTTTGCATATAAGCTTGAAATTCCACACTCATGACACCACTGCTGTAGCCAGACCTTTTTATTCTGAGGAACATGAGGTTTTTTAAAACCTCTCAGTGAAGCAACTAAAAAAATAAAATCAATGTAATATATTCAAACCATTTTGTCTAATCCTATATGTGTACATGTGGCATGTACAACACTTAAGATCCTGGATTTTAAAATTATTGGCAGTCAGGAGCACAACACAAGTCTGGGGCATCTGTACTGTGTTGACTCCTTATGGTCTGGATAAAATAAACTCATTTGGTGTCATTCGTTATTCATTGCTGAGAATTATTTTAAGAAAATAGCTTGGCTAAGTCCCTGGTGGCTGCATATCCTATGTGCCTTATGAACTGAAGAGAATGTCCAAACAGTGAAGGAACAGGTTATAGCCAGAAAAGCAGCTGATTTAATTAAATTTGGCAGAAGGAAAGGTTAGAGGAAAACAAAAAACAGAGAAGAGATTAATGTGAGATGCTCCCTATTGTATTTCTCTTAAGAGCTGTTTCACCCAGTGTGGGCAGGGTCATGTTGTGTCGATTTGCTGAGGGGGAATGTGATTGACAACTTCTGGAAAAGAAATTCAGTTTGGTTGTGAAGTTGGAAATAGTAAAGGGGGCTTTTGTCAAAACCAGCTCTGCCTGCAAAGGCTTTGTTTCCCTGACTTGGAAAAGGGCTACATGAAAACAGGTGCAATGAAAAATATCTCCACTGCTGTGGGAAAATTAACTGAGAGCTTATCCTGTGAGTGAAGGTTTTTTTTTCCTGGCTGGAAATTCTGACCCATGACAAGAAACAAAGGCATTTGAACATGAGCAGTACTTGATCTTTCTAATTTGTATATTAATAATGTTAAAGATGTAACGCACAGAAAATAAAGACATGCAGTTGATTCAATACTTGACTGTTGTACTATGTCTTGGTGTAGAAGGGCTACAATTCAGACTGAATCTGATGGAAAAAACACTTAGGTCCAGAGCAAAATACAGTAATAAAGTTTGTGATAACTTATCAAATGCTACACAGCTACAATTACTTCAATGGAACAAATCATTCACTGAGTAAGATCTAGATTAATGGAGGATAAAGTGCTATACTCTTCTGAAGGAGGCATCTCAGCTTTTTTTACAAGCTAATGATCCTGATGTTTATATCTAGCTGTATTAGACAAATAGAAAAGAAAGGTTTTTTTATTAAACATCGTATTGATGGATTTGAGTGAAGTCACAAACGGGTAATTATGTGTACTCTTACAAAAGAAATGCCACCAAAATGAAGAACAATTTGCAGAGAACAGTATTGACAGCACAGGGCTTCCCATGGAGCTTCCTGATGGCTGTCAGCACTCACTGCTCTCTGGAGTACAGCATTTGGGGAATGAGAAACTGTGATCCCAGGAAAACATTGACTGCTATATGGTCCCATCATGGGTTTGCAACAGGAAGTGGCTGCAGGGCATTTGGGCAAACTCAGTTTTGGGTTCAATTATACCCAAAGACCCAGCAGAGAACCAGCACAGTGAGGTCTGAACCCCAACCTCTGGTGACTCAGAGGCTTCGCTGACATTTTTCAAAGGGTGCCATGGCCCAGCTCCAGCAGGGCTTCACCACACTCCAGGTCCCTGCTCTCTGCTTTGGAGAGTACAACTCACTACACTGCCTGCTCAGAGGGCTTCAGACAAGAGATAAAACCGGGCAAGTGAGGAATAGGAACAAATGACTTCATGATAAACTGAAAAACTGCTGATAAACGAAATGATTGAGACGCCAGGCTGGCAGAGTGCCACTGCGAGAGCTGCTGTGATGAGCAGGGACGTTTTCCTTCCCATACTGAGCCTGTCAGCCTTAATCAGATGTGCCTCAGCAGAGTCTCTGCACATCCAGGTGAGACGCCAAAGAGAGCAGTCGCTGCCGTCCGGAGGAAAACTGCTCCATGTCAGTGGCAGGAGAAGGTCTGGCCTGAGCAGAGCTCCAGAAGAATCAGACTGATGGATGGAGTGTGAAATTAAATGCCCTGTTTATTAATTTGAAAGAGGAGGGGAGTAGACCAAGGAGGATTTTTGATAATCCTAAATTGTCCCAGCTGTATAGGGAGACCTTTGGAAGGGTACCTTGGGCCCTTTCTGGTGACTGCGGATGACAAGAGGATGGAGCAGCAGCCACAAGCCACTGCAATAATTGAAGGCAAAATTTAATTTTCCCAGATCAGGGCCTTAATCAAGCAGCATTCAATTTCTATGCTTTTTTGTCATCTAAGGGATGTGCAGGATCTTTGCAAGTGTCAAAGGCCTTTAGGAGCAGGTTCCATTGTAGCAGGGGAAATTTTATAAAGGAACTGGCACCGTAGAGACCCCCTTGACAACCTCCCAGGTTCCTGTAATATGGAATTAACTTCACATTGCCACAAGGTATGAAAGAGGAACTTGCCAACCACCTTTATGTGATGAAATGCAATTCTTGCAGTTACAAAACTGGAGGAATGTAGCATTTTCTTGGCTATTAGCTGCAGGAGGGAATTTCAGCACTTCAGCTCTCTCCAATTCTGGCTACATTTCCTCTTAAAAAACATTTATGTAGGGAAGTGCTGAATTTCATACAAGAAGCAAAATGACCCTGAATTTAGTAGGCTACATTATCAAATACTCAAAAGTAACAGACTGAAATGAAAAATTGCAAAGCCTAATTCTGACAAGATAATTAATCCTTGTTAACCCATGACCTGATCATATATGATGCTGCTCTGACGAGCTTACTGAAACGCTATAAATAATGCCAGCATATTTTATTTTCTTTGTAAGCATAAATATTGACAAATTCATACTCATTAGACTTCTGCAAGCTGAGAATTATTCCCGTTTCTCAAATGGGGAACAGGCAGAGGAATTAAGGCTCTTTTTTCAGAGGGTTTCTTCCATTTGGAGAGTCCAGTTGGAGATGCTGAATGCAGTTTTAAGCCTTCTTTATGCACAGAAGTAAAACTATTGATTAAATCCACCCTCACAATGTCACTTCCTTTCCCCCCACCCTCAGCTCAGACCTGTTTCTATGTGCAAGACAATCCTTTTGCTGGGTTGCATCAGTTCCCTGAGCAGAATTATTCCAAAAAGGAACTTTCTGCCCCTGTAAATAAACTGTAAGTTCTGGGCAGCAATTCATCGCTTTATGCTCAGTGACAGCACCAGTCCAAAAATATAACTGCAGACTGAGGATATAGGTACATATAAAAATTGTTGTGAGACAAGCTGGGGTGTGGATTTACAGTGCTTTAGTCCCCCCACAGGATCTGCTTCATGCCTCCCATCACCTGCCATAAACCTGGGGTGTCTTATCCCACTTCAGGGTACCACGTGTGAGCTGGAATTTGTTCAGGTTATGTTAGCTGCAAACAACAGTCCTTATTCCAGGACTGATCATTTCTGGCAATTACAAAGGAAAAGGGACACTGTGGGATAGAGAATTCTCTCAAAACAAGCTATTTTTGCTTTGGTTGTGAGGAATTCAAATGAAACCATCTCATCTGTGGTTCATGCTCCAAAATCTCAGCTGCCCGTACAACTCAAGGGCAACATCCCCAAAACTGCAGTGGCATTTTCTTCAGAATCCAGTCTAACATCTTACCCCTGTAGGAGATTTAGAAGGAGCTGATGAGATTCTAAGTTTAATACTCTCCAGAATACTGGTGAGATGTGTACTTTTGGAAAAGCAAATTGGTATTTCTCCTACTCCTACAGAAGTTAAGTTTCTGTGGAGCCGCTCACCGCGGGTTCAGGTGTACTTCCTCCACTTCTCAGACAAAACCATGCTGGGAAAGTAGAAGAACCAGAAGCTGAGGTACTTCACTGCAAGAAAGAAGCAGGGCTGTAAGACCAGGCTCCATGTGGACCTGGTGAGACCATCTTCTTCAGGCAGAATGCAAAGGGATTGAGGACTCTGGTCCTTGGTCTCTCCCAGAAGAAGCTGGAGGCTCTGATAAGTATGTGTCAAAAATTTTGTGAGATGGATTAACTCTCTGTGGGGAGTAAGGTGGGATCATGAAATTTAATTTTATCATAAGCTGAACTCACATTTGTGTCCCAGAGTGAAAAGGTTTTATCTCATCCCATTAACGGCAGTGTTTGCTTCCTTCTCTTGGTTAATGGGGGCCGTATGGATTTTTTATTTCTTTTTTCTCTCAGGAAATGTCAGAACAGTCCAGGTTTAGAGATGTATTATCTGACAGCAGAAACAAAGTGCTACCTCACATCAGCTGTAACAGGTCCTTACTTTGAGTCATTAAGGTCTCTAACTAAGCCATTAGCCCATGGAATCACTGATGGGAGCCTTTCCTAGGGAAAACACAGCACACACAACAGAGATCCCATTTTCACCACTCTGTTTGGAACAGAAAATACCAACCTGGGCTGGCACCTTAACTTTGGTCTAAACATTAGAAGGTGCATGTCTGAGGGACGGGAATTATCCCGGAGGTTCCACATTGCCTGTGGAGAGATGCCATGAGCTGGGCTCCTGGCACGCTGAGAGGGCAGGGGTGGGCACAGAGGGATAAGATGGATGCAGGAGCATCTCTTCAGGCAGTTTTCCCACCTGTTCTCGTGTGTGCATAAAGCAGAGCCCTCTGCCCATGGCTGTGTGGGGCAGGCTGAGCACAGGGGACAAACAGAGAATTCCTGCTCTAAGAAACCCTCCTCTCTCTCCTGGAAAGCTGCAAACAGGCCTCTGGCCATGCCCCAGGGCCAGCAGGAGCTGTGGATGCAGGGTTTTATGGGTTTGCTCCTGGAGTGGCAGGTGGGGTACATTTGTCTGATGTTGTTTTTCAGATCCCTTTCCAAAGGGAAGGGAATGTTCAGCCCCGTACCCAGGGGCTGGGTGTGCAGCAGGACTGGGCCTCGGGATTTTCACCAAATGGGAGAAAAGCAAACAAACACAATCAACAGATGGAAACCTTCAGATGGAAGGGGACATACTGGTTATTTATTTAAAGAGCTGTTAAGTCCTAATGGAAATTTTTGAGAGCTATTCCATTTAGAACTAGCAGAGGTTTATTTAGCCCATATTTTCTGTTTGTTTTCACTCATTTTTCATGTTAAAGAACATTTGCTACCAGTACTCATCTCCAGCATCTTCAATTGTGTATTCCCCAGCATTACTCTGGTTGCTACGGAGACAACTGAGATGCCACAAACAACAGAAAGCTCTTCTGGTGCAGGAGCAGTGCTCCAAGGAAAGAAATAACCCTGGAAAACATGGTATCTACCAGCCCTTGCACACAAGCATGGAAAATGGGGGACATCTATGGGACAATCCATGTGCTGGACCCTAAGTCTAAACAAAATATTTCCCCAGACCTGCTTCCCTGCTGCCTGCTGCTTTTCAAGCTGCACAAAAGCCACAATCCATATTCCTCTAGACTTGATGCCAAAGAACATTTTCTACCTGGATTTGAATAATGTGAATATATTAATTAAGGTTGATAATGGCTGATAATGATTTCCATCAGCAGTAGAATGTTGCTATATTTACCATTATTTATGAGATCACCGTACCTCACCGTAATTTATACAGAGAAGACTTGGAGTAACGTGACTTGGCATCTTAACAACTTTTCTGATCACACCTTTAAAGCCACAGAACGTTGTTTTCTCGGACAACCAGACCATTTCTCAGTAGGGAAAGGAAAGTAAAGAGAGGAGATCAAGCCCCCCAGGTTTTGCTTTGATCAGCTTGCCCTTGAAAAGGAGTTGATTTTGAGACCAGCCACAGCACTGGCAAAAATAAAGGGACAATTTAGCATTTGTATTCATTATGGACATTGCTTTGCAGAACTCAGATGTGGTCTGCAGACAGAAGTAGGGCTCAAAGTAAAGAGAGACGTGGGAGGGAGAACAGAAAATCTGTGTCTTGTCCTTTCTAAAATCCCTCAGGAGCTGCCCCCAGCTTCCCTATCCTGAGCAGCAATGCCCAAGGGGTTTGGGGCTGGCAACCCTCCCAGCTCCCCCTTGGACTCAGAGAAAGAGCATCTCTCCTTCGGTGGTGCTGAGGGGCCCTTCACAATGGGAGCTTTGGCAGCAAGAAGAAAGAGGCATCCTGCAAAAGCCAGAGGAGGCAGCAGGAAGAAATCTGGGAGATGTCTTCTGCAAGCTCTTGGGCTGGATGGGTGGGCAAGGACTGGACCCTCCCTCAAGGGGGAAGAGAGGGGATGATCCCACTAAGGAAGGACCCAAATCCTCACACAGTGGTGGATCAGCAAGGTCTACAACCCTGGAGCTGAGCTGGGTAGAACTCAGGACTGCCTGGTTCTCTGATCTAGATATAGGAGGCATTTTTCCTGCTGCTGCTGTGCCTGGGCTCAGTGGGGCTCCTGGTGGAGAAGAACCTTCCAGAAGAAGAATTAGAGGGTCAGACACTGAACATCAGGTACTCACAGGGCTTTCATGGTAATATAACCTAAAACCAGCTGAACTGTATCTGACTTTAAAAATTCTGTTTTATATCAGGTCACTGGCTGTAGACATGTGAGTGAAAATTCTGAAAAAAACCACCAAAATATCAAAACAAGCATTTCCTATAAATATATTTTAGTCCTAGTGATATAAAATTTATAAAACATGAATTCATAAAATATGCAAACCAGATTCACTTTTTGCTGGCATGGCCAAAACTCAGAAACATCAGTAAGCGACAAACTGAGGTCAAAACAGTTCATAAAATAAAACACGAAAAAAACCATCCAGGAACCTCCTAATCTCTCAAAGCTGCTGACATCACTGCTTTTGGTTTCAGCAGACCAAGGCACAAAGACAGAACAACAGGAATCTTCTTAAACATTTGTTGTTAAGGTAAATCTAAAATGATTGTCTAGCACAATGTTAATTACATTGTACAGCAATCAAAACAGAGACGCCGAGTCTAATGAATCCCTGCTCTCACCTTTGGAACTGAACTGGAGTGTCTTGTTCACCTCCTTATTAGCCCATAAATATTCTAATTAGGAAGCAACTCCAGATGAATAGGATTAGCAATAAGGACATTTTAGACTAGGTACACAAGAGATACTCAAAACTCTCATGTCTTATCTAAGGCTCTCCTGACATTTATAATCATGTAGAAACGCTAAATTTACATAGCTCTGCCTAATTAGACATGGTTGCAATTATGTTTGTGGGCTTCCTTTTTTTCCTGCCCAAGTATAACTTACACTGTCAACACAGGAAGCAGGAACTGAATAGAAGCTCAGCAAGAAATAAAAGTGTTTTCTGCTATTTATTTTTTCCTGGTTTTAATTTGAAATTCAAATTTCTAAACGTCTTTTTTTTTTTTTTTTTCAGATTCCAGGCAAGAACTGGCTGTTACGGATTCAAGTCCAGATCGCCACTGCTTTAGATGTAAAAAATGTGCTTTTTTTAGATCATCAGCATCTCAAGAGCAGGCACTAAACCAGGCCAAATTCTGCAAACGGTGACACGCTCTGTGTGCAGCAGGTGGGTCGCTCGTGCTCTTGGTGAGAGCAAGAAACAAAGAATCTTGTTTCCTTTGAGGACTGTAAAGTCCCTGAAATTCTCACCCTCCTTATGAATTTTGCTAACTGCCCTGGGGTTTTTGATTTCAGTCCCTCTCCCCAGCCCGAACTCGACATTTCTGTAAGAATCCTGTGTTTATCTTCCTTGGCCTTCAGAAAGCTGGTGGGAAGCAGGTAATCCATCACGCTGTATTTCTGTGCAGCAAATGCTGGCATTATTGGGCAGAGATTTGATAAATGATGTGTACATTATAAAACTAAATTTCAATATATTGTCTTTGATGCCCATAATCACAGATAGAGTTCTTTCACCTCAGCTAAAATATAAATCAAAGTAAGTTATATGCACTCAATTCAACGTGCTTACAAATTCCTCTTTTGTAACTAAACCATAATCATGAAAACTCACCTGTGTCAGCAGACCCACCTGCACAGAGCTAATGCTGCAGCCAAGGTAGGTGGAGATGCTCCTACATAGAAACCCTCAGGATTGGGATATTAGGGAATTCCCAGGGCAAACATCCACAAATCCTTTTTACTGACAGCTAGACGTCTAATTATCTCTACTCCTAAATACTTTGTTTATTGGAAAACCAGCATCTTATTTGACTCCCACACCATGTTTCCAGCTCCATGCCAGTGATCAGAGAATCATGGAATCATGGAACAGCCTGGGTTGGAAGAGACACTAAAGTTCATCTTGTTCCACCCACTGCCACGGGCAGGGACACCTTCCACTATCCCAGGTTGCTCCAAGCAGCATCCAACCTGTTCTTGAACACTTACAGGGATGGAGAAGCCACAGCTTCTCTGGGCAACCTGCACCCTCACAGTAAAGAACATTTTCCTAATATCTAATCCAAACCTGCTCTCTTTCAGTTGGAAGCCATTAAATGACTCATGCCAGCAGAGTCACAGAGCCCCTGGAAGCCAGGCTGCCTGGTGGCAGAGGTCAGTGGCTCCAGGCAGAGCAGGACTAAAGAAAACTGTCTAAAGACTCCCGAGGAATGAGAAAACAACCAAAGAACAGGATGAAAACCTCCTGTTTCCAGCTTCACTGCTTGGAACGTGGGAGAGGTGGAAGAACAACAGTTCTGCTCCAGCAGGTTTGTAGACGCCAAAATTAAACAATTAGGAAACCAAGTCTCCTCCTTCAGCAAACTAAAGCGAAGCAAATCACGCAGCAAACTGACCCTCGTGAGCACTCCAGGCTGTTCCTGCACAGCCCACGCTGGGAACATCCAGCAAGGCAGCCCAAAAGCCCAACTGCAGCCTCCCAGTGAATTCCACACTCTGGCTCCACAGAGCTGAAGAGTGGGGGTGTTCCTGAATATCTGCTTCTCAAAGGACGTGCCCAGCACGTTTTCTGTGGCCAGGACATCAGCCCCGTGCCTGCTTTCTTATCAAGCTTTCTGATCAGGGCTTGTATCGGTCAAGGCACTCAGATCTGAGAGCCTCTGATGACAGCCCAAGGAGCTGAAACAAAATCAATAACCATAGAAACCCCATCCCATCCCCTGCTCTGCTGTATTTAAGATCAATCAATATGCATAAACGACCAGTGCCAGGCACATCTGCACTAGTCGTGCACATAATCAACTTTGTCTTGTCTCAGCTTAATACAATTTTCCACCATATTAGCAGCCTTTATGATATCCTGTCTTTTCAAATAGACATGATTCAGAATCGCTACATAGTTCAACTGGATTATTGGAGTCGCACACAGACCCACACTCACCCCCCCCCCCCCCCCCCCCACCCTCCTTCCCACACACGCCGCTCNTTTCTCACTCCCCCCCCCCCCCCCCCCCCCCCCCCCAATCTGCTCTCAGTGACAGCCTCTCCTCACTCCACTGAGGTTGGGATTACAGCCACGTTTAAAGTGTTTGCAAGGAGGTGACATCCGAGGCCACAGCCAGCTTCCACTGATACCTCTGGCAGAAGAATGTGTGTGTGTACATATATTTAACAGACTGGGAAAAGAAATGAACAAACTTATCAAATGCCATGCTGAAGCATCCATTAAAAACTGCACACACTTTTAATGACTTGGGTGAGGGTTGCTGTTGCATAAATTTATTTAACGTTAATGTCCCTAGTTTGCTGTAAATTTCACACTGTGAAATTACCAGGGCAGTTCTAATGGAGCTGAAGCCTCCAGCTGCACTCCATGATAAAGGAGGAAATAATTATGAATTCCACTGGGAAGCCAAAGAAAGTCAAAGATCTCCTTCGAAACTGCTCCCAGCTGAGCTGCTCATCAGCCAGCTGAGGAGGTGCAGAGCTGCTCCCAGCGCCGGGGGAAGTGGGATGAGCAGGACGCTCCCGCTGACGACAGCGCTGCCATCAACTGACATTTAATTTGGAAGGATTGAAAGCTGGTGTCTGCAACAACTTCTGCCAAGAAACATTATGAACAGTCAAGACAGAGCATGGAAGTGGTTTTATGTTCCAAGATCGGATGATACTGTGTAATTTTACATCTAATCACCTAGCGCGAGACATAACCGGCACACACAGCTCCAAGAGCTCGTGCCTGCAGCTCTGACAGATGCCTGGATCATGAGAGGATGCTGCACTATGTGTGTTGTACCATCTACGATGGCATTCTCTACAACCCTTCAAAGCCAGAGCTAACAGCCTGTGCGAAAGTTTACAAGAGCAGAAAAAGGAAACTCCTTTCTTCCACCCTTCTTAATCTTCTCTCCCTACAAATATCTCTCCCTTTCATTTCTGTTTTTCCCTGTTTCTTCTTGCTTCCTCCACACCACCATGGGCTCCTCCGGCCAACAGTGCTCTCCCTGCAGCAGGAGAGCCTACCTGGACAGTGAGCAGCTGGGGCAGACCTGGAGACCCCAGCCCCTGCCTCCTCCCCAGCACCACGCTCCTTGCCTGGCCGTCAGCATCCTCCCTTCTGTCAGCTTGGAATTCAGGCCCAGTCACGAGCAAAGCAATCATGGCTCATCTCTGAGTGCACCTCTGAAATGATAAAACAACTTATTCCTGGTAAAGGATTCAGAGAAATGTAAGAAACAAAACCACCTAATGGGGCAGACAGGCAGTATTTATTCAGTTGCTCCCGGTGCGTCACTCATAACAACGTCTTGCAGTGTACTTCAGGCTTGTTTCCCAAGAACAAATATAATTCTTATTTATAATGCAACAAAGGCTAAAGCAGGTTTCCTGATTCTGATAAGCGACTCTCTGATTATTTCTTCAATAAAAACCGTCACGTCTTCCAGATAATTCTTTCATGTTTTATTCTGGTTTGGAACAGAGACAACACAGACGAGCATCTCTGCGCCTTGAGTCATTTGGTTTATTTCCTCATTTATAAAACCTGGGGACCTGCTAGAGAGCACTTCAGTGGTGCTTAAGGACTTTTGAACTTCGTGGACTGGACTTGCAGCAGTGAGTAACCAACGCCTGGCTCGGGTGAGCGTCACCCTTGATCAGGTAATTGATCTGTGAGACGATAACGCGGGCGGAGGGAGTGAGTGAGGCGTTATTGCCTCAGATCGTGACAAACGGCTCTCCTGGAATAGCAAACACCAGCCCTTCCCAACAAACAGCAACCCAAGACGCTGCTGGGAAGCCTGTCAGCAGAACGCCTGCTCAGTGCATCAGCACACTCCAGACATTGGCTCGATGTACCGAAATGGGGTGAGAAACGTGAAGTGCAATGTGATCACCTCTTTGGACTTTCTGCTTGCATTCTAATTTCTCTGCAAAATATGTGCCATATTATTCACTGTGTCTTCTTTTAAGGTAGCTGTCACCATACGACTTAGAAACTCCAAATGTACTAAGAATGGGATTTTCTGTGTCAAAATGTCCCATTGAAATTCAGACACCTCCTTCTCACAGTCTGTGCAACACTGCGAAGCAAACAGGGCCCGGACCTTATTGGGAAAAAATCCCCAAACAAATGTTGTGTTTATATAATGATGTATTTATTTAGGGCCATTTCAATCAGATACAGCTGGTTAGACTTGAAAATAACTGAATGTGAAAACGCAAACAATAATTTATGTAACTTTAAATGAGTTTTTGCAAGATGTTTTGATGCATTTTCCTTGAATGCTCCCCTGCACATCTGGATATGAAGTCTGTAATTTAGCTTTCCTTGTTCCCTATGGAAGTTGTATGGAAAGGACTGTGCCTGTGCCCCTCTCTGAACTGCCCTGGCACAGCATCTGGGGTCAGCAGAGTAACACAGAATCCATTTCTCAAATGTGTCAGTCAGCCTTTGAAGATGCTGATACTGCAGGCAATGGTCACTCCGAGTTACATTAACAGCTCTTCCTGCAAACACTGGAATTAGTTTTCAGAACATCCCTAAATACCCATTTTGATATGGTTGGATGACAGTAGTGGCAGAGACCATATAGAGAACTGAAGAGGCCTGAGGATGAAAACTGGTGGAGAATATTATGACAAAGTGGTTTTTCATCACAAGACACTAAGAGTGAAACTGCTCCCAAGGACGGGCACTTAAAAGCTCTCCCTCACTTGGAATTTATTTTTACATTGCAAAAGAGTCCTTTTTAAAATGGTTTTAATGGTCTGAGCCAGCTTTGACAAAAATTGATCTTCTAAAATGTCAAACATCATTTTAAAAGACCAATATCAATGTGACATTTTTGCAGCTATTAAAACAAAAATACTGAATCTCTCCAGATTTTTTTTTCCTGACTGGTAATTACAATTAAAAAAATTCAATCTTTTGTCCTAATCTGGAGATGGGGAAAATGTTGTGGGACGTTTCCTGCTTAATCAGGATAATTTACATAAATGATTGCTGATGCTTCAATTTCTGATCTGATGGACAGGGCTGAGAGATTCTCCTGCTTTCTGCTTTAGGGGTATTCAGAGATGTGACCATGGCCAAAGGAGCTGGGGGTGGGCTACCTGTCCAAAGAACCATCCAATGTCCTGCAGGTTTCCCTTCAGGCTCTTTTTCTAGGGAATTTTGCTCAACTGCTTTGCCAAGAGCTGATACCCTGAAGTCACGGAGGCACCCAGTGCCTCTCCAGCTCTCACTGGTGGAAGCTGCTCTGCTCTGCTCATCTGTAGGGCACATTTTCTGATAGTGCAGAGCACTGGTAACGCTTCCAGATTGTCTCTTTATGCTCCAATATGCTTTCTTTCAAACCACATCTAGCTGCTGATTTACCAGCAAGTACTGTTCATTACCTTCTCTGTCAAACATCGTCTTCTGATATCAAACATACGAGGGGAGGGAACTGCACATAATTTACAAATCTAGTAATGCATTTCCCATCACACTCCCCTACATTGCCATGGCCACAAAAAGATGGAATCAGCCAAGATGAAAGCATTTTCAGGGCTGAAGTTTAATGGCTAAAATAATTGCAGAAACATTCACAGCTCCAAAACAAACCACTTCCAGAATGAATAATGCATGGAGTATCCTCTCATCTACTACTTCACATCAGCACAGGCTCCCCTGTAAGCAAAATACACACAACACAGGGTAGGGTATTTCAATCACAGCAGATCTCTGTGGCTGGGCCAGCTCTACTCTGCTGCAACCAAACCACAGGGTTTGCCCTGAGTTCGAGAGAGAAGGATGCTGCTCTTCCGATCACTCTGAACTTCACCTTCAGAAGGTGACCACAATGCTTCCTAAGTAGACATTTTATCTGACATGTGCTTGCTTGGGTGGCATCAAACCCTCCCTTCAGAACAGCAGATACCTGGCAGAAAAGCTTTCCACTTGCACAGGAGTTACTTGCTGTTGACTTACAAACCCTGATTCCCATCCTCAGGCAGCAGAAATCAGTCTGGCCAGTTTACCTCTGTTTGGGCATCTGCCCAAACCTTTAACCAATAAAACAAGATTCTTCCCCATAAACTGAGGTGAACTCCATGTTGGTATGAATATGAAAATACAATCTATTTATTTCTCAGACAGATGTATAAATAAGACTGGAAAGACCAACTTATCGAACATCTGGATAACATGAGTCACTGCATTTTTATGCAATTAGTTCCCCTTCTCAATTTGAGCCATCAGATTTAAGGTCACTCAGTATGTGACCTGCTTACTTTAACTGAAAACCACACTTATTTTTCTAGAAAGGCATCTGTAACAGAAAGCATTTTAAGTGCAAAAAATGAATAGCTTGAATAAAACATGATTGTACTGACATGTACTGTATTTAATGAGGATTTCTTACACAAAGTCCTCTGAATCTTTTAAAAACTGGAATAACAGAACAACAATGAAAGGAAAATATTTAGCCTAAAAATGGGAAGAAAAAGGGTGAGGTTACCACGACAAGAGAACAAACTGCCTCGCTGCTTCGGCTCTGCTACTACAAGCTCCTAGATGCTTTAATGTGCAGTTCTGGGAAGAATAGCACACAGCCCCATCCTGCCTGCACGTGACACCTCGCTGGCCTTATCCACGAGCCCTCTCTCAGCCTGCAGTGAATGGAGAATAGCCCAAGCCTCGGTACCTGATGTTGTGATTATTTATAGCCAGCCTAGCAATGCTCGCAAGTGTCTAACAAGAACAGCCCTCCCCTTCAAAGAGCCACCTTCTGCCACCTTTCTGGATACTAATTAGTACAGAGCTCAAGGAAATAGACAGTATTCGTGGTGCAGAACAGCAAACGCCCACATTTTGGTCCCTGTGCACACATTTCTGTATTTTTGGAAGTATTACGTCCTCTGCAAATACAAACTCCACAATCCTGACACAGTTCCAGATGAGATGTACTGAAAAAACACCAGATACATCACAATTTAAATTATACTTTACAAAGCATGTAACAGCCTCTCTGCTGTTTACACTGAGGCCTTTCTATTTTAAGAATATTCCAGAATACAAGACTCTGTATCTGGTCTTCTGACAGTCACAGGCCTTTGCATTCAAGCTGCCTTTTTCTTATGCCCAGTCAAGAAAAGTCACTGATGCAGGGTGAAACATCCCATAAACTCACTCATGCTCCGGCCAATTTGTTTAGGATAATATTTAGGTAAAAAATGTAGCCAAAGATGCTCATAGGAATGAATTCTGCTATTAAAAAAGTAGTTCTAGGTCTAGAAAGAAGGAGTTAACAAAGCCTCTCTTTAAAATGCTAATAACAGACAATGGTCTGTGTATAAGTTAATTAGTGGAGCCAGCTTGTGTTTAATTATTTCACTTGACCTGGTGCAGATTTAGACAATAATCCCTTTAGAGAGGGGAAGGGGCTGTTGGAAAGTATGTGATGTACCAAAAGTTTAAATCTGCCTGAGCTGAGCAGGTAGTCTTCTATCTAAAATTGGAATGATACACTCTTCTCCACTGTAAGACAAGCTCAAATAGAAAAAGAAATGCAGGTCTGAACCAGAGAGATTATGCTAAGGACCTGGTGAGCTTTCCACTCCGATACTTAACTTTTTTTTCCTCCTCCCTATTCAGCTGGGATTTTGCTACTGAATAATGTATAAACCAACCCACTGTAGTCAGAGGTGGGATTTCATGAGCAACTTGAAACAAGTGCAACCAGACTGTACCAGAACTCTCTGAACATATTAAAATGTGTGTGAAGAAAGAAAAGGATCTATAGACTATTAGTATATGTGGAATTTTCTTACAGGAGAGGCTCTGAAGATTTCCATGTTTAAAGGAAGGGAACTGATTAGGTGGGGTATCAGTCCTATTCTTGCTCAGACTCTATGATTGGATCCAATTAAACTCAAAGCTTTGTTTTATCTGAATAGTTCAACCCCAAATCATGCAGCTTTTCAATTTGGTAACATAACATCTCTTGAATAGCTCACCCAAATATGAATAGAAAGTTGTTACAGTTCCACATGTGAGTCAGTACAACCTCCTCCAGAGGCTCCAGCATCTAAATGCTGGGGATATTGAAAGCAAGCCACGTGTATAAAGAGAATCTAAGCCAAATGGGAGAAAGAATTAAAAAACCAAATTGGGAGCTACTCTGGCAGGCAGTAAGTAGTGTCAATGCACTAGTGTCATTTCCCCCACAGAGTGAACTCTTTGTTTCAGCCAGAGGGCAGGACTCACTCTTGGTGGAATCAGCTCCATGGGAGATGTAAACTGGCTGTAGGTTTCCTTTCACAGGCCAGTTCTGAGGCTGGAGCATCCTCCTGTGCACACCTTCGGGAAGGACACACAGTGCACCGGGAGCAGAGCTGAAAAACTGCACACAACAACCAGATCAATAAAAGCAGCCCTACTGCTCTGTTTGATCCTCTTTATTAAAAATGTAATCTGATGGGGAATGAAAAGCCTTAGGACAGGACAGGGCCAAGACGAGTGCAAGCAAATCACACAGCCAGGCTGAGCTCACACAAACTCACAGCCAAACTGTGCCAACATATTCTCAGGTTGTACAGCCAGATCATCTCCAGCCCGTTGCACTTGTGTCCTGATCATCCTCCTGGTGTGCCTTTTTGGGAGATAAATACCATGGCTGTTTTGCTGTCTGCTCATAGGACTCCACAGGTTTCAAGCTATAAACCAGCCTCTATCTTTGGAAAGGTCTTTTATTCTTTAAAAGTGTCTCCTATCATATCCACTTTTTTTTTTTCCCTACTCATACTCATGCTATTTTCTTCCAAGGCCATGGCTCAGAGCCCTTCCTCTATCAGTTTTACTAGTCTATCTAGCTATCAGGCTTTTTTAAAGGAAAAGTAATCAAAAAACCCTTTCCATACACAGGAGCTCTAAAACTGATTGTCAGCTTCTCGTTTAGAGAGTTGCAGCAATCATGCAGAAGACCAAAAGGTACAGAACATTCCAGAAACAGCCACCAGAAAGACACACAGGCACTGCAATTTGAGGAGCTCAGATGGGAAGACATATTCCTTCTGGGAATATTGGCAAGGCTTCAGAACCACTGGCATTATTCCCTTCTTAATTAAAACAAATGGTGTGATTTCTATGACAAGGATTTGCTCACATCTTTCCCACCCTGCAACAAATGGCTGTGAGGGATCCCTTAAGCAGTGCTGGACCAACAGTGCTCAGAGCAGATTCAAGCCCTCCTGCTCTGCTAAGCTCAGGTATCTCAAATTACTGCAAGTGGCCCTCCACTGAGTGCACAACACACTTCCAAAGGCACTAAACAGGGTGAACAAAATGAATCTTCTCCATTGACGAGTGGTAGTGCTCCTCACCATAATTTGCTGAAAAAGGTCATTCTTGTCTGTAATGAGAAAATGAAATGCACTGGAATGATGGAGCAAACTCACATCAGTCCTAGCCAAACATAAACCAGAATCCAGCATAAATCTGCTGGCTAAATTCAGCTTATGGCTAATCAGCTCTCCCTTTGACAGGATATGCTGCTGTGGAAATGGGATAATTTTATAACTGAATAATTTAACCAGTTTTATCTTTAAGTAATGATTTCAGGCATATTAATACATAAAGCTTCAGTATTTACATTTTCACTACATGGCCCTGAAAAATTACAAGGTATCAGGGATAACGTAGTATTCAGTGATAGACAACGTGCATAGAGTGGATTTCATCCCTCAGAGTGACTTTGTGCTCTACAAATCCCTGGGATGGCACGTGGCTGCCAGGCAGACGGCGAGGGCAGAGCCTGTGGTGTGACAGCACGGGGGCAAACTGCTCCTCAGTGGCAGAGGGGAACTGTTTCCTAATGTGGCAGAAAGACATTAGGGCCAAGGCTGGGAAGGACAAGTAAAACACAGTCTGACAGAGGATGCTGAAGTATTTTACCTGCTTATCCCTGCTAAGACTCCAGTAGTTTATGTCTGGCTTGAAGACATGTTCCACAAGGACTCCCAATCACTATTTGAATGCTGTGAGAAGTGGAAAAGCCACTTAACCCTGGAAGTCTGTTACAGTCCTTCATCATCTCAGTCACTGGAAAACACTTTGGGAGCCTGCAAGTCTGGAAGCTAAATACAGGGGCTTGTGGTCCAAATTCATAGAAATGGATGTGCCTCGCTGGCAAAATAATTACTAATTCCTCACTCTGGTTCTCCCCCTGTGAGTTCAGCTGTGGATGCACTTTTCTGCACATGTTTTAATGCAGTGATACAGGAGGTTCACCTTGAAAAGCAAGATACTCGTGGCTCCGCAGAGTCTAACAAGCTTTTTTTTAGTTTTTCTCTGGAAAAAGTAATGAAAAGAACAGGAAAACCAGAATCCCTCTCACTTTAAAGAACTCCTGTAATAGATACAAATAGCAAACAGGGTGGATGCTGGATTGTGCTTGTCAGAAGGTGACAAGCTCGTAGCAGTTCTGCATTACTCCTCCCTGCTCCTCGGAGAAGGCTAATCTGACAGAGGAAAATGGGAACAGAAGCTCTCAGGATGCAGTCAAGCCATTTAGATGTCACTTTCCCTCGTTCTTTGTGTTCTGTCAGTACACACACACGAGTGACAATCTGCCCAGGTAAACTCATCTATCACTCGTATGGTGTGGGATCCTTCAGCCTCACCTGCAGCAGATGTTCCCCCATCCCTGCTCGGAGGAGAGGCAGCTTTGCAGAACATCACATTGATGAGAAGAGAGGGAAATAATTTACATGGGCCATGGTAATTTAGAACAGAATAAGTTCCTATTGCTGTATTCCAGGGATGGATGAAGGATTGAAAGCTGCTGGACTCCACCATCAGAGGGAAGTTTCCCGGTACAGAAAGCCAGGCTCAGCCTGAGTTACCTGTTGGTATCACTTGGATGATTGTCTGGCTGGAAGAGACAAACCCAGATTGAACCCACTGTATCTGGATAATCTCAGACTAGTGGATGTCTATCCACGGGAATGTTTCACAGCAGTTGCAATGGCTGAAGTCATTCCTGATAAAGGGCAATGCCTTGTTTACTCCCAGCCAGCATTTGAACGAACAAGGAGGTTTTGAAAAGCTATTGCAATGACCTGGAGATAAATATACCCAAAATAGTTACTGCAGATGGTAAAAACCATCCCTGCTCAGTGTTTGGAGCAGTGTACAGCTTGTTTTTTTTTTGTTTTTTTTTTCTTTAACATAACATTTCAAATTCTGCACTATCAGAAATGTCTAGTTGCACCAAAACCAGAGTGTTGGAAAAGAAATCAACTGTCTCTGCTAATAAGAAGAACTTCTCCTCTTCCCCACAAAAATCCTGCCATTTCATTCATAAATAAAATAAGCCTCTAACTCAGTTGTTGGCAGGCTCTCCCTTTTATCTTTCACTCACTTGAGAAGGACCAGCTACATCACGTTTTTGGAAAGCCAAGTGCAGTAATCATAGCATCGGATTTCATGTATTTTTAAAAGCATTTGCAGCAGCAGAGATCCAATCACTTCTAAAAGAAATACAAACATACAGAAATTTGGAAGAAGCAACTCAGTGCTCCTGACTGCCTTCATTTCTCCAACACCCGATGAATGTGCTGGGAAGGGACTCCTTTCTAAGGGACATCTCAAAAAGTTAGCAACATTACACTACAAGCACTGCAGTGCTGAAATACTTATTATCTCAAATAAACCTGGATGACATTTGAGATGTCTCAACATTTATTGGCCTGCCAGCAGAGCCTGGCATCAACCACCTCCTTTTCTCTCACTCCTTTTTTTTTTTCCCTTCCTGCTTGCTCAAAGTCAGTGTTCATTAAATATTTAGGGGAAGCTCTTCAGAGGATGATATTGCCTATACTATACCCCCAGTGCAGGTTTACCATGCTACTGAGACAGATATTCTGCCACCAGAGAAATCAAAATTGGTGATGAGGTTGAATTACTGCACCAGGAGCACCATCAGACTGACAGTCTGGGCTTGATCCCACCTGGGACGCTGGGCTGAGTGGAAAGAACGAAGTAACGTGGAACAGAGCCAGTCGCTTTTGCAAGGTTATACAGAGAAATGCTACTTTTCAGGATGGAAAACAAAAAAAATGACTGTTCTGCTTGTTTCTAAGACCCAGCTGACCCTTTCTTACCTCTGCAATTTTCTTCCCAGTGGAAAAAAAAAAACCAGCTCAATGAAACGTGGAATTCAGATGTACTGCTAAATGAAGCCGTCCCTTGGGCAGCATCTCTGGCAGTACCACCCACTTCTGCAGCAGCCTGCCATAAATTAAATCAGCTGCCATGGTCCCTTCCTACCCCTGAACTTTGCCACAACCTGTTCATCTCATGCATTCACAGCCTTCCCTATAATCCACATATTTTGTGCTCCCACCATCACATGATTTTTCCCTCCTAATTTCATTAAATCAGCTACAGATTTCCTGCATTACAGCAAGTTTCTGCTTTTAATCTTCTCATCAAAACCTGGCTGCCTGAATGTACTTCTGAACCTCTGTTGACTATAAATCCCCATCATTTTCTTTCTTAGTCCAAGGGATAGGTGTTCCTTTGTTCCACCCTTGGCATTTCTCACCCTTAGGCATCCAGGCTTACATCAGGCTGTTGCTAAACTGCCTTTAATAATTTTTATGAAGTTCAGTCCAATTAACTTTATCTTCCTTGGGGATCCATTCAATTAAGTGCAGTCATAATGAGCGAGTGGACACAGAGCATTGTCACCATATTTACATCCAGATTAATGGGAACCAGGTAAGATAACTTTAAAGCCATCAATATTTTAATACTTTGGCTTTTGATTGTGCTATCTTCAGTGTCAGACACATTTAGGAGAGACCAGCACAATCTGACAGGCTGAGTTTTTAATTGCCTCCATGGTTTGTGGAAATGGGGGTTTTAGAAACAGCAGCAAAAATACATGACTTTGTTTTAAAATAGGTTTCTTGCAGGTCAAACAAAACACTTCTCATGACACAAAACACTTCATCCAGTTTCAGAAGTGTTTCAGAAGCTGAAACTCTTCATCCAGTTTGTTCTTTCATGGATTGAAGGTAATGTAGGAAAACAGCAAAGAACCAATATTTAAGTGGAGATGCTGAGAACATCAGGAAATCTCATTTAATGAGCATGCAACAGAAATGCTGAGCTAGGAACACCAGTTCTGAAGTGACTTTTCTCCCTTTTGAAAGACAAATGCTGGATCTGGAACATGGACCTGTCTCTCAGATATGGAATAGCTCCGGAAGTTATTTTTACACCTGCTTTGCATTGCAGAAACAAGGGAGAAGAGTTCAATGGAGACTGAAAACCTGGTTCTGTATCACTACAGCTTAACTTAATCATGTCTCAGGCTCTGATAAATGTGTCCATAAGCATTTGGAGAAATAACTGGTATCCAGGGAATTTATCTTGGTTATAGTAGTTTCAGCTGAATAGGTCAGATTTGTTAACATTTTAATTTACACAAATCTGCATTCCAAATATTGCGCTTCGTCTCCTTTTCCTAACGACAAGGAAATGTCAGCAGCAACCCTAAATTCACTCCTCTAATAGTTTCCTCAAGTTTTCAGGAAAAACAAACAAAAACAAAAAACCAATCTGTGGTACAGTAATGGGGGTGTTTAAGCACCATTTTCAATTTAGATGCAATACAACTTCCTGTTAATAAACCAGAAAGTTTTGCCAATTCCAGATGTAATCCTGAAAGTAGGAGAGAGAGCTGGGAATAAGCATGCCCCGTAGCTTCAGGGCAGCCCCAGGATTATGCCCAGAGCTGGTTGTTCTGCCTCGATCCAAGTGTCCCTTGCCCAACCTTGTACTCAGCTTGGGACACTCAACACCAGATTTCCACATACACCGTGCCAGCTGAGATTTCCTGGACCCTGTGCACAGGGGAACTCACAGGAAGCACACGATTCCCCTGCAACTTTTTCAAATACTTCAGATCCAGTGAGAGAAACATGAAAAAAAACAACCATTCTGCCTTATCTTTTCCCCCTAATTATTACCTGCCTCTTTTTTCAGCTGATTTGCTGAGATTAAAACCTCTCTCCCACCAAGTTATCCCAATCTGTGTTTCTGAAATTAATATAAACCGACGACCTTTCTCTGCCCATAAAGCCCTACATTAAAATGCTGGCCCCCACTGATGTCAGGGGGGCAATAATATTTCTTTCATTTCCATAAAATCAGCATTTTCCTGCTAGAATTCCAATTTCTCCTCCGAGTACTCGGCTACCGTCCCCCCAGGGGCTGCCAGCAATCTCTCCAGCACTCGTTTCTCCTCTTCACTGCAAGCCTGCCGCAGGCTCCAGCACTGCCTGGGATAATCTACCTGCTTAAGATTCAGCCAACTTCCCAGCTCTCGGAATAGAAGGAGTAGGGAAAGGTCAAATCTGCCCTAGGTTGTGCTTGCAGAGTCTGCCACGTCAGGTGGGAAGGAGCAGGCGCTGGAGCTCCTCCTGCTCCCCCAGCTCTGCTTCCTGTCTTCACACCTGGAGAGCTCTCAGCTCTCCTGACCTTCTCCTTGGAAAGCTGTTTCACACAGCGTGTCCCCCCTGGGTCAGCTCGCCCTGAAATGGTGCCGAGGGCGAGCCCTGCGCTGCTCCCAGCCAGCATTCCCAGCCAGCATTCCCATCCCATCCCGAGTGTCCCGGCGGCTGCCCCAGGGCTCCACACGTGCTGCTGAGCTGCTGCCGGGGCTTTTATCTGCTCTCAGCAGCTGCCTTTGGGATTCCTCCCCGAGCTGCTCTGAAGCAAAAAAGCAGCCCCAGACCTGGGAATGAAACAGGCACAATCCCTGGCAGAGAATGTGTCCTGACTGGAGCCTGGCACAGCACTCAGCAGTGGGACCAAAAGTGTGCTGCTGGCCTGAGGGGCACAGGAAAAATCTCCACGGTGCTGGAGGCTTCACCCCTCAAAGTTTAGGTCCCAGGTCCACATGTGGGGACTCCTGCTTGCTCTGTCCCTGCCACTGTCACAGGGGAGGAAAGGTGAGAAGGAAGAACAAAACCGGTTTCTGGTGCCTTCTCCCAGAAACGCAGCACACTGGGCTCTCCCAAAATGGGCTTTACTGGACTTGTTACCCCTAGAGACTGCCTGAATATAAACATCTGAGCATCAGACTGTGCAAGTCCTTCCTTCCATATTCTCTGTGGCCCATTGCTCCATGAACAAATGATCCTTTCTATCATTTTGTTGACCGAGCTCCCCCAGTTGCATTGAGCAGGTGACACTCCATGACCTGCACGGTCCAATAGGGAATAAAAACAGAACTGAAATTCTGGGGTTCTCTCCCTTTACACTCATTGACTCCATTCCCTCCTTCCCCACTCACTCCATCCCACCACTGACACTGCATTGATTTTTGTTTAGTATGTGAGGTATAAATGCTTTGTCCTTGAGCTACACCCACAACCAAAGGAGGCAGAGCTCTGAGAATCACATTATATAGTTTACACTGGCAGAGTATTTTTTTGTCAGTAAAAGTGTAATTTCTTCTGCCTTTGGAAAAGCTGCGCATTGTAAAATGCCAGAGAGAAGAGGCACTAAAGGCAGAACATCACACAAACCCAAAATCACTGGAAGAAACTTTACTAGTTTGGAAATGACACAAGGACACAAAGTGTGCTGAGTGCAGGCTGTGTTCCTTTTTCCAGGGATAACATGCAAAGAACTAAGCAAGACAGGTCTAGAAAGGGCTATAGATGCCTGGCACTTCATTGTCCCCCAACAGAAGGGGGAAAAACGACCATTTATTCATCCCCCTTCACCTCCTGGAATATTTTCTACATCTTTAAGTTTCACAAACTTATGAAAGGAACAGCTCCAGGAGTTTGAAGATTCTCTCAGGGTTTCATCGACTGATATGGATTAAGACAAAAATATCACATCAAAGCCATGATGCCCCACAGTTGCTGCAGAAGCAAAGACTGTGATCTTCACACTTCAACTCAAGCTTTTAGAGGCTTGGGATTAAAGACAGGGTTTGGGCTTTTCACGTCAGCAACCCTCAACAACACCTGCTAAGACGGTTTCAAACTCACCTCCCTGTCGAGTCCAGCAGCCACGGTGACAATGTCCCCTGTCTCGCTGTTAATAGTGAACATGTTTTGTGAGGGGCTCTGTGGGGTCTGGGTGACGATCCGATACCTCACCATCCCGTTGGCCGTGGTGCCATCGTCTGCATCGTTCGCTGTCACTGTCATCACGTAGGTCCCTGGGAACAAGAGAAGAGGAATTATCAGCACTATCTCACTGCAGAGCAGATTGTGGTTCCACTGACCTGGAGTCATGCATTTTGTTCAGAAATGCTATGGAATAGACCTCCCACTTCAATCCAGCCAGCCAGGCAAGGCGAGGATTATGGAAATAGCAACACTGCTGAGATAGACGATCTAGAAGGAAGCTGATTACACATAACTGGTAGACAGAGAGAAGTCGTGTGAGGGTATCTATGATTAACTTCTAATTCTTTCAGTGATTGGAAGTTTTAGGGCAGCATTTTTTGTCCTGCAATCTCATAGATTCTCACAGGAGATTTTTTTTCCATCCAATCACTGCATTCACATGCATTCAGAAGTAGAGTTTAATAGTGGAAAGCCCCTCAGACTTCTCAGCAGCTTCAGAAGGATACCATCAACATGCCCATGCCCAGTGCAGGAAGCAACGGCCTGCTGCTTCCAGTTCTTGGAGAAATATCCACCTTTCTGGTCCCTCCTGGATTAAAAAATCCATTTCTGCAGAGCAAATACAACAGCTGCTGCCCAGCAGGACAGAAAATCAGTGATTTGGTATGTGTGGCCAGTGATGTATTGAATTGTTGGTTTGTTTCTTGCTAATCATCAGTGTCTTCATTTGCCTTGCAAAAAACAATCCCTACTTCCTCGATACTGTCGGGAGCGCACTGATGCACTGACAGCCTCATTAGCACTGGAGTTTGGCAGCAGGGTGTTTTGCTAAAGTGGGAAATTATCATTATGAGGGTAAAAGATGTTACTTGATTGGATGGACTCCTGCAGATGCATGGTCCTGCGACCCCCCAGAGCTCGTAGGGCCCAGCTTTACACTTGTTATATGGGTAGGAGGGAATGAGTAGCAGGGCAGGCACACACTGCTCACACGAGGCAATCTGCAACGGTGGATGAATCTAATGATATGAGACCTGAGAGGAGGAGTGGGAGGCAAAGAGAGACAGCAAAACCAGACATAACCTCCTTTTGTGATCACCAAACCCAACAGCATCCATGAAAAGAGGGAAGGTGCCGCTCAGACACTGCGCATTTGGGAAGTCTGAGCAGACGGATCAACTCATGAGCCTGCTGTGCTGGAGAGATGCAAAGTGATCACAGCAAGAACCTGAGCTGACTTGAGATGGAGCCACATGTGGCTTTACAAAAAGAGCTGAATTTGTTCTGCTCTCTGGGTTAGATGTGAGCCACTGACAAACCTGAGGACATGTGGCCACATCCGCATCGTGCTGTGTCTCCTCTGGTACGCCCAGGTCCCCAGCCTGGTCACACTGGGAGCTACCACATTCCCAGTTCAGGAATACCAGAGAGCTGGAGAGCTTGCATCTGTTTGCAAAACACTTTAAAAATACCCCGTGCTCTAAATGGGCAGATCTAGAAATGGCTGCAGCATTTTGTACCTTAGCCAAGTGCCTTTAAGCCACCCAGCATGTAGGAAATCCCCCTTTCCCAACTCTGGGAAACCAACACTTCTCAGTATTAGCAAGAACTTCGTATTTTTGCATTTGTGTGAAGTGCTTTGCTGATCTTCCATCTGCCTTAATCAGGCCCTTTTTGTTCTCGGTGGTGATACATATATTCCTGTGAGTTTTCTTAGTTCAATAAGAATTATAGATTAAAAAATAAATGAATGTGTAAAGCAAATCTTAATGATGAATGCATTCCTGTTTTTCTGCAATAATCCTGATTCACATTTGTGAAATGAAAACAAACTATTCAACAACTTTAACATTCTCCCGATCAATAAACTTCAGAAGACGGAAGGAACACTGAATTGAAACAAGGCTGTGCAAGCAACAAATTTTCTCTATTTTCTCTACAAGCATTCGTTTTTCGCTCTTTTGCAAAACCAGTTATCACAAGACAGCTGATACAAATAATGAAACCAACCCTTAGATAACTACAGGGAAAATGTACGGGAGAAATGTAAATAGGAAATATGCTGAATGAGATGTTTGATTTGGAATTTATGTTATCTTAATGCATTCAATACTGAAAATATCTCTGAACAGAATGTCAAAACCTGGGGCTAATGAAAACAGAAGCGGAAGAGGAAAACAGAATCTATTTTAGGACATGTGCAGTCTTAGGATGTACTCCAAAAAACAGGTGGTATTTCATGATGCACTTCTAGCTCAAAAAACAGCTCTGAAAGTCAATTGGACTTCCAGGTTTAGACAAGGGCACCCCACAACTGTGGTCCCTCCTCATGTGGGATATCTCAGACTGTACTGTAGATTCCAAAATTAACCAGCACATGTGTGAGATGGTGGGTTCCCAACTCTGCAGGGGAACCTGATGGGCTGCAACTGTGGAGGGAGGGGGTGGGGAACAGCAGCTATACCGTGGATGGAGAGCACAGAAGGTCTCCTTCACTCTTTCCCTGACCTTTCGGCTTCTTTCCTGTAGTGTAGCACTGGACTGAGCACATCTGCTCTAGAGAAAAAGGACTATTTCAACAGCATTTGACCTACATCTCCATAAAGGGAGATGGGACTGGACAAATGTCTCTGAAGTCATGAACTGAGCACCACAGAGCTGTATTTCAAGAGGCAATCTGCTCCCTATCTCCTATCTCTAATTTTGATTATGAAACCCAACTACAGAGAAAATAAAGAGAGGAACTTGGCATTAATCACTATCTTGTAACTTAATAAAATGCCCTCTGCAAAGGGCCCTGTGTGGCTGCAGCACTTTGCAGCACATGATGGAGCTGCAGCAGCCGCTTCCTTCCTGGCTCTCCCTGGGGCTGCCTGTCTGACCACAGTCTGCTCTAAACTGGCTGCAAATTGCTTCTCCCTCTCCACAGTCTGGACAGTGGCTGGTATCTCCTCTCCCTTTCCTGTGTACACACTTTTCCCACCTGGCAGTGTTGACCGACAGCATCTCCTGTTCCCCGTGCTGAGGGCACCATCCCTAGGGACAGTTCCCGAGGGATCAGCTGGGGTAACCCACACCCCTGTCTACGTTCCACTCGGTTTGCTTTGCATTTAGCCTGTCTTTAAGCAAGATGTATCCTCCAGATACCTGTGTGCTGCAGTGAATGACATAAACACAGATCTGTGCACAAGAGTATTCAACAGAGCGATGTGGATATACACAGATAAAGTGTCTAACATCCTCTGGGTGCTGTATAAACTCTTGCACTATACTCAGATGGTCGGTGATGATTTACCTGCAATAAAAGTAAATAATGTCATGCTTCTATGTCCTTTGCATGGAGATACATCTTCATGAACTTTATATTAAAATAAAGGCAATATATCCCTGCATCCAGCCCCTAATACCACACAATTCAGGCAAATATACAGTGGCAGAGAGCACAGCTCTAACACACTTGAGGATTGAAGCTGGTATTGTTTGGTTTTAAGTGACAAAGCACTGACTGCCCAATCTGGCCCACAGGGCGTGTGTGTTTTGTGGAAATCAAAGTATTAACCATACCATATTTACAGCCCGATATCCTACCCAAACAGACACTAGAAGCAGTTACTACAGACCAGAAACACTGAGAAAACTCCTCCAAGTCACACTTAGGCCCCTCAAACTGTACTCCACCAATTTTGCATCAGACCCTCCTGGTGGTGATGAAGTTACAAGAACAAGTTAAACAAGTGTAAACAGGGCAAGAGGGACTTTATGCTTTCGGTGTCTGAGAAAAGCATCACCTTTATTTTTCTGCTCTTCAGGGCTTGCTCTCAAGCACACTGACATCATTAAATGAATGCATAAAGTGCCCAACTCAGACATTTGCCCCAGCCTGTGCAGTGTATCACAGGATGAATACCCAGTGCAGATATAACAGATACATATCTGATATAACTGCATTAAACTACACACCTGGCCTAACTCAGGTATGTAAACTGCTGAAAGAAGACCATTTCTCATCAAATAAGGCACATGGTATGTTAAATAAAATACCAAACCTAGTACATCATGTCAATATTAAATCAAATTTGCTGCATGTTCAACAGCTCTTCCGAGCAGCAGATTGAATTACCATGCACAGCTAGTGATGACAAGATTACTGTGCATTAGCCTTCATTAACTAATGCACAGAGTTCATCTATCACCTGAGTTAAAATTAATGGATGGCATGACGAAGGAGATCTATCAGTAAAAGGCAAGACCTCCAGAATCTGTAACTTCCCAATGCATTCCCTTTGATTCTTCCAGAGACCATAACCTCCCAGATGTTATTTTGTCAAATGAGATGGTTTTGTTTCTAACCATGGATAAGACACATGAGAGAAATGTTTGAAAGCAATCCTTACGGAAAATATTCCCATCGGATTAATTAAGGTTTCTACAGGATAGGCAAAAAAATGCTTTACAGAACCTGGGAGGATGGAAGCAAAGGGAGATAATTTATACCTGTACGTTCAGTTCTGTTTGTCAATTTTAAAATGAATTGCATCTCCTTGTAAAAAACTGCAAAGATATTTTGCTAGGTTCACCATATCTCATTCCATCTGTACATGTTAAGGAGAAAGAAAAGCAAAACAAGAGAGATAGCTGCCCTGAGCATGTGTAAGCAGATAAACACAGCCATAAACAAATGTCCCCCCCGCAAATCACTCTGGAATCTGAGAATCAGCTCAGTTCTTTGTAGTTCAGACAATCCCAAAGCATCCTGAGGGCTGCTAATTCCCCTCACGTTGTCTGCAATCTCTGCTCTCCCATCTATACAACTTCATTTCTCCATAAAGATGGAGCTTTCATGAGTTTAAGGCACACAAAGAGTATTTTGGCACAGTTGTGCTCCCAAAGTCTTTGTTACAATTGCTTTATAACTGCCATTTTTCTAAGCTGGTTTGATATCCATTAGTTAGATTTAATGCATGTTAAAATAAAGAGCTAATGGGCACTTATCAGGAAGCCAACAAAAAATAAAAATAAAATCTCCTTTCACTTTGCCCTTTATCACATGTCACTGCAAAAACACATAATCCTCTCTGTCTTCTCCTATGATATAAATAGAAAATGCTAAAACTTCACCCACTTTTTACCGATAATGCTGTTTCTCTATCCAGCTTTATCTTACAGTTTATGTTTTTAAATGGCTGGTAAACAGCTGCAGAATCATTAAAGGTTGGTTAACCTTCTCAGTCTAATTTTGACCTACAAGATACTTAATTTAATCATTCCCCCATAGAAAAGGACGGAATCATTACGTGCAGACATGTGGTGATGGCCATATTACATTAGATCTTCATTAACCCAAGTTAATAATGGCTTTGTACTAATGGAAACTTCCCCTTACTCCTCATTTTTTCCCCCCAAATTGGAAAGCTCACTTAGTGAATCCAATGCTAGATAGAGAAGACAGTAAGAGTTGTTGTGGGAAGATTAAATACTGAAGAACAGTGTAAAATTTACAGCATTTCCTAATACCAAAATTTTCCACTCAGAGGAGTTTCCTGATATTAGTTTCCTTCCCCACAGAGGATGGGAATCTCATGCCCCTACTCACGGCAGGCACACTTCACCTTATAGATGATTTCACTCATTGCAAGGAGGTCTCAGGGACAGAAAGACATGAGAAAAGCAAAGATATCAAAACCACGTTACAAAGATAAGTATGATGGCATCCTGAAAAAGCCCTCAGAGTACAACTGAACTTTCTCTAGTGTTAGAGACTAAAGCATTTCATCTAACAAACCTGCATCTTCAAGTCAAACAAATTTAATGTATTCAATGGGTGATGTGAAACAATTTCACACACTCATTGTTAAGGGTTTCAAATGAAATCAGGTAGCTGACCCAGCAGCGGTGCTGAGTGGAGTCACAGAGGTCAACAGGAATATGGACAAGACATCAAGATGATAGAAGTGAGTGCAAGTACTGCAGATGTAATAAATTGCAAATATACTTAAACTGCATCTCACATGCTCTGGATAAAAAAACTAAATAGAAGCAGCACTTTCCTTCCGAATGATATTCCTTCCGTCATAACTGATAGCTACTGTCATTCTCCTTCACCGTAATTTTTGTAATCATTGGCAAATTTTGACCTTTCAAGCAGCTAACCTAATTCATAACGGATGCCACTTCCTAATTAGCAGAGACATTGGATTCTCAGCTTCAGACAGGGCAAGAGCCAACCTAATGAGAATAAAGAGAGTGAGCAGGTCTGGAGAGACAACAGAGAGAGCTGAAGAGGCTGCTGTCACCCAGAACGGAAATAAGACCTCCTTACTGTTAAAGATGGAATAAATACCTCCGGAAAGCCAAGGAGCAGATGCACTGACTGCAGCACACACGTGGCCCTTGCCAGATTTGAAGATCACTCCCCTCCAGCTGCCTGCAGCCTACTGAGACCGCCTTGTCCCAGAGAAATCCCACCAGTCAAACACCAGGATGGGCAAAAGGGGACCCAGCCTCTGAGAAAATGGTTCTGGCTGCATAAATTCATGAGGTTCAGCTCGGCTGAGTTCCTGCACATGAATCCTCTCGGTTTCCAGGGCTAATTCAAAGAAGGGGGAAAGCATGACTACTCAGGACAAGGTATCCTGAACATCCCCACTGCATTGTGTGAACAGCACAGCCAGGTTTCATGCTGAACTGAAGGCCTGTGTGACTCCAGACATCATGCAGCCCCAGCTGCACAGAACCTGACACTGAACACATCCTCCACAAGGCTTCAATCCAATCCCTGAACTTTGACACTATAAGGTAATACAGTATAATATAAAGTGGTGTAATATAATATAAACATTATTATATATATCACACTATGCTATTTGTAGTTAAAAGGAGGCAGAGAGTAGGCTATTACAGTGTTCAGTTTTAACTCCCTCCTAGAGTGGTCTCAGACCATGATTTCTGTATTTTTTTCCTTTACATCAACTTGGCCATGTTTTTTTTTTTCAGAGGGAAAACCCATCAGTCTGGGGATTTGCATTTTTTTCTCACTTACAGTCCTGTAATTCACTTCCTTGCTCTTGGGACTGGATGCTTCTGAAAAGGAAATTAAGAGCACAGATTTCATAACCACTCACCTCGAAAGAAAATGGAAAGCACTACCACATGAGTCTGCAGAAAAACAATTTCTTATCTTAAAATTGTGCTCGGCTGAGCAAAAGAACTTGAAAAAGAATATTGTGTATCTTAAGTCTTTGTGTAATGTGTGAGAGAATGGAATCAGGTTGGATGAAGCCATTTTTAATAGCATATAAAGTGCAAGGGTAAGAGCAACACCTGCCCAGGATGCAGAAGATGGCACTGCCATCGATGAATACATTCAATCTTGGGATGGATCCAGAAGTAATGCATCCAACCTGTGAAGAGCTCTGGGATGAATGGAAGAATCTGTCGAGTCCTACTCTGGCCCTCTGGAATATTTCACCTGTGCATGATCTCTCTGACACATTCAGCATTTACATTACTTTTAGCTTCCAGTGCTACCAACCAGAACGTGTGGCAGCCCCATCCATGAACCTGTTCAGGTGCTCTCTTGAACCAGGACCTTCCTAAATGAAGAGTTCTAAAATTAACTTCCCTCCAAGCTGGAAAAAACATATTGAATGTTTTGACTATGAGCAGCACTATGGTGTTTTTGGAATGGGTTGCAGTGGCAGGAAGAGGGATTCACTCCATGTCCTGTTAATTTTTAAAAATGAAACATCTTCTCTTCAGATCTCAGGCCCTGCCACCCAGCAATACCTGCTCTGTTCCTCCACTGAACAAACAACCTGCAGCACACCAGGCATCTCTTCATGAATTGCACTGTCAGGCTGGAGACGAGGAACAAGCCAGAACTGCAGAATCCAGATTCTCCCCATGAATATATATACAAATGCAACTATATGCCTTAAAAGATTAATTTCACAAGCCTTAAATTGCAGTTTAATTTGAAAACTAATTCAGCCTCATAATTGGCTTTCTGTTCAAATCACTGAGGCTAAAGATTTAAATTCTTAATATTCAGATGACTTTCGAGTTTCTGGCCCCATCTGTGCATTAGTCCATGGTGTTAATCTCTGAGGGAATCTCTGCTGGCATAGAAATAAAATAAACAAACTGGGACACCAGTAAAATAATCGGCTTTTAAAATCCTTAGGTTTTTTTATATACTGCTTATTTTTTATGAGATTTCTTTAACTCAATTTGCCACATATAGATTTGGCTCCCAGCTATTTCATTTTTCACGTGGCATGTTATCAACAATTATTCTATCAGAGTTCCATGGACTCAGGAGGAGATGGAGCAATTTTAAACTACAACATTTCTCATGTAAGAAATAATAATGTTCCTTTATTTTGGAGGACTCTCTATACTCAGCACTCTTTCACACCACTCCCAAGGAGGGTGCTGGGAATAAACTATCCTACAGAACTCCAGGAGGCTGAAGGGGCTGGAGTTTAAAAGAAGTCACTTGGACTTGTGCTATTGACTTGAAAGAGACCAAGACGTATCCAGTGAGTTAGTGAAGCGGAAAGGATGAATGGGAATGGAAAAGGCCAGTCTGACAGGAACAAATTGTTTTGGAGAGATGAGTTAATTTTTGACAATCTTTCTGTTAAAACAAAATAGATACAACCCAGAGCAAAGCACTCAAGTCGCTGCAGAGCATTTCACATTGACCTTTTCAGAACTGAACGCTTCAGTTAAGTAAGACATCCACATCCTTCCGTGAGGAAGGGTTTGCGGCGGTTATAGCAAAACTAAGCTTCTGCAGAGATGGATATAATCTTTCTCCATCACACTGTTGTTTCGCGATTAAATTCCCTTTCTTCTTTTATATTTAAGCATTTTCATGCCATCCTATTGAGCAATTTTTTTTTGGAGACTGGAGAGTTTCTTCTGAAAGAGCCCTCCCCAAGGACACCGCTGGGATCCTGCACAGCCGGCAGTACAAGTTCAGGGGCTGCACTGAGGGGAAAATCCCACTCCAAGCCCTAGTTCCTTCCTGCTGTAAGGGGCTGGTGTGATGCAGCTCGGAGATGTGGGCTTGGAAAAGGCAGCAGAATCCTCTCAGGGCAGGCGGCGCTGGGCAGCCGAGCTCTGCCACCCGTCCCGCTTTGTCAGCGCTTGAAAGGCAACGCGCAGCTCCGGGAGAGCTCTGCTGATTAAGGCTGCCAGAGGGAGCAGGGGAATTTCAGCTCCAGCTTGCAGCTGCATTTTTAAAACTTGGCTGTGTTCTTCACATAGAGGCAAAGTTCAAAGAGGCAGAACATTATTCAACATGAGTAAAACACGGTCTTTTAAGATACACTTTCAAACAGTGGCGCGTTAAATCAAAACAACTCGTGAAGGGGGAGAGTGAGGAAGAAATATGGTCCTGTGGAAAAGGAAATCCTGCATCACTACTCCTGTTCTGCATTTTTGGAAGGGCTTGCATTTACACATTTCAATTGCCCAGCAACTTGACCTGAGGCTAGATAAGCTAGAAATGCATTAAACTGTTTTTCCAGAGAGTATCAGAAAAGGAAAGATGCAATTCAGTTTAAGAGCCAGGACATCTGAGGGTGTCCAGGGGCCAGTTCTCACTACAGAGAACTTCACTAAGAGTGGGCTCCTGATTTCAAGAACACTATGCTACGGCTCAAGACACTATTTCAATTAAGTTGTCATAATCTTAACCAGCAACAACAACCTATTATAATTAATAATACTTGATGATTTCTTTTCTACTCCTGTCAAGGGTTGCTTCAAGGTGACTCACAGAGAGGACGCTCCTTGGGAACCCAGGCTGAGTGCTCTGCAGGCTGGGAAGCCCCTTCACTTAAACCCCATCAGACTGTCTAATGAGTCTCTTCACATTGCTGCCGATTTTTCCAGCTCTTGGACAATTCTGTGTATCTGTATTCCATGCTAAAGCAAACTTGCTTCTGCAGGAGGCTGAGTGCCCAGCAGTGTCACGCCGTGCTGCAGGCTGGAGCACGCCTCCTTCTGCATTCCCGTTTCCTTGGCTCGCTCTACTCTCTTTTGGCTTGCTCACTGTTGAGTCAGTAGGTCACATCTTACTTGGCCACCCTCCATGCCCTGCCCTGGCCTGGCACAAACTGCAGCTCCCTGCCAGGCTCAGAGAGGAGGCCCCACTCTCTGTTCCAGGTCACCACATCCCGGCCCCAAGCGGGGACCAGGCTGCGCTTGGCGGCGCAGGATCCTGCAGAGGGACAGCCCTGCCTGCTGTGCACACACAGCCCTGCCTTTGCTCCACCCTGGACCCCCGAGTGCTGGGACAGCACCACAGGGTCCTTTCCTGCTCACTGGAACGGGATCTGCTCTATTGATCCTGCTGAAGCCTTACTGGGGCTTTCCCCGCAGCTCAAGGTCATGGTGCCCTGCTCAGCCTCTGCTCAACAGCACATTTTTGATGGTCTTGCTCTGCAAAATTTCCATGGGTAGAGCTCGAGCTCCATATGTCCTTTTTTATCTGGTTTTTTTTTTTTTAACTAAATCTGGGCAAAATTCCGACTGATTTCAAACAGCCATTGGCTGCCCATTCTGGCTGCCCTCAGAGTCAGCATTTATTTGGGATACTCTAATACTTTGCTCATTAGAGGTGTGCAAAATTATTAAGAACACTGCAGATACTGTCGTAACCAAGTAATCCTGCATTTTTAATCACAGCCATTATAAATGGGCATATGGAAGATGTGAGAAATAACAATTGCACAGGATATCCAGGGAAGCATTTTCAGTCCTCAGGCATAGTTCAGCAGCACCGAGCAGAGAAAAATGAATGCTGAACTCCTGTAACATGTAACAAGATTTTTTAGTTTGCTCGGAGCAGGGATATTCACACATATGCAGATATATTTTTATAGATGCATATACATATCTAACTTACTGTTGAATCAGTATCAAACACATTTTGCTGTTACCTCAAAGAATATGCAGTGTCTTTCATTTGTCAACCGCTGCCAGAAATAATCGTGAATTCTGGTCACATATTTCTTCTCTTGCAATGGCTGGTGTGGTACCTCCTTAGTTGTTATAATAATCTGAGGCATCTTGAACCATAAAAAAGTTTCTAAATCTTTGCAAGATCTACCCTTAGCTAAATACATTGTCTATGCTTGTCTGTGCACAAAAGAGGGGCACACAACTCTGAGGCAAAGGAGGAGTACGCAGATATTCCATTTAACTCCATGACCTCTCTATCACTTTCTCAAAGGCACAAGACCATGTTTCTTGCCAAGCACATGGAATGAGGGCCTCCAATATCCAAATTCCTAGGAGGATGTACAAAAGCAAGAAATTCAATACTAATATAAACCTTTAAAAGAATACCGATTAAACAAGAAAGAGAAAAAACCCCCGACAAATACATCAAAGACAAATGTAATTGCTTTTGAATAAAAACAGATTGCTTTCTACCTTCCTGCCTTAAAGGCAAGCACTCCAGTCTGGGATAGAGAATACCAAAAATCACTGCTAGAAGCAGAGGCATGAGTATTTTGTAGGCAAAATTATCCTGTTCTGATTTAATAGCTCAAAGGCTTATCTGGATTTCAGACAAGAAGAGGATGCAATTTACTGCTTCTTTGACAGATGAACAGAGCTAGTTAAAACATTTGGGAACACTTTGAATATTGATCTGTCCTCGAATAAGATGTAAGAAATTTGATTTGCTATGGAAATGTTGTATCAATCCTCAAACCTTGATATGCCCCAAAGTGGCCTTCAAATGAAAGCTGGAAAAATTCTCTGGGAAGATGTCATTAGAGCCGTCAGCTCAGGGACTTTTCACGTTCCCTCCTCCAAGGAGGACCGAAATCAGGACTTTGAAGCTGGGACATCACCACCCAAAGGAATCAGGAAGGGAGCTGTACCTATTCTTTGCTCAGAAATAATGTCACGTTCTGTCCCCACCACGTGTCCCCCACAGCTGCCTGTCCCCCACAGTGCTGGAAGACAATCAATCATGACTGTGAATCACCTTGTTAAAAACAGTGCCCACCGGAGACTTCTCTGTCACACCTCCGGCAGTGGAGCCGCCGTGATAAATGTTTGCTGACACAAACCAAAGTCACGGGGTATTTAACCCCTCAGCTGGCAAACAACTGAGGAGAGAATCAAGGAAAAATCTCCCTCTGATTTCAGAAGATTTCCAGTTGTACTGGTGACACAGAACAGTTCATGTTCAAAGAATGGATACACTCATTTTAGTTAAGTTCAGCGATGAGCGAAACCAACTCTGCTCCCATATTGGAAACTGCAGGGTTACACCACACTTACATAATAAATCAACAATAGAGTTAGAAACAGAACATTAAAGACCTTTATAACTCTGTTTTTTCCAAGCATATAAATGCGCTCATATAAAAATCATCCCTTTTCCTTTACTGCTTACATCCTCACTAATTTTTCACCCACAAATTTTCTGAAATTCTACTTCAGGTCTTTCCCCATTTTACCCTCTGTTAGAGAAGTCTGTGGGGACAGAGGATGAGCCTGCGATTTCAACGGGAATATTCCCACTTCTGCAGGTTTGCATCAGGTCCCAAGTAAGAAAGAGTTTTCTTGAGACAGAGCCTTTGGAGTCTGACTGGATGCCAGATATTGAGTTGGCAAATGACTGAATTAAATATCAAGGAGGAGGATACTGAGCATTTGAGACACAGGGTCAGTGGAAGGCCACTGCCAGGCTGGCTTTCAGTGCTCTGTAATTAGAATAACAGCCCTGTATATGTGCAATGAGTGTATGATAACGGCGCTGCAGAGCATTACTCTACAAAACTGCTGCTTTTACAAATTCCACAGCCAGGAAGGGACCACCAGCATCCCAGTTTCCTCCAGCCCACATCTGCACTTTCTCTTCATCCAGAAAAAGAGACACAAGATTGTTCTCACCTCCATCAGGCTTCCAGTAAGAGCAGCAAGAGCAAACCTCTCCCTCATCCCCCGTGTTCCCAGCAGAGGCCAAGCCACCACACCAGATGTATGGCCGAAAACCTGTGAAACTTGGAGACTTTCTTTTCAACTGTACCTGGTTTAGAGCCTTCATCAACAGATCCATTATAGACTTGGTTGATGAACTCCGGCCTGTTGTCGTTCATATCAATCACATAGATGTAAAGGTCAATAGGGTTCTCCACCTTGTTTCCATTCATATCCACCGCATGAGCCCGGAGCTGGGAATAAGCACAATGAAAGCGCAATATCAGCAATTGGATTTGTTGCAGAATGAGAGACTGTTTTGCAAGGATTGACTTTACATCGTAAATACTTTCTCAAAATTGAATGGAGCTAGTATCTAATTCCAGCAGAAAGCACTGACATGGTTTCCATCTACACTCAACTCACAGACAGTTTTTCAGAGCTTAATATAATAATGAAATAATATTTTAAAACAGTGATTGTCAGTGGAAACACTTTAACTGTGGTGTAGTGATGCTATCTCCTTCACAGCTCACAGACCACTCTTTTAATTTTTAAGACATATTGAACCTTGTCTGACAATCTGAAAAGCAAATTTTGCTTAGTTCCAAATAAGTGAGGAAATGATTTTGAGTGAGAAGTTTTTTATGGGAACCTGCAGCCTTTCACAACCATAATAAGAGGGATTAATAAGTGAAGAGATTTCAGGATGACATTAGTAATGTTTATTCTTTGTTTAATCATGGTCTTCAGGAACAGCAACAGCTACCAACCCCATTGCTCTGCACACTCAAAGACATTTAAAAAGTCCCATTCCTTCAAATAATGGGAGCCCCCATGGCACTAAGAATGAAATTTCCTCAGGCTTGAATAAAATACCCAGTGCTGAGGCATTTCAACAACCAGAGCCGCAGTGCTAAGCCCTCAGTTAAACTGAGGAACCGCAGCTTTATCTTATTAGCAATAACCATCAGTAATAATGCCCAGAAACAAGAGCATCTGTTTTCTGAACAAAAGAGACAGATACAGCATGTCAAAATGAGTAATTAATAAAACAAAGCAATCAACAATAGTCTGGAACAATCAGTAACCAGGTGAAAAAAATGGATAGCTTTCTCATTAGAGGGAACAGATGGCTACTCTAAATGGTGTGTGGCCGAACGCGCTGCCGATGCCGGCTTCGGGAGAACTCCAACAGCGAGCGAAGAGCTGCACGGCCCCGGCCACGGCTGCCAGTGGGGAGGCATTGGCTGGCTGTGAGTGCTGCAGATTTTGGCCATTACCCCTCCCCATTTCAGCCCCTGTGAGCGCTGCTGAACCTCCACCCTGCCACGAGAGCTGGGGATGGCACTCGGGATGGCCGCGTGACATCCCACAGGGCTGGTGGGCTGAGCAACGAAGGCTTCAGAGGACGGCAGCTTCACAGAGCCACAGAATCACACAATGGGCTGGAAAGGACATTAAAGCTCATCTAGTTCCAACCTTCTGTCAGAGGCAGGGAACCTTCCACTGGACCAGGTTGCTCCAAGCTCCATCCAACCCGTCCTTGAACACTTGCAGGGATGGGGCAGCCACAGCTTCCCTGGGCAGCCTGTTTGTGCCAGGGCTGGCTGGCAGACTGGGGCTGAAGGACAGGGGACACACCAGCTCATGCCATGCAGAGGGATGGAGGGCTCTGGTTCCTCCCAGCAGTTCCCTACACCACTGGGCTGCTGCTGGGCGTCAGAGCTGACATGCCAGGGAGGTCTCCAGCTCCTCTGATGCACGACAAATAAATGTGCTAATTGCATTAGCACTGGTTCCTGTCTTTCACTCTCGCTGTGCCGGTGATTGATGCAACTTTCCCCTTCATGTATGGTGCTCAGAAGTCCAGAGCTTAACAAAAGGAACTGCACACCATTAAGATGGGCTGGATTAACATTTAATCAAGCAAAGAGAACAAACTGCCACGTGAAATGAGCTGAGAGAAAAACATTTTTTTTTTTTTTTAAGGAAGTTAAGCAGCACTTTTTTTTTAAAGCCTGAAAAAGCCCAGCTTTGCTTTCAATACAGGATGTACCATTTGTATTTCATGACTTGCAGTGCTCTTAATATCTGCATTTCTTTCCTGCATAGGAACTACTTTGGCTCCCACCTGTTGAGCTATCCTTCATCATGTCAGATGGAGCAATTCAATAACTTTACAGTCAGAGGTCAGACTGTCTTTGAAAAAAAGTAATTCGGAGCTAAAATTAAAGTTATTATCTTCAAACTGAGGCAGCACTGGGCTCTCTCTTACAGCATTTCCAGCAGCGGAAATGGTTCCATTCAGAGATAAAGCAGAGAGCAAAGCTGGTATCTCCCCCCTCAGATCTGACTCTCCCCCCGCAAATTTTTAATTACATTTGATAGCTTTTGTTTGAAATCTCCAGGAGTAAGGGATTTCTCAGCAATGCACATCTATCTGGTTGTTGCACTCACTGAGCACATGTACCCATCAGCGCGTTACTGCCTGCACTCAAGGCAAAAAAAATTCAATAAGCAAAACTGCAGGAATGCCATCAAACCTGTGGTGACACGCTCAAGTGTCACCCCTGTCCTGAGCCCAGCACCAGCATTAGGCTGAGCTATGGGAGGCAGGGCAGTGCTGGGCACACTGGTGTGGTCACTGGTGTCCTGACTCACAGCATCTGGGGTTCCAGGAGGATGGCACCCTCTCTCCTGCTCCTTTTTTTGGCCTGGCTTCAATGAACATTTCTACTTTTTTCCTTTTGTGCTCGTCTGCATTAATTTGAACAACTCTCACGTGCCAACGCCTCCGTATCTTCCATAACACGTTGCTTCTCTGGGGTCAGTGCCAGCCATGGCAGAGGGAGAAGGGAGTCCAGAGCCAGAGGGTTGAATTTCAACTCAGCTCAATGGGAGCTCTTCTTGTTAAAAAACATTCCTTATTAAGAGACAATTCCTCATTAGAGACCATCCTCGTTAGAGACCATCCTCAGCAGAGAGAGCCAAGGAAGGAGGGACTCCAGGGGGGCAATCTGTCTACTGGGAAACTGGCTGGATCTCCAAGGCAGATCTATACTACATTTCCCTTCCTTAATTAATTTTCTCCCTCGTTCTCCTGTCCTACTTTTTGTATTCATGAGGCATCCTCAAGCTGGACAACACACTTTGTTCTGGAGTCATTCTTCAGTCGCTGAGATGAGGCTCATTTCTGTGAGGCACAGTCTGAATCCACGTGGTGCTCTGTGGCTCAGGCTGCCATCTGCGCCCACCTGTGACCAAGCCACCTCTACCACCTCTATTTTGATGGTAGAGTGATGGAGGGGATGAAAAGCAGATGCAAGGGAGTGCTGTGTAGCACTGGGCAAGGAACAAAAGGTGATGGTTGGTGTGTCCGTCAGACACACACATCATTATGAGCTGGAAAACACACCAGTGAAAGGTCAGTGAGCATCGCCCGGGCCACAGGACACATGCCAGACATGGGGCACGCACAAGGATTCATATGGGAGCTGGTGGGTGGCTGAAGAGACGGTTAAGAAACATTTATAAAGTTAGTTTGAAATAGCTACATTTTCCCCAGGAGGGAGAACATGACAGGAGTGAAGAAGGAGTAAAATCAAATGAAGTACCTTGCAAAGGATTCTGAAAAATTAATACATGTAGCCAACTAATCTCTAGCTGATGCATCACTCTGCCGTACCAGCCAAGGAGCTGGCTTGATATTCTTTAACAAACATTGTTTAAAAGTATGACAATTATTGCTATCATATTCAGCAGCAGCTACCACAGGTCTCTGAGGTTTTCCTACTGACAGTTTCCAGCGTAAATGTAGCTGTTGGCATACAAATGATTTGGTATCATGATTATTGATTACACTGGAGGCTGGTGGTATCTGAAGGTAGTTAGTCAAAGTCAACACAGTGAATTGCGTTAAATATGAATATTACTTAGGCACTAATACTACTAATACAAATATACATTATCAATCAGTGACAGAGCCTTTAAGCAATAAGCATACAATGTCATGCCTAATTTGTGTGCTCTTAATTGTGATTAAAAGTTCAATTTGGAGCATTGTGACACAAATGGCTGGCATTACTCAACACGGTTCAAAATACTGGAATTAGCTCTTGTATCCCTTAATTTGCAGTAAAATTGTTTTGTTCCTTTGCATTTAAAACAACTCTTTGTCAGTCTATAACCCACCTGTTCTGCTCCAGCCATTTCTGAGGGAGCATTTCATCAGCCTGGTGCTGACAGTGCACACATATGTCTGGAACTGGATTAGGACTTGCTTCAAAGTTTCCCTATAATGCATATTACTTGAGTATCATAAGCAATGATTACTTACTGACATGTTTATGCTGATGTCTTTTGAAAACAGAGCTTGAAAAACGTCTTGGAAAACTAACCTACCAATTTTCTATCCCTTGTACTTGCCAGGCCTAACTGCAGCTTAATATGAAACCGGTGTCTGGATCAGAAAAGACATTCAGAGCCACTAATTCTGTCAGCAGCACTAACGGGACTTGGGGAACGCAGTTAAATAAGGCCAAGAGAACTCATGCATATTAAATATTACTACCTGCTGAAACTTATTTGGCATGCAGTGAACATTTTAAGGGCTGACTGCAAGGGGAGGTGCAGCACATGCCTGCTGAAGTGAGACGGCAGAGAGATGTGGGGAATGTGCCCCACGGCTGTGTGTCCCTTGGCTGTGTGTCCCATGGCTGTGTGTCCCATGTCTGTGTGTCCCTTGGCTGTGTGCCCCATGGCTGTGTGCCCCATGGCTGTGTGTCCCTTGGCTGTGTGTCCCATGGCTGTGTGCCCCATAGCTGTGTGTCCCATGTCTCTGTGTCCCTTGGCTGTGTGTCCCATAGCTGTGTGTCCCTTGGCTGTGTGCCCCATGGCTGTGTGCCCCACGGCTGTGTGCCCCACGGCTGTGTGTCCCATGGCTGTGTGTCCCATGGCTGTGTGTCCCATAGCTGTGTGTCCCTTGGCTGTGTGCCCCATAGCTGTGTGCCCCATAGCTGTGTGCCCCATGGCTGTGTGCCCCATGGCTGTGTGCCCCATGGCTGTGTGTCCCTTGGCTGTGTGTCCCATGGCTGTGTGCCCCATAGCTGTGTGTCCCATGTCTCTGTGTCCCTTGGCTGTGTGTCCCATAGCTGTGTGTCCCTTGGCTGTGTGCCCCATGGCTGTGTGCCCCACGGCTGTGTGCCCCACGGCTGTGTGTCCCATGGCTGTGTGTCCCATGGCTGTGTGTCCCATAGCTGTGTGTCCCTTGGCTGCGTGTCCCACGGCACTAATGATGCTGGGGTGGCTCCCAGGGCATCACTCAATGCCACCTGCGCAGTTCCACGCCACAACGTGGTGTTGGTTAAGTGGCTGCAGAACCTGTTTCGCTTTTCTCCGCTCGTTATTTTCAGCTGACTCTGCGTCAGGGATGTCTGTGAGGTCCCTGGAGAGTTTGTGCTCTCGTTTGGAGCGTAGACAAAAACAGATGAGGCCAAAACGCAGCTGAACTTGTGATCGCTGGGAATGCCAGCACACACAGCACCTGGGCAGGGGCTGTGAGTCCCAGAGGCGCAAACATCTCTGCATTCCTCAAGCTCGGAATGATCCTCCCTAAAAGTTCAAGAATGATCACGAAAACAGGGGAAGTTCTGCTGCAGAACTCCTGATCTAATTAGAAAAAAATCTGTTTGACCTTAGGGAACGAGGCAGGTTTCATCAGACAAATGGCTTGCTGAATGCAGGGAGAGTTAAAACACTAGTATTTTAAAAATGGTAGTCCTGAAGCAATACAGATAATTATGCATAAGAAAATATGTGTTGAAAATGTGGGAGTTAATGAAACAGAACTCTTGATATGTAGCCTCACAAACACTTGCAAAGTATTGTTCTTTCTTTTATAATTAGTTTTTAGATTACCTGGGAACAAAAGCAGCAAGGACAACACCCGACAGTGACAGAGATGCTGAAAAGACTTGTTTCTGTTTGGGGCTGCAGAAAACCTGAACCTGTGTAGGAGCAGCAAGGCTGCATCAGACACAGAGCCCATGTCCTGCTGGGTCAGAGGAACCAGTGCCTTGCAGCTCCACAGATATTCTCTACCTCAGCTGAAGAGCAAAGCTGCTAATCCAATCCAAAGGAAACAACAGCAGATGTCAAACCAGTCTAAAGGTGGCCAAGCTCTCCAGTTCAGATCCAAGCCTACACCTCAATCACTGCTCTTCCAGCACTCAGTTCAAACCTGGCTCCACGTTGCCTTTCCTATCAGAGACTGAGCTCTGTGAAGTGGCATAAATTCACTGACTTCTTCAAACCTTCCACCAGCCAAGACTTTGGACTTTATCTACTGTCTGGAAACTGGCCAATTTTTTTCCAGTTTCCATCATTGTTCTTTCCTACTATAAGTTTCTCCTCCAGTGTTTGGGTCATTTGCGCATGGTGTATTTATAAAGGCTTTGTAAAGGGTTAGTAAATGAACAACTGATGGTTCAAGAAACCATCAATCCATTGCTACTGAGGCTGAAGGATCTAAAGGTCATTTACAGCCACAACTTAAAATGTTCTCCATCACCTTCTACTGTTCTGCTAACAAAGATTTTTCTATCATTCACTCTTCCTGTCTATAAGGTCTCATAACATACTTATCAGTTATTCTCTCTGTAAAATACATCTTTCTGTAACCTTCAGAGTATGAATATGCTTATTTACATATAGATGCCAGCAGTTCAAGCTTTCTGTGAGGATCAGAAAGGGCTAGAAATCCTGTGGAATGTATAAGGCAGACTCATCCCGTCATCTCTGACACGGCAAGAATTCAATTTACTGAATTCACCATGACTGGTAGGTTCAGTTCGTTTTTAAGGGGCACAGGGTTTGTTATGATGGAGGGCAAAATCTGTTTCATCTCATGTTTTTGACTGAGAGTGTCTGATCGCAGACATCACAGCAGCTCCATCAAAAGTCTTAACTTTTTTTTTTATTGACCAGACTGTTATAATAACCTGGCACCACTGAAACAATATCAGCAACGCTGAGATGACACACACTTTATCTCAAATATTTCCTCTCCAAAACAACTTCTCTTCATATTTTCCTAGGCACAACAAACACAATAATTGTTCTTGTTCACAGAGGATAAAATAATTTTTCTTCAGATCTCCTTTTACCCAGGGGAAATCTCTTTTTCCACCCAACTAAAGAGGTAATCTATTTTCTTTATCCTTCCACCCCAGCTCAGAAGCTGTGTCAACATGGTTAACTGGATACCTGATAAAGCTGACAGAATGTGCATCTCCGATGGCGCAGTTCGGGATGTGGTGTCAGTGGAAGTGACCCGTGCGCTCTGCTGACATCAGAGCATCCCTGGGAAAGGGCTATTACTGTGCCAGGAGATGGGGCTAAGGCTGATAGCAATCCATGAAACAACCCTTCACAACCACTCCAGGAGACAACTAAAGCGCAGATGCAGAAAATGTTTGAAATTTTGTAGGGCTATCATGCAAGGGGCAGCTTATTCTTTTAGCAATTTGTGGGACTGGATCTGCTGAGCAATTACATTGTGCAATAGAGGAGCTGGGATTTATATCAAAACATAGCAACCAATTACACTGTGAGCATTCTGAAGGTAGAGCATTTTATGAACTGGGATAGCACGAGGCACCATTACTTTTGAGTATAATTAATCTTAATTAATTCCCTGATATTTAATATTAGCCTATCTGCATATTTAAAAACCTATCTGACACACCCCCATCATACTGCCTGAACATCTCCTGGTGAATTAAAGTGAAAAATGACTATAGCAATTATTGCATGTTTAGATGCAGTAATGATTCTTAAATTAGAAATTTCCCAAGACATGCTAATGTAGTGACTGGCTTCTCATGGTTTTGGGTGGTTCAGTCTACACATAAATTTGCATGGATTTAACAAGCAGCGTGAAGTTGCACCATTTTAAACAAATGAATGTGACTTTTTGTCTGAAAAAGACATCAGTTTATCTCCACTTTTACAGAATCATGGAATTGTTTAGGTTGGAAAAGTCCTCTAAGATCAAATCCAACTGTTCCCCCAGCACTGCCAAGCCCATCACTCAACCGTGTTCCCAAGTGCCACATCTACATGGCTTTTAAATCCCCCCAGGGAAAGTATCTCCACCACTGCCCTGGGCAGCCTGTGTCAGAGCTGGACAACCCTTTTGGTGAAGAAATTTTTCCTGATATCCAACCTAAACCTCTCCTGGCACAGCCCCCATGTAGCTACAACCTCCTTCCAGGTAGTCAGTGAGGGTGATGAGGTCTCCCCTGAGCCTCCTTTCCCTCATGCTGAGTCCCTCCAGCTCCTTCAGCTGCTCCTCATCAAACTGACTCTCTCTACCCTTCCCCAGCTCTGCTGCCCTTCCCTGGACATGCTCCATGTTCTTCTTGTGGTCAGGGAGCCAAAACTGACCCCAGGATTTGAGGTGTGGCCTCACCAGTGCCCAGCACAGGGGGGACAATCCCTGCCCTGGTCCTGCTGGCCACACTATCGCTGATACAGGCCAGGTGCCATTGGCCTTCTTGGCCACTTGGGCACACACTGGCTCACGTTCAGCTGCCACCAACCAGCACTTTGCACCGCTTTGGCTGATTTAGCGTGTCCCTTGTTGAACCCAGCAATTCTGCTTTGAGCTGGGGAGCCCAGCTAAAAGTCAGGATGTTCGATGCTCACGTGGTAGGAAGCTCTTTCTTCCCTGTCCATCGGGCGTGTCACGTACATCCTGCCAGACACAGGGTCGATGTTGAAGACCTCCATGGGTGGCTGGTCGGCTCCCACTCCGGTGATGCTGTATCTGATATGGATCTCTTTGTCCTTATCGGAACGGATCTGGAGGAAATAACAGAGACAAGAATCCATAAGTTCTGGACAAAAGCCATACGGATGTTTAAGAACCTTTAAAGATCTGAGCCTGAATGCTGCAGAGATGTAATACCACTGTCAATCCTGACAAGGGAGCTGAACGCCAAAGATTGGGCAAAAAGCCATGAAAAGTATATTCCCCATAGTTTCAGTTATTTTACTCCTCTTTTATTCATGAAGATTCTCTAGAAATCATTGAAATTGTGACTTTGCGACTGAAATGTGGAAGAGCCAAAAATGCACAAACCCCACTGTTTACATATGACTGAAACCCCAGTCTCCTTAAAGTGTCCAAATTTTTCAGCCATACCCAGAGTCTCCTGGCCATTAATCACTTCTGAAAACGCTGTCTGCAAGCTCCCACACCGTATTCTCAAACCTGGTGATTGTGCACACAAATACTCCCATGAAATTCAAAGAACGGGGCTGTTTGCTTCTTTTTGTCCGACCCTGCTGGCTTAACAGGGCCAGGCTGGGAATGCCCAGTGGGATGTTACCATTTCACGTGATTATTTGTTGAGGAAAAGCGTGTTTTGGACACTGTTTCTGAAAGCCCTTCCGTCATTCACCTTGAGAACAACACTGCAAGCCGAGTACAGCACAGTGAGTTCCATGAACCTTGGATACAGAGCTGAGGAAAAAAAGAAGGGAGGTTAATATGTTGTCCTAGCAACCCTGACTATCTCTTTAAACACAAATTTAATTTTCTGATCAAATGCTGAAAGAAGTTCTTGCAACGGCATGACTATTCCCGAAAGAAAGTGCAAGGTACAAATAAATTACCACCCCCCGCACCATCACAAAGTGTCTTGGCACTGTAAAAAGCGATGTGCATAAATTTTTCCCTAACAGGTCCATGAATACAACGAAGTAGTGGGAAGATAATAGAGCCCTCGTAGCTGAGTGCACGCCGCCATCTCTGCTACAGCAGCCGCACCCTTGGAGGGGCCTGAGCGAACTTAGTGGGGTCCTGTGTCCCCCAAACAGCCTTGATCTGGGGAGAGAAGGTCATTTCCCAAGAGAAGAGGAGGCTTTGCTTGTCAGGCAAAGGAATTGAGATGGGGCTGTGGGCTGCTCCGCACTCCTCCCATACGTGACCTACTGCTACTCCTTCCTCTCCTGACACAGGAGGCTGGCAAGACACTGAACGTGTCGGTGCAGGGCAATATCCGATCCCTGGCTCCCAGAACCTCCTTTGTTAGCTTTGTCCAGATCATTACCAAGTTTGTACACTGTTTTCTTTGTGCTTCCCCCACCAAACTGTCTGCTCCTGCTAATGGCTAATCATGTCAGTTATTACAGACAGCGCCAGGATTGATCCGTGTGGCACCTGCGCCGCTGGAGCTGCAGGTCAGGGAATAGAGACAATTCCATTTGTCTTCTCTCCAAAGGATTCACTGCTTGTTACACTGTTAGTATTGAGGAAAACTGATTGGACTTACACTGGTATAGTCACTTAAAAGAGGGCCTGGGGACACTGAAAGTGCCCTCACGCTGCACAGGATGATTTTTCCAGGTTTACGTGGGGCTAGTGGGTATTTGGAAGAGAGACCCAATTAGACAGCCACGAATCCAACTTTCATTAGCAAATCTGTGGGTGAGGAAGGGTATACTAAAATCAAGCCTTGCTTGCACAACTGTGGTTTCAGTGACAGCAGCTGACCCACCAGCTCAACAGCTGAAGACCACAGCCCTCATTTTCAGAAGCTCAGCTCTGCCCTGCCAGAGGGAAGGGCTGGAAATCAAACTGGTGGCAATGGCTGTGCAAATGCACAGCTCAAGTCAGGGAGTTCAAGCTCCAATCCACTACATCCGCATCTGGAGCCAGGCTTAAGGTAAGTGAAACCAGGAAGACACCGCTGGACCTCCAGCTTTGAGCCACAGTGGGGTTCCCACCTTATAAATTAAAGACACACAGTTGTGTGTCTTTATCAGTGTGTGTCTGCACAGCTCCAAACAACCTGTAATGTAAATTTTCCCTTAACAAAGGTGGAAAAACCCCGTAACAACCCAACCAAGGCATCTGCACTTCTCCCGAGCCCCAGCCTGGCTCAGCTATGGCTTGTGCTTGAGCACAAACACCAAAGAGCTAGGCAGTCACTCCAGGGAACCAAAATGGGAGCAGTTTTAACCCGAATCACAGAAGGGGAGAGCCTGTTAGTGGACATTTTTCTGCTCTATTTCCTGTTGCATATAGTACCCAGATCCCATTGTGATAGAAGCATTAGAAATGCATAGAGAGAGACAGAAACAGGGAAAAGGAGCCTGGATTTAAATATTCAGTGCTAAAGGCACTATATTTTATTTTTGGGAAACGCAGATAAACAGAAGCTCTCAAAGAAAGCTATGTGCAATTTAAAAAAGTGCACGCTATAGGATGTCCTTGCAGCACTTTTATTAGCATTAATAGGGTCTAAGCTGTCTGTATGTAAATCATTGCAGATCTAGGAGATGAAATATATCATAAGGCCCATACGACTCTCACCCAATTATACTGAGAGAAATCCATGAGCTAATTATACTGCATTGAGCACAACAAAGATGGGGGAAATATATTGTAAATATTCAGCAATGACTCGTTATTTGCTGTTAATTGCAATCATAGCACAAGGGTGCTACCTGTTTGCCTGCTACCTGTACTTAAATCCATTTCCAGTAAAAATACAAGGGTGTGAAGTGCTCAGAAAAAAATCATGTAAAAAGTAGCACTTGTCACAGAAAGTTGCAAAGACCATTGACAATGAAGCATAGTACATTTTACTACCAGTGAGATATTTATCACACACATGTTTTTTATATCGGAACATATAATTTTAGCACTCTTAATGAGATTTTTAAAAAAATTATTTTTCAGTAATCCTGTAACATTTTGACCAAAGCTTTCATTTGCCTAATTCCCAGGGTGCAATTTAGTAAATCTCATTGAGAAGTTAAGAACATTATCTGAACACAATGCAAGGTTTACTTCTTTTGTTGAAACTGTTCCTGGAGCAGTTTGGCATAGTAATAATAACAATAATAATAATAATAATAGTAATAATAATAATAAACCCCTCTCTATTCCCAAGGAGCTCACTAGATCAGGAGTCAAAATTACTGGTTGGGGGAATGGTTCAGAAGGGAGTTATACTTTTTTCCTTCATTTAGCCTGGGAAGTGAGAAGATGGTAACAGATCCATATGATAATCTCCTGTCTGGAGAACATACACATGAATTTTGCTTTCATTTATCTCTCCTTTTATCATGCAGTCAAGAGGTATGCAGGGCTCTGGGTTACAGAACAGATGGCAGAGGGATGGTTTTCCTTAGCTGCATTTATACATTTTTTACTTGGAGAACCCTTGGAGCTTTGAGCTTCTCCAGTGCCTGGCATGATACAACTGCATATGATGATGTGAGCAGGATGAATGATGATGGCTGATGACAGTCATAAAAGGAATTTGCTTGCAAAGCAGCTTTTATGCTCTAAAAAACCCCTCTGGGATGGAGCTTGGAGTGGATTGATACACTAGTGAGGGAAAATGTCCCAGATCAAAAGGCAATTTATGCTGGAAGATGCAATCCCTTGTTCCTATCCTACCTCATGAACACAGGTAGCATTTTCCATGCAGGAACCTTCACCAACTCTGACAGATACAAATGGACCATCTGGAAACTGTGGGATCAGCCACCAAAGCCCCAGAGGGGACCTGCAGCAGAGCCAGGCACTGCACTGGTGTTGCCATCCCTCTGCTTGGCTGTGGGCAGCAAGGACAGGGTGGCCTTGCAGCCCAGCAGTGAGTGGTTGGAGCTCAAATCATTGAGGCATCATCCAAAACACAGCAAGGTTTGCAACTCAGAACCAGAATATCAGGACTCTGTCTCAGCCCTTGTTTCTATAAAGCAATCTCAGAAAGAGGAGAAATGGTGCAATTTCACAGATGGGTATTTTCCACTGCAGGTTCTGATCTAATAACTAAGAGGTTTGAAAATGAACATTGCAACTCTTGAGACAATACAGGGCTAAGCCCTTCCAAGCTGGCTTTCTCCTCTGCAGCAATGTCTCATTTAGACAGAAAAGTAGTGTTTGTGGCACAGGATTGCACCCTGCTTTTGCAGATAACATCTTATGGTTTGTGCATCTCTGTCAGGATTTACTAAAGAGTAGCTAAACCATTCCCACAAGCTTTACTGGTGAACAGAATTTCAGGTGATGAGCTCCTCTAAGGTACCAGATTTTATCACTGTTTTTCTCCTGTTCACCCACACCCTTGTGCTCCCAGCACTGCCCTTTCTTGCTGCAGGGGTTTGAATTCACAAGCCCTCTCTCTCCTCTGTCATCCTGGCAGTGACAGGAACCACCAGAGATCCCTGCAATGCTCCAAAGCCAGGAGCAGAGTATGGAAAGCTGTGTGGTCAGCAGATTGGAGGGCACCGGTGAGACTATAAATTATACAGTTTTTGGAGCACGACATTGCCAGAAAAAAAAGTGTTCCAATGGAGACTGTTTAGAGAGCAGTAAAGAAAATGCCTGGAGGCCCAGGAAATGGGGTGTGTAAGGAAAAGCTGAACGAACAAGGACAACTGAGCCTACAAAAGAGACGTGACCGTAACAACAGTACTCCTGTACCTAATAAACTGTATTTAGAGAATTTCACAAGGTGCCCATGGTCTGGGTTCTGCCCATCCTTGCACTGTGCCTAGGAATGTATCTGGAGAAAGCAGAACAGGACATTTAATCTCTGTTACATTTTCCTTCCACAGAACGAACCAGAAAATAAATTTCCTCTGAAGTTCTTTGTCTTGCTCTACACCATATGGAGTAAAAAATGCCCTTCAAAAAACACTTAGTTTCCCAAATCTCCCATAGAATAGTATGCAACATTTGCACTTACATGACCTGGGGATACTTAGACTTGATTTTTTTGTTTTATAAAACCCATTATAATTATTAATGAACACATAAAATAATGTAAATGATAAGCAGTAAGTGTCTTTTATTATTAAGCTCTTAGCTATTTTGCCCATTAAGAAAACCAAATTAAAATAATTGAAGATTATAATCTGTCATGCATTCAAAATGCTCCATAGAAATTCAGACAGGCAAACATATTCAAAGCCTTTAAAAGAGCACACTTAAGAGTCAGTCTAAGCATTCCAGGATTGGCTCATTAATTTTAGTGGAAATATTTTAATTCAACTACTCTTACTGCTTATTGAAATCTTTGCTAAGGACTTACTTATTTATTTTTAACTGAATTTGCAATATGTTCAGAACTCATTTGTATAAAAGTTCTTAACTCTTATTTCACAGTTGTTTTAGAAGCCAGTAAAGAGACACATCTCTAGCCTTGTATTTCCAAACAAATTACTGCATGTTGCTGAAAGAATCACATATGGTTTCAATAAAAAGATGCAAAAGTCAAGCAGAGAAAAATTAAGACAGATTTGGAGACCCAACCAGGTGAAGGTAACATTTATTAACTTCTGTCTCCTTTTATCACACTTGCCAATGATCCCAAGCTATGTCCTAGAAGGAAACGAGAGAAAAAAAATCAACCCAGAAGATCCTTTAAAACACTTTTGTCTTCAGAGAAAACTGCCTCTTCTGTGCCTTGCAAAGAGGATGCTTGGACATGGCAAGGGCAGTTTGTATAAACCCAGCATTTTCACTAACTCCAGCCCTGGGTTTAACAGCAGCCTGCCCTGAAGTGTTCATCCACCCCTGGAGAAAATGACCACTGACTGAGCCCAGTGTCCAGGGTGGTGCCATTTGCAAACAAGGTTAAGTAGGGAAGGACCTTTACTGGCAAAGAAAGCAGAGATAGAATTGCACATTTTTAAGTGGGGATTTCTTTCTTTCCTTCACTGGGACTGGTTTCATCTCACATATGATTTTCTGAAAACTTTTTATCTGGTCTCAGATAAAAAGAGGAGAAGCAAATCTTTCCCAGGTGAAATCCATCCTCTTGAAGGCTTAAGTATACATCACATTTCCTGGAAGAAGTGGTCTTCTCTTTCCACGAAGAGAAAGAGAGAACCAAGGACTAAACCTAGACTAGAGACCAAATTTTCACATGGTTGAGATTCACTGTCTGAGCGCTTAAGTTTCTTCCTCTTCTTTAAAATACAAATCCAAAGCCAAACTACAAAACATTCCCTTTGCCCCAACGGCTGGATCTCTCCCATGTCAGGTTAAATCTTCCAGTTGAAATCTCTGCAAAGTGATTTCTAACATTATTTATTTTGATGATAAGACAGAGTACAAGTAGTGCTCCAGATTAAAGCTGTCATTTAAGCCATTAATGTAACTGATGATGCAGCCTGCGTTAAAGAAACGAAGCTATGAGATGTTTGAACCCAAAAAGAGAAGAACCTCTCCTGTGTGCCCGGCTTGCTCTGTGGTACTTGCAGAGGAGCCCATTCCCATCCAGATGTTCCCATCCAGCCCTTCCCATCCAGCCATTCCCATCCAGCTCTCCTGCTCCTTACCAAGAGGATTTGCTTCCTCTGCACGCACCCTGCGAGCGCTTGGCTAAGGTGCTGCACCAAATGTTCAGCTGCTGACAGCTTCCAGCGTTTCACAGGTCATTTGGCTTCCACACGGCTCCCTCTGTCCAAGGGCTCCTCTCCAACCCTGCTGCTCCCTTCAGGCCAATTACAACCACATGGACACACTCCTCTGGAGCCTTCCCTATGCCCACGGGTAGCTTTGATAGTTTTCACTCCTTCTCTCGCTTCCAAGTGTTTTGAATTGTTTACTAGGATTTCTCTCCTCTACCTGGATGAAAATGTAACACTGAGCAGATGGAGAACAGCATATAAATCAGGCTCAATAAGGACCTGGTAATGCAGTAGGAGAGAATTTCTGCCTGCAACTCTGGCCAGTAACTGTGTGTGACCCCACACATAAGCACAGGATGAAATTGAACTTGTCAGACTCACGGTCTAATTCAAAACTACCATTATTCTGCTTGGGATAAAAGGGAAATAACAATCCTTTTGCCTAGGAAACCAAATTTCGTACATGATGAGATGACACACTACAAGCACAGAATACCTGGTGTGCAGCAGTGCATCCAGGCCAAGGATCTGCTGCAGCTTAACTCTGCTTTCCTCCCTGCTGAAACAGCAAAGAATTTATGTTTTAGCTTGAGTTGTCCTGACACAACAAGACTGAGGTCTGCAGGGCTCATGGGGCCAGTCTGCTCTGTGTAACTCTGCAGCAGGTCAAAGTTTCTGAGTGGTGACTTGGGGCTGCCCGCAGCTCCTGTCAGGTCTCTGTCTTTACCAGTGAAAAACTCAGTAAACTGCAATTTGTTGCACGGTCGTTGTGATTAAATAATTAAGTAATTTGCATTACTCACTATTATAAAGGTCAAGAAGCCAAGGTGCCCGTATCAGGAACTGGCCAATGCTAATGGATCTTCCACATCTCACAGTAATTGATATGGCACAGTCATTTCTCAAGCAGTAAGTGCCTTTCTTCGGGCCTTTTGCAGCCTGAGAACTCCACTGTGGAAATGCCTCAGACTGTAGTAAGGCAAGAGACAGGGAGGAGAGCAGCTCTGATGGGAAAAGAAGATTACAGAACACCTCTACGTGACCAACATCTTATCACTGCCAGAACCTTGATAGCAGAAGCAACAAAACTAATTTTTACTACTCTTTCCCTTATCTCTCTTACAAGAGAGCAGATTCTTCATTGCAGTGACTGAAGGCATCCCAGTGGAGCTGATGTGCTGCTATCAGGTGAATTTTGGCCCTGAAGAACTGAGGCTGGTTCATACTGTGCAAGATGCAAGGGGCTGATACTGCCTGACTGGGATTTGAACCAGATGCACAAACCCTCTCCTCTGCTGCAGAGGATGCTCCATGACAAAAGGTGAGAGGAAATACCTCTGAGAGTTCAAAACACACCGTTCTTACTCCTGTGACAGAGGAGTTTTGACAGGCAAGAGATCATCCTTCATAATCTATTTAAGAAGGGCTACCCACTGTTTCTCTGCAGAGGGTACCATCCTGCAGCACCTTCTTGCAGCTGACCCCACTGCTGCCTGTGATGGCTCTGCCTAAATGAAGACAAAGGCAAGAAAAACAAATCATGGCAGTGGGAATTTGTCCTCATTTCTTTTTGAAGTGTATATCTCCTGAAGCCTTATGTCATTACATCATGTCTGCCACAAAGCCAGCTGGAAAAGAGAATCCAGCACTTTTCTGGGTAAAACTGAACAGGAAACTTGAGCGCTCAGTGCAGAAGATAAATAAGGGTAGCAAATATTGACCTACACAGGGGTAACCTGATCACTGTAACTAATGATTGAAGCCCTCAGCTGGTATAAATCAGTGTAGACTCAGTGGCTTCAAACAGAGGCATGCTAATTTATTTCAGCTGAAAATCCAGCCCGTGGCGTTTAAAAATTTAGCTGCACAGCAGAAGAACAAGTGAAGAATGATCTTCACACGACACTCAGCAATTTACCACAGGCAGCATTCCTCTTGGTAGGACAGTGAGCTTGGACACAGGGAACAAGCATTCAGGGGAGAACAAACACACTTGTGTCCTCAGGAAGGAAGTTTTTCCCAGACTCAAGGGATATAATTGGTCTTAGTGTGTGTGACCCTTGCTTTTGTAGCGAGCTCTGGCTTTCCCAGAGTCATGCACTGAACTCCCAACGGCATGATGCCTACAGATATTACTGATCATGGAGAAGTGATGCTGTGGCATGATTGTGAGTGCTGGTCTCAGCATAAAATAAAGCTTTTGGACCTGCCTGCAAATAGCTAACAATGGGAAACAACAATAAAACCCTCCAGTGTGTCTATTTTGGAGAACAAAATCTGCTGAGGCTCCTGTTTGAGATGCTTCTTTGGGATGCTTGCAGAGCAGCATTTAAAGCTCTGCAGCTCTCAAAGTCTCTCAAAAAAGTTTAATTATAGGAAAAGCAAACCCATTTATTTGTTCTTTAGGGTAGATTACATGGCACAGCATATACAGTTACTTCAATGGTCAGTAAAAGGAAACACCAACTTGAGGAGGCAGGGAATGAAGTTCTCTCTGTGCACTGTGGGAGCAATGCTAGAAGACATCAGTGCATGTCTAGATTTGATGATCCTGAAGGGTCCTGTCCAACCCGAGATATTCTATGATTCTTTGATTTATTGCCCAGTGAACAAAGACAGTGAGAGATGTCTTTGGTCCCAGGCCTCATCCTCTTTTGTAACACAGACAAAATACTCAATCCTCCAGAACTTTTTCCCGATGGCCAAGTTCTTCCTGTGGATGCACACATATGTGTCCTTCCACAACAGCTGGCGTGCAGGTACACAGCTGCATGCAGGACACACCAGCTACAGGACACACTGCCAGGCTCACGCCAGCACCCCCTCTCCCAGCCAGCTCTCCTGTGCCCTCTCACCCCCTTCCCACAGCCCCTGCCCACGCTGAGGGTGCCCCAGCAGCTGCAGCTCCTGCACCCACACCCTGAGTTCCAAGGGTACCTTTCCCTCTGGCGTGGGTGTCCTCAACTCCAACACCCATCGTTTGAGCAGATGTGCCTCGTGCATCAGGGATGGGAGATGGCCTTCGAGGAAATTTCAAACCTGGCTGAACTCTGCTCATTTGGAACGAATTCACAGGGCTGGATTTTTTGGCAAGTTTTTTGCTTTCGTTAACTCTGTTTCTGTGTGGGTTTGATCTGAGACCCCTGCTTCCTTTGACTTGAATTCATGTTAAGACTTATTCATGTGACTTATTGATGTGCTTCCCATCCACACACTTTTAATGCAAGAAGCAGACAGGCCAGCTCGAGGACACGGCGCCATAGGTTTAAAAAAAAAAAAAGGCAGTAATTTCTGACACGTTACAAAGCCTTTTCATATCTCACTTCCATTTATGGCACATCCTGGTTCTGGATTTAACTCTCCAAAGCCAGTAACAGTCCTCAAAGATCACAAACACAAACTTCTCACCCTCCAAAAACCCCAACAACAACTGCATTCAAGTCATCAAGGATTTTAGAGTTCTGCCTGGTCTGGGATGCTTATTCTCAACTTCCCTTTTAATTGCAGATACTCTGATAGACATACGGAATTTCTTGTTTATTTATTTTTTTTTTTTCAGTATTATTAATTGATAATTTAATTTTTGATCTGGTGAATTACACGAATTCACCATCAGTGAAATGACAAGTTTAGAGCAGAATAGTTTAGGTAAGCAGATTGTCAGTGCTTATGGCTGTAAGACATAATTATGTACAGCCAACTGTGTAACGCGCTTGAAAAAATTATAAGCCTAGGCACAGAAATTAAAATTATTTCAAGATGAAGTTGTACAAATACAGCTGCAAAAAGCTGCAAAACCCTATTAATTTATGCCAACTGTAATGGGTAGTGCAGGGAGGATCCAGCCCCCACCTCCCTGCCAAAGGAAGTTTAACACCCAGTAAATAAAGGGCTGGGTGTTCAAACATGGCTCCAGAAGACTATTTCAGCTATTCTTTATGTACTCATAAACTTGTGGGCCTCAGCTGGTAACTTGGTATGATGGCTCCTCAGCGTGTCAGGGCGAACATTAAACGCTAAATTACCATATGTCAGCTCAGGGTGGTTAATAATTCTACTGCATCTTGGACAACTTGAAGGTTTTCCTGAAATTGCTGTCAAATCGAATCTTTCTTTCGATCAATAAAGCAGCACAACGAAATACACCGTTTGTGGTGCCGAAAAGAATAGATTAGCAAAATACTGTAAATGCAGCTGGCAAGGACAACAAACTGCATTCTTTTAGCTAGCGATGCCCAATAAGAACATCAATACCTCTAACGAGGGAACCCATGTGAGAAAATGGCAGTGTCTGTTCATCACGTACCTATTGCTCTGTTCTGTGCTCTTCTGGTTTGTCACCAAAGCCCCCCTGACCCCGTGTTACCTGTGGATCTAACAGGCAGCAGGTAATTACGGGAGCAATATTTGTTCTACACCGCTGGGTCTATCAATTGCAGCCAGAGGAATGAAATAGAGAACGACTGTGAGCAGGGAGAACCCGTCCGACCTGCTGCTTGTTTTCCAAGCTGTGTAATAGAGATATCTCTGGCAATATTGAGGAACAGGACTAGCTGGGAACAGCCAAATCAGGTAGGAAATGCAGAAATCTGCACACTGGGCTTATTTAGAGGGGTACTACCCACCCCAGGTCGTGCTGCTTCTGCCACTTTTACTCTCAGTCAAGCACAGCTACAACAAACAAACACTACTCCAGCAAGTAAAACAGAGATGTTGTTTCCTCTGTGCATTTGACAGCATCAATGACACATTTCAAGATATTCAACACTGGGAAATCAGGACCAGATCTCCAGTTCAACTGCGTTTCCTGTCAAAACACCTGAAACCCAAATCAAATTATTCCTACTTTGTTTTCCTGCACATCTTACTATGGATATGCAAAATATCTGACCACGGTCTCCTGCAGTGCAGCCACAGGATGCTGTAGCATCTATGTGAGCCCTGGAAAAGATTTGCCCTTAACATCAGCTGAAAGAAAAGGTGTTGCACTGCAGATGGCTTCGCTGAGCAGCACCCAGCCTGCTCCTCATTCCCATGAGCAGCCCTCCAGGAACAGGGCTGGGAAGCCCCGCTCCAGTTTCCTTTTTTTGAAGCACTAATGAAATCTGAGCTCTTACAACATATCAGTGTTTTCTCCTGCTCTTTGATCTCTTCACCACATTCACAGTCGTGTCAGATTTTATAGTTCAGTTGTGAGTCAGAAATACGTTCTCTGGGTCTTACAGATCCATCCCACTCAGCACACACGCCTTCCCAAAGCCTTGTTGGAGCCCACTGACAGCAGGAGTGGACCTGAAACACAGTGGTCCCCAATAACCTTTAAAACCATCAGCAGTGAGTAAGCAAAACCCATTTCTTATAGCACATTTTTTGAGCATTTTGATTTTTGGTAATTCAGGTCACTCCATCCAATACCCCACTGTGGATAGATTTAGTTGTAGCAGTTGTTCTCAGGCTGCAGGGCCCTGAGAAAGTGATGTGAAAGTTGCTGGTAGCAGGAAATTGCCTTCATAATACTTTCAATTTAAAAAAGTTGATAATGACGCAGGGAATAGGTCCTGTGGGAACCAGAAAGGTTGAAAATAACCCACCAGCGAAAGAATTGTGAACTGCTGACTTTGGGCATTTAATTGGGATGGAATTACAGGTCATCTCCCTCCATCAATCCTGTGCACACTCCAAAGGTGATACTAAAAAGGAACAGATTATTATTATTTCATACAGTATCTTCTTTTTCTTTTTTTTTTTTTTAATCAGAGGAAATTAAAAGAAAACACTCTGCCACACACCCAAATCATGCAGCTGCTTTATAAGCTGTGCCTTGCTCTCAGCTGGTGTAAACCAGCACAGCTTCTGTTAGTTCAGCTTTACACCCATTTCCAGTGGCTGCCAGGCTGACCCAGTATTTCTGTGGTGATTACAGTGGGATATCTCTCCACGTTTATTTCTAGGAAAGCTCGAAGTTGGCTCTTGTGCCTTTGAGGAGCTGGATGTATGTGAGGAAATGATGTTTCTTCAAATTCTAAATCTTCAGGGCTTTTTTGGGGTTTTTTTCTTTTTAATAAGAAGCAGGAGGAAGATTTCCTGACCCTCTGAACTATCCCTGGGTTTGAATACACTACATGGCATGCCTGTAAACACAAGAAGAAAGCTCTTGTGTGAAACTTCTTAAACTGCAGAGGGTGACGGACAGCAAATGGGATGCAAGCCAAGGAACATGACAATTAGCACAGAGAAAGTTTTCAGGGTTTATTCCATCAGTCAGCACTTAAGGAGGCTTTGAAGGGGAAAAAGCATCCTTTTTATATTAATCCACTACTTCTGCACTTTCCCCCTGTTCCATGGATTTAGTGCTTAGCTGCTAAATATCTATATGCAGAGCTTTATTAAGAGGAGTTGGTTTACTTTCTGAAAGATTCCACATCCATTAGTTCATAGAGAGAAAAGAGGCAAAATCATTTCTCCCCCTGCAATACCCAGAGTTTAAACGACGATTTACTCTTCCCCAGCTTTTAGTACTTAAAGATGTGGATGAGAAAAGGGCTAGCGTTTCTTGCAATGTACTTCTGGTCATCACCTTACTAAAGACTTGGTTGTGCTACTGATGATAAAGTAACTCAGTAAAAGCAAAGGGAAAATCCCCCTTTTCTCCCCCTTTTCTTTTCTGTCTTGGCAGACTTCACATCTGAAGAGGCACCTTACTGTTCCAAGATAAAATATTTTCTTTTTCCTTTAAAAAGAAAAAGTTCTCTCAAGTAAGAACTTGGGCAACAGCAGGGGACAACGCCATGCCAGTATTAATTAGCAAATTCCAAATGAATCATAGTTTGTGCTTAGCAGGGTATGGTTGAAAACGATGTGAACTTTTAAAACGTTGTGTTGAGCATACTAGTTACAGCTTACTTTTTATATATTTTTTAATAAGACTAACAAAGAAAGAGTTGCTTTGGAAGGGCATCTTCTTCATTTCCTCCATGGCCCTGTTCCCAGCATTTGTGCTCTTGCCCATCTCTTTATCTGGAGGTTGACACCCCGCCTTAGCTCATCCCTTTTGGTTTGAGGCCACGACTGGGGGATGGCATTTTGCCTCTAATTAAGAGGTGGCGTGTGGGGTTGTCCCTGCTGTGACCTGAATCACCTAGCAGGGGGTGCACGGTGACATGCCACACTCGTCATCTCCGTGCCTCTTTGATCCCGAGCCCCCGGGACCCCAAGATGTGCCTCCCCCACTGAGGAGTGGTGCTCCAGCCCCTCCCTGCCAAGGCTCTCCACCACAGCATAGGAGGCAGAACTGGGCAGTGGCTACACCTGGCAGCAGTGACACACTCTAATCTTAATTTCAGGATTATTCAGGTTGTGATTAAGCTGGGGCACCTGCCAGTGCAAGGCTCATCAATTCTCTTTGATTTGGAAAACTCTGCATCTGTGTCAGAACTTCAGTTTCAATGCAGAGCTCTGTCACTGTTTTTCCTCTCTCTCCCTTCAATATTGAGTTTAAAAGACACAGGAGTTGAGACAAGAGACTAATGCACAGGTCTGGGGTAAGCAGCCATGGGAGGCTGTGAGCATTCATTCAGGTAGCTACAAGGAGAAAAAGATGCCCTTGGCAAGCTGAGAAACGTGAGATTCCCAAGTTTCCTTGTGCTTTCCCTTACCCTGGCAAACAGAACTGACAGTGCACAGAAGACCTGGGGGCTATTGCAAGCTAAAGAACAACTGCAACATCCACTAGGATCCAGAACATTCAGAGCTATTTTAATCAAATTACTATCGATTAGGGACAAACTGGAGTCTACTGAAGTTAATGGACACATTTCCATCGACTTCAAAGGGCTCTGAAACAGCCTGTAACCGAAAACAAGCAAGTACCAAAATGAGAAAATGCATTTGAGTCTCACCCTAATTGCATGAGATGAAAGAACTGTTTCAGCTGGAACTTTTTGAAACTGTTCTGCCCGAGACAAATGTCAAACACCTCAAATGGTCAAAAATTCAGCAAAGCTACCAGAAATAAGGAGAGTCTGACAGCAGCAAGCGTGGCCAGCTGAGGGTACCAGAGACACAGAGACAGATGTATCAGCTCTACTGACAGTTCTGGAAGACCTTCACTAACTTACGTAGGAAAAAAAATCTCGGCAGTTCTGTGTGTGTTTAGATATATACACTAATTTAGTTTTACTTTCCACTCAAATTTATTTTCTCTAAGAAGGAAGAGGTTTTTACTTCTTTTTCCCTGGAAATGTCAGTGTTTAATTCCACACTACAAATGTAACATTTGTCCTTTTGTCTTCACAGGACATAATCATCTTCTCTGAGGGATGAATACGAAATCATGACACAAGCAATTTGTTTAAAGCAGCCTCTTTTACTGCCTAGAACATTTTGTTGTCTTTAAAGCTATATATTTATGTGACAGCCAGACAGCCATTAAAACCCACAAACCTTAAGGCCTATGAGGTACAAAAGGGATTTCTTCTTTTAAATTGTGTAAGGGAAAAAATCAGGCCTGAATACTGGGGGTCATAACTTTACTGACCTTCATAACATCTGGTTCTTCCCAGAGCTGCTATAATTAAGTGCTGAGTCAGTGGAAGAAATAAGGGATTTCTTCCTATTTAAGAAGCTAAATTGAGATGTCATTTTAAATAGCTTGTAAGGACCAGCAGCACCATATTGTTGTCAACTCCAGCATTACTCTCCTCCAGCTTTTATTCATTCAAGAGCCTTAGAAGGTAAACAGATAAATCCCACTTGAGGTCACTTGTACCATGCTGGGATGGCAGTGGAGGCTGCAGTGGCTTTCTTGACCACATGGTACTTCAGAAAACTTGGGGCAGTACTAAAGAAAGATTTTGGGTTTAAATACTTCATCCTGCCTAGTTCCCTCTTCCATCAACATTCAATGGGATGTTTTTCTCAAAGTGTATCAGAGTAAGTACCAGAATCTGCCTACACATATGTGTGTGTGTATATATATATATGCATATATATATATATATGGATGGATGACAATTCCAGCACCACTGTTACCAGTGAGAGAAGAGTACAAACACCCAACAAATATCCACCTACCAGAGGCCTGATAGACAGCTCTTTTGGTAGAAAACCACACAGAAGATTGTCCACCACAGGCCCCAGTCCCAAGGCTTTCCAGACAAACCCTTCATCCATAAAAACCCTGTGGGGAAGAACAGGTGCAGAGCACAGCAGCAGCTGATGGGAGCCCTTTTTCCAGCCATGCTGCCATGTCAAACCACAATGTTCAACCAGGGGAGATGCTGTTCATCCTTCCCTTCATGTTGCTCCCAACCAAGTGTCACCTCGAATGTGTGACTGGAGCATGGGCTGAAGAGCTGCAACCTCCACATCCCTTCAGATACCCACAGCTGGGATTGAAAGATATGGTTCAAGCCCCTCTTAATGTCCTATTATCTGTGGATCACTGACAGGGTTGATTATAACAGTTTGACACGGCTCCAGAGGAGCTGTTACAGTCTATTGTGTCAATAGGTACCCAGGGAGCCTTTAATCTGCAGATACATGTGTAAAAACAGCAAACTAAAACCACAGCTTTTTTTTTTTCTTAAAAGTTGTTATTGCTAAAGCAGTAAAAAGAAGCAAAAGTAATGCTCATTGTAGAAATAAAAGCCCTGTCATTTTTCCCATGACAAGAGCACAAAAAAGTCTGAAACACAAGATTTTTCCCCTTTCAGTTGTAATATAAAAATGATCCAAAATGTTTACGCCAGGAGACAATTTGGAATGACTTGTTTTCCTGCTGAGCTATAATCTTGGTCAGCGGGAATGCTCCTGATGTGACTCAAAATGTATTGCTGCTGTAGTGTGAAGGAAAGAAGGGGTGAACTGTCATAATTCTTAAATTAGCAGAAATGGGTTTTTGTGTATATGATGTGTGAAAGTATGACAGCAAGCATGGGGGGAAATTGTTTGTTTTCCTCGGAAACTGGTAGCTGGATTTGATTAAGGAAAGTGTACTTCCATGTTAGGTTCTCGTGAGGTTCCTGGATACTGCAGAGAGAGGCGTGGTGTGCAGGCACACACAGAGATACTGAAATGGTACAGAGAATATACAATTATCACTTATGAAGTCACAGGCTCCTGCTTTTAACAAGCACATTCTTTCAAAACACTGATTTGCCCAGTGAGGTCCATGAGGTGTCACATACCCAGAGCACAGAGCAATTCAAATTTGTTTTCCTAGAAAATGCTGTTAAAAACGATTCACTTAATAAAGAATTCTGTTTACAAGCAAGAAGTCAGAAGATGCCTCGGAAACATCTGATTGCTCATTCTTTAAGCAGTATCTTTTTGCAGATACAGTACAATTTTCAAAAGAGGGTATGAGGTACATAAACATTCAGGATCTCTCATGAGAACATCACTGACTTTTCAGTCCTATTTCCATTTAGTCCCAACAAAGAAACACATCCACTGGAAGTTTTACAAGAGAATAAACACTCATGATGCTAGCAATTAAATCCTTCCTTGTACAAGGGTCTTGATGTTTCTTTCCACTGACAGTCATGATAGAAGAGCACCACCATCTTACAAGAACTTTAATAAAAATTATTGAATGCAGAACTTCCCTTGTGTGACTCGGCACACTTCAGTCCTCAGGTCTTTAGGGGGGAAAAAAGCTGCATTGCAAAGCCCAGACAATAGAAAAATATTTGACAGTATGTTTCAAAACATTATTTAAATAGAGACTTCTGTTCAAGTTATTAATGCCTTTAATATGGATTCTCATCTCCTCTTCTCTTTTTATTACTTTGTATGTCTTTCTGGTTATTTAGAGGGTTGTGAAAAGAGCTGGTCAGCACTTCAGAGCTCCCACTGCTCGTCAGCGACAGATGCCGACCATAAAGTTAAAGCCAACACAAAAGAAAAGCCCAACGCAGATTTCTTTTTTCTCCTCTCAGGGGAGGGAAGGCAAACACATCCATCCTTCCCTATCCTGCTCCTCCCAGCTTCCTACCAGAGAGCAACCCTGGAGCCAGAACCGAGCTTGATGGCTTATTTTAACTAAGAATACAGGGGAATGAACTCTTTATTAATCACTATCTGACCTGGAGCAGAACTGCTGTCCCATCAGGGAGCACTAAGAGAAGCCCAGGAGAACATCCTGCATCCTCAGAAGAATCTGCAGGTGCTTGGGCAGCGTGTGCCCCCTCCTCTGGTACCGCGCTGTCCTTTCCTCGGGGCAACAGCTGGCTGTGACAGCCTGTGTGTTTGATGGTCTGGATATCACACACATGGGAAAAGGGCCACAGTTTCCAAATCATCTGGTGGAGTAATGGGAGGAGACAGCTCCCCAGCAGCACGAGCCAGAACATCTCTGCGCTCTGACATCGCGTCGGGGCAGTGGGACAGGTACAGGCAAAGCAGCGATCTCCTGTGTCCTGCAACATCTGGTCATCTCCATCAGGCCAGGGGTGGTGTCAGATCGTGCCAAAAGCATCTGAGCTTCTTGTTTGCCTCATCTCCCGCACCTTCAATCTGAACTAATTCAAAGCACGGATCAGCTGGTGAAATTTTAGCGATCATGAAAGCTGGCAGCATTAAACAAACACAGCAGAACAGGACAGATACAGTCCAAAGGCAAAAAACTTCAGTCCTATCTTCTCATCCACCTACCAGTGCAGTCCCAGGCTCTCCCAGTAACAGTTTCTTATCCTGATATGCTGAATGTTTATGTAGCATTTTCCACATTAACGGCACAGCGAGGAAATAAAGAGTCAGACGATTCATGTCCACAAGTAAATGATGTATACAAGGAGAGAAAAAGCTCTAATCCCTTTGGAGTCTGAAATCAGATCTCCAGGGATGCTTTAGATTATTGCCCTACAGGATGCCCAGAGTTTGTAGCAAACTTAATGGCTTTCCTAATACCAAGATGCTCCTAATGAATAACAGGGCTGGATGAAAAAACTTTTTCTAAAGTCACTTACAAGTGGATTAAGTGTATCAAGATGTTTTCTTTGATATTGTCTTGTCAGTTCATATCAAGTGACTCTTCCATGCTTTCATGTCAGGTAATTCCCAAGAAATTCATGGCTACAATCTAAAATAAATGTGTGACTTTCAAATCAGCGAGAGCTGAATGATAGGAATTTTAAATTGCTGGGATAAAACTGCTAGCTACTTCATAACACTCATGCTGCTTCCAGATTTAATACCTGCCTTTTCAAACACTATCAATTCACTTAATATGTCAGTGGGGAATAACATTACTTTATTTTATTTTCCTTTATAAGGATCATGAACCATTTTCTCTTACAGAAATGTACCAATTACCCACATGCCAATTGTCCCAGCCACACTCTGATCTTACAGCGTGGACATTCAGCTCAGGTGCACACAGAGCTTTCTGATGCTACAAAAGAACCACTATGGGCTAAATTCTGGACTGATGTAAGCAGGCAAATTTCTGCTGACATCAATGGAACTGCACTCCCTAACACAGGTTCTGAGTTTTGCCCTCTGCCCTAAGAATCTGACAAATGCCGATGGAAGTCGGAAAGAAACCTTTCATGTGAAAAAATCCTAATTTAAGAAATTAGCAGAGCAAAGCCATGGAAAGAGAGGGTAGAAATAAGAGACCATATTGTTCCATTTGTGCTGGGATAGGCAAATTGTCTTACTCTGGCAGCTGGGACATTTGAGGATGGGGAATTTCCACTGGGGCACGGCCAGAGGTGTCGGTACCACTCCCTGCCCTTGCAGGATCGCTTGGTATGAGGAGCAAAACAGGAAAAAAGGGAGCTAATGTTCAGGAAAGGCTGCACCCAAGGAAACACTGAGGGATCAGGTATATGGGGGCACAGCTTGGCCACTCAGCGTGGCCCAGGGGCTGCAGCGTCCGCAGGGCACAGCGAGCAGTGCCAGCGCCGGAGGCCGCGTGGCTGAGCCTGCCCTGGCTAATTGGTCCTGCTGAGGGTTTGGGGGTGTTGGCCAGGGCACAGTGCCAGGCTAATGGAGCTGTGCGGCTGCTGGAACAGGGCTGCAGCTCTGCAGGACGCTGGCCTGGGCTGGCCAGGCTGCTCACAGTATCACGGCTGCCTCACCTGTGCTGACGTATTCCCAACTGCGCTGCAGTGAGCTCTGCCTCCTGCGAGGGTACAACAGGCTCTGACCAGATAAAGGAGCCTCATTATTCCAAAGCTGCATCCACTGACCACATCCCAGAGCTACCAGCTTGCTCTACACCTTTTGCGAGCTCCCCTGGGGGAGGCAGGGCATGGCTCTTTGATCTGGGCAGAGCTGGCAATGCTGGGAGCTCTGCAGCAGGTCCCTGCCAATTTATTTCTGGTAATGGATTGTCCCACTATTTCAGCATTGTTTACACGGATTTATTCAGAGTATATCTGCATATATATTATACATGCAGCTCCCACCAATGCTGGGTAGACCTTATTCTGCATTGATTGGGATGTGCTGGGAGATAGGCCAAACATTGTTAGCACAGAGCATCACATTGTACTTGGAAACCTTTACCTTGAACTTACCAGTGCCTTTCAGCAAGGAGAACTCACCTGTCCTGCTCTTTGGAGAACTACTAATAAAGCTCCAGCTTAGAATGTTACCTGCAATACCACTGATGCCAACACAGGTTAAAGACACAAGTACTATTCTCAACAGACTGATGAGCTCACTGTGATATCCCAAGCACTGGGGGATATCAGCCAAAGAAATGAACCGTTTTTTACACTTGAAATGTTTTAGGATTTAGGTGACACATTAAGAATTGAACTGTAGAATCCAGCACTTCAAAACTAGAAGTGCTTTGCTCCTGGTGAATGGGCATCGCATGATATTCCTCAAGGGTAAGAAAAGAAGGAGCAAAATCCTAACATGAGCCCAATGCTGGACCTGGTAATCCACCATCTGTGTGATATTGTGGCAGGGAAAAATTAGGAAGAAGAGATGGGAAAGGAATCAGTTGCAGCTGCGTGATAAAGGAGAAAGATCTCACTGTATCTGCAGACTGGGGTGTAAAACCTGTACGAGCCAGTAGGGAAGATATTAATGAGCATCAGACAAATTTAACAGGAGGTATCAAAAGCAGATACCAAAGATGCAAATAATGAAAGGGTGAAAAAACACACGGTAAGAGAATAGTGAGACTGAAACGGGTTTTGAATCTCTTGGACACCAAGTAACAATTTAATTTGCACTGACCTTCTAGAAGCAGCCACAAATCTGATTTTAGATAAGCAGGCTGCCGTGCTGGTGCTCATTCACAGAGCAGAATCCTGCTCATCCCCTCTCAGCAGCGCTGGAGACAAGGGATCGAGGGGACAACCTCCTCCTGAGTTTTCTGCCGTTCCTGGCAGAGCCAGGGCCAAGTGATAAAGCCCAGGGCACTGCAGGAGGCAGGGATGTGTTACGGGGATGTGCCACGGCTGGCTTGCTCTCCTACAGCCCAGTGGTTTCATGGCATATTCCTCTTTTTAACAGGTTGCGCTAGTATTGATTCAAATCAGTGAGAGCTGTATTGATCCCCCAAGGGTTTGACTCTTACATAGGAAGAACATTTCCAAAAGACCTGATCCTCCTTATTTTTCACACTTATTCCCAAGGACGCAATAGGAGAGAGCTCGAGGCTTCCTCTGTATTCCTCCCTTTTACTGCTACACCGTAAAAATCTACCAAGAGGCGATCCTTGGTTGGCAGCAGCATTTTGGGCAGCCGAATTTCTCCATGTAAAATCAGCTGGCGACCTCTCAGCGTGGCTTCCTTGGCCAAGTGCCCTCCAGGCAGGTTGGCAGCCCCTGTGGCCAGCAGCCAACCTCCCAGGGCTCCTGCTTGGACAGGGCCCTTCTGTGTTTTATCGGCCTTCATTTCATTTTCATTTTAATGTGATGGTAAAATTTTTATCTGATAATCTAAACAAGGTAATAATTTTGTGCTATAAAAGTGCCTGTCTTCTGCTGTTACTGTCACCATCGTATATTGGAGGGTAATATTTGCAACATTATACAAAATTGTTATTCTATTAAAATGATAAAATGGCAGCAGTTTTATTACATGAGTGATTTTGGAGGCACTGAGATGCCCTTTACTGCAGACAGGAATAATAAAAACATTATTCACCAACACATTAGGGAACAATCCTGTGATTTTGGAAAACAGTTGTAACAAACAAGTAAATTATTACAGTGACATGCTCAGGAAACACAGCCCCAAATCTTCTCTACTGTAACTAAATAGTGCTAATAGCCAGGGACTCTGCCTGCTCTGCACTTCAGCATCCTGTCCCCAAAAAGTTGGCAAATCATAGGACAGACACTGAGAATTGCTCATGCACTTTTTGCAATCCCATCTAATCCAGGCCTTTGGATTTTAACCCTTTATTCCTACTGAAGTCTTAAGGATTTACCATCTGTCGCTGCAGAATCCGTGAAGATGAAGAAGGGGAGAGGATTAAATTAATTAACAAATTCTAATCCTGAAACAGTGTTGGCGATGTTAGGGCTCTTTGAATTCTAATGAGGATTTAAAGCAACGCTGGCAACTTTCCCATTAAAAAGGAGAAAAATAATGTCACATTATCACATCCCCAGCCTCTGCCCACCCCACAGAGCATTTTATCCAACAGAAATTATTACAGGGATCATTCAGTTATCCAAGGCACCTTCCCAGCCATGTCTGCAAGCAGGAGCATAAACCCACGTACACAGGCCAGAGCTACATCAGGCTGTTTCTTGAACACATTATCAAGGTTCTATATATACTATTCTATATCCTCCAAGTTTTTTATAGGGTAATTCTGAATCAGGTAATACAACCTGGTATATCTGACTGGCCAAGAGACAGTTGGAGGATTTTATTTCCTCTGCTTCTCTAACTCCAGTGGAATTGCATCCATTGCCACCAAGAACTGCTGACAGTCTGTGCCCGCGGGAGATGAACTGGAAGGTCAAAACAACCCAAGTAAGTGTATCTGAGGTGTCTGAAGTCACCAGTGACTCCAGTTCAATAGGGAGAAAACAACATGTGAAAACAATGTTAAGCAGGGAGAGCTTCAGCAGGGAGAACACAGAGTTCCCCTCCTAATGTGTTTTGGTTTTTTCATTAAAAAATCAAGCATAGGATGAAAATCAGACCACACCAAGAAGCAATGCAGTGGTGTACAGCATGCCCTCTCTGCAGCAGCAATGTACAATAAAACAACAGTCCATAGCCCCACATCCATTTAAAACCCAAGACTTCTGGGGAAAAGTGCAAATTTAAGTTGGGAAGGGAATTTCACCAGGGGACCTGGGCCCTTTGCGTGGGGAAGCAACTTTATATTTTCTGACATCGCCGTGAATTTGGAAAGGAAACATATGGAAAGCAGATGACATATTTCACAAACTGCCAAGCAGATTTTGCGTGGTTTTAGAGAACGTGTACTCCAGGGAGTGTCCACAGCAACTTGATGGTCCTGATGGCCAACATTTGTTTTGCATCTTTACGCGGAAGAAGCGAGACATGACCATTCATCTGTCTCCTGTTTCCGTACAGGTGCGCGTTTCTCAGCCGTGCTCGGAGGACAGATGTTGCTTGCAAATGCCTTTGCCTTTTGAAAGGAAGGAAAATAATAGGAGGGAGGGGGAGAGCCCACTGGAGCAGCTCAGAGGCTCGGACTGCTCTCTCTCCCGGAGAGCCCCGCCGGGCGATGCGGATGCGCTGGCTGTGGCATCGCTCCTTGGAGCTCGGGGTCTTTATGGGAACTGCTCACCACACTGCAAACAAAATCAGCTTCTTATTAGTCTCCATAGTGGAATAACAAACTACAGGATTCGTAATATCTAGAGACCAGTGGCTACATTTTGATTTCCGAGCTTTTGAAACCTCTGTGCGCAAACAAACTCTTCAAAACAAATGCAAATTTGGCAGTTTATGCAGCAGTGAAAGCCACTAGGGGGGATTAAAGGCTGATGTACTATCAGCTGAGGAAATGAGTAGCCCTGAAACACAGAAATAGAGCTGCAACATTTGTATATTGATCCTCTATAAACTAATGCTGAAAGTAGATTCTGAAGGACACCAATTCTTTCGTTTTTAAGCCTTTTTTTTTTTTTGGAAGAAGGTGAAGAGATTTGACTGCCTGCATGTTGTGAATCCGATTTTCACAAGCAGACTCTGAGTTTTAGAAGCACAGCCTGTAGCACACAAGCTCCCAATGACACTGTTAATATGCACCAATAACAAATCTACTGAAGCCAATGGGAGTCTTTGAGGCCCCATCAAAAATTAAGTATTTTATTTACATTTTGCTGCTTGCTTTAGAGGACTGATTCACTGCACAGTGTGATGCATTTGTAGCTACTCCTCCATCTCTGCATCCTTAAGTGATGGAGTTGTCTGAATCCTGAGTGTTTGTTCTTTACTAAGGATGGCTCACCTGCACATCAGGATGAGAACCTGTAGCTGCCAGTAAGCTTAAAAACATAATTTCAGAAACTACAGAAAAACTTAGGCTACAGCAACCTGAACCCCATTCAAATTAGCCTGTCTCCTTTGAGACAGTCTGCCAGCCTAGCAAGAATAAAAAACAACTTTCCCTTCTGTACATTGTGCTGCAGAATACTGTTATCTCCGAGACATTTTGTTCACTTCTTGAGAAGGCCTTATCAGGGAGGCACAGTATGTTAGAAAGCCCAAATAACCACTCTCCCAAAATGTGTGTGCATGTGTGTGGGTATATATCCACTGGCAGGACAGAAATAGATTTAGAAATACTTCCACATAGCCAAAAAAAGCTAGAAGATGGCTGATAATTATAGGTACATTACAAGTAGACTACACATGGGGGGGGTGTTAAAGCATTCATATAAATTATATCAATCAGCACAGAAAGCAGGAAAAGAAACACTGAGGACATCAAATATGACACTTCCTGTAACTGATACACACGAGTACTAAATCATGGCAAAACAGTGCCTTAGAAAACAATGACTAAAATGTCATCCTAAAATGAGTTCCATCTACAGCTCTGCTGCCTCTCTAAATGCACGTGATCATCTTAATGATTTTTTTTGAGGACACAGGATAAATCAGAGAGTCAAAACACCTCATGGAATGTGAATACATGGGGAGATTCTTTTTCTGGAGGAAAAAAAAAGGTATTTCCAAAGAACTGGGGTACCATGCATTGTAAAGATTTTTTTAATTGTGTGGTTAAATGTGGGTGTTCAACAGCTTCTGGGGTGCGATAAAAAAATGGGTTTGATGAAATTTTCCCCCTCAAAGCAGAGCACAGGCTATATGGTGGTTCTGGAGTGCCTGACCTACATGCCAGCAGAGCCAGCACAACACTGTTTTGTTCAGAAATCTCCAGTCATGGTGCCTTGGGACAAGGGAATTAGAAAAAGAATTAGGATAATCTTTCCAGGCAGAAGATTTAAAGTCTGCTACAGTTATTCTCGATCGATCCCCAAAAGATTGCCAAGAAGTGTGTATCTTAAAACTGCTGCTAATTAGGAGGTTTTAAGACACTGTTATAAAACACCTTCTGCTTGGCTTGTAAGGGAAACCATTTAGACTTGTAGTATAGAGAACAAAACAGTCATAAAACGTTATTTGTAGCTTCTATTATATTACCATTACACTATATTATCACCAGCATAGTTACATACCTAACATAAAACCATTTAATGAAATGTTTGAACTTTCAGGAGACCTACTGGTAACCTTCTTATTTTTAGCAATGGGGTTGACATTTGTTGTTTGCTGCAATACAAACAATAATAATTACACATTGAGATGCTAATGGGGACGAAAACTAATATTTAGTGCTGCTGTCTGTTCATGACCACTCACACAAATACAGAGTCCAGGATTAGTAATTTAAGAGGGCTTTGTTGTTGTTGCCTGGGTATATAATTTATTTACTTAATTATTATTTTTGTCCTGCATGGGATTTTGAAGTTTAGACTAGAAGCAGTGACAGACAAGCAAACAGGCTGCTCTACAAACTGGAGAACTCAATGTTCTTTTCATTCCTGTGAGAATGGAACAACTTTGGAAAAGTTTTCATCATCAATTTGCACTCTGTGCAGTGTGGCTGTTGTAAGACATGTATTTGGAATATGCTACATCTAAATGCAGGCCATGATGTTGTCTGAACATTGATTTCATTAGCCTGTAAGGATGGCTAATCTTGCCTGACCAAACTGCATGACCTTTAACTATTTCTTAAGTGGAAGCTTCAGAAAGCCCGTCCCAGATAATTACTTGAGATGTCAATAAGAAAGGCGAAAGAATAATGAAAATGTTTCCTAATTTTTTTCATGCTTTTTCTCCCCCTTTTTGTTCTTTGCACTTTCCTCCTTGCTCTTTGTCTGGATCTCACTGGTGAGCCACAACTCTTCTGTCCAATGCTGGTATCTAGACTCAGGTTCTGTGGGATGGTTACAGTCTTTGGTATTCACACTGAAAAACACCACAAACCACAACCAGATGTGAAAACCCAGTCAGAAAGAATTATTGCCCCAATAATTGATTTTTGTGGGATGATTTATTCTATTTTCTGTTTGTTTGCTTGCAATGGCTCACAGAAGAAGCTTTCTTAAGACTTCTGCAAATGGGGAAAATCATTGCAGGTAAACACAATTATGCCCAATCACGAGGCAATTACAACATCCTATTTCCAGTGAGTAAAGAGGGTGTAGACAGCAGGTTTGACTTGACTTTCCATTTGAAAGCTCAGCTGCTCTGATGTCTTTATGTCTCTTTTTTTCACATGTTTTCTCATGATAATTTAGGATTAGCAGCTTTGAGAATCAAATCGGAGAACAAAGTTTCTTGAGCCTAAATTTAATTCTGACTTGGTTCTGATCCAACTGTGCCATACAACATCACTGAAGAGGATCATTGAGTGATCTTTTAGGTCCTGTAGTTTTTTTTTTTCCTTGTTGAAAAATGGAAAAAAAAAAGAAAGAATTATGTGGCCTCAGCACATTTCAAAATATTTGACTAAGAGTTTAATATTACAGGGTTTATCTCTTAGATCCACTAAAGCGATTGTGTCTTAATACTGAATCCCTGAAAACACCTGGTATATGAGAGGGACTGGGTCAACTCTTGGTCATGAGAAAGCAGAGAGATTGACAATAGTATGTCAATTACTGCAGTGTGCCTGTGACTTACAGCTGTGCCAGCTTTGCTTTAGAAACCACTGGAGTACAAAAAGGAAAGAAAAAGACCACTAATACTACGGGGAAAAAAAAAAGCACACAGAGAGCTGTTAGTCAACTCAAATGCAACAATCCACCGATCAGCCATAAATTCTGGGGCAAAGCTCTCCTCCACCCTGAGCCAATCCACAGGCATGTCCGACTCCCTCCGTGGCTATTTCCTGCTATCTCTCCCAGGGGGGATGTTTGCATTAGAGCTGTCACTGCAGGCGACAGCTTATTCCACTTTCCCAGTGAAATACTCCTTGAGCAGTGTCTGTGTGCAAATAATGAGGGTGCAGTAAATTCCCACCCCATCTCACCACACACTCCCATTTGATCTCTGTTAAGCTTTCAGACACAACACAGAAAATACCCAGAACAGCCATCCCCCTCCCCTGTGAGAAATGACCAGCCTGCTACAAGATGTGGACAAAGCTGCTCCCCCCACAGTCTGCCCAGGGCTTCAGCTGTGCCAGCACCTCCACACACCCCCAAGAGCACCATCCTGTGCCCAAGCTCCCTGGGGCCCTGCACTGCTACATGTGAGCTGGAGATGGGTTATGACAAATGTGACACACCTTGATTTTGGGGCAGCTGGAGTGAGGAGGGAGATCCAAGCAGGAGCTGGGAGTCTACCTGGAGGAACTTATTTCAAGTTGGATCAAGGTCAACCCCATTCCCAGTGCTCACGCACTGTAGCTCATCTCATAGTAGAGAAGGAGGGAAAACAGCAGAGCCTGCTGGATGTGGTAGCAGGAGACAGTGCTGTGTATTAGGGGGAGGCCAGAGGAGAGAAATGGTGAAATTCAGAGGGAACACTGGCTTTCTGTGAAAAGGATTAATGCAAGAAAGCCACGGGTTTAAAATAGCCTAATTGACCCAGGCATAATGTAGTTCACAGTCACATGGTGAAAGTCAGGCAGTATTTGAATGCCTCCTCATCATTTAATATAACATTTCTGCTAATAGAATATTTAAATCCTATTTTATCAAAATCTCATCACTCAAGTGTAGGAGCCTTTTCCATTGCTGGAGCATACAGTGTTATAAATTCATGAAGGTCGCAATTATGAGCAGCTTCAACACTGCAAATGTGTTTGGCAAAGATATTATGCCCTTTCTAAACAAGATTTGAGCGACTACAGCCCACATTCAGAGTTACAGGGTTTTGCTTTTCATGTGCCTTGCAAGAAGCAGACTATTCCCCTTTCTCCAAGATTCCCACTTGGACAGAAATGTCCCATGGCCAGGAGGTCACCCCAAAACCACCACTGCCACTTCCCCCAACAAGCAGGCACAGAGAAACAATCCTCCTCTCTCACGAAACAGGAGGAGTAGCACGTTCAAATCCTTATTTAATTCAGCCATTTCACATCTGAATAATTAGTCAGGCAGGAGATCATTTCCCAGCATACAAGGACTGATTACCTGTAAGTGAAACTCCAGTGTCCCCAGACCAGCACTGTGGGGGACTTGGCTGCAGCACAACCCCGGCAAGCTTTCCTCTCTCTCAGGAGGTAACACTATTTTATCCCACTTTTCTTTCTTCGATAGGGAAACAGCTTCTCTGCCCAAATTAAACCGAGGATGTTGCTCCACAATTACCGCTGAGCTTTTGATGTTTCAGGCAGAGCTCAGGTCTGAGCTGACCTTGGTATTCCCGGGTCCCTTCCTGGCACTGCCTGTTCAGCTGAACCCCTCTCTGTGGTGCTGGGATTGTGCAAGGCTCAGCTCCAAGCTGGACATCTGAGCACTGCCCACAACACTGCAAAACAGCACTTGGTACAGATTCCACAGAGGCCAGGTTTGCTGGAAGTGATGATAATGCCAAGTGCACATAACAGTCCATGTTTCCCTCCCTGGAACACCTGGGCAATCTGAAGAAGATCCACTCTGGGCAGCTGAGCTGCTCTGTATTTGCATTATAAGCGAGGAGATAAAATTCCTGTGACAGTTTTACACAAAAAACACACTGAGCAAAGGCTGCTGTGTGGGGAAGTGGTTTGGGAGGCTGTGACAAAATCAACTCTGCTCCCTCTGGCCTCATTCAGGGATTTCTAAGCCCTAGAAAACCAGCCTGGCTGCTGTCACTGCTACCATAACAGAGACTGAAAAAATAGAATTGCAAAATGGTAGTGCCAAAGCCCAGGACAACCACTTCCGTGCACATCCATCTCTCCCTGCAGGGACACAGATCAGTTCCTCCTGGGCTCTCCATCCTCATCCCAGCTCCGTCCTCTCTCCTGTGGTGAGAGCAACCAGCCACTTGAAACCACCCACAGTCTTGGGAAGCCCTGAGCTGGGTCTGGTTTACTCTTCTCCTTGCAGGAATTAGCAAGAATTTGTTTGAGAAGAAAAAAAAAAAATGCTTAAGAGATTTATGCTTTAGCCAAATCTAAAATTATTTTCCGATAGGACGAATTCTCCTTCCATGGGGGAAACTGACCAAGAGGTTGAAGTCATCTGCATGAAGAACCAAATGGAAATAAGTGGCCGAGTCGAGATTGCATTCACAGAGATTAAGATGATACATTTTCACAGCCTTGTGCTTTGTGCACTTTAACCTGTGCAGAGATAAAAAGCGGCCATGTGGTTTTCCATGCTCTCCATTTGCTCTCTGTGACCTTTCACTCTACTGGTGTGCATCACAAACAGCAACACTTCATTTCATGCTCAGGCAACCAAGTTCACCTGCCAGTCACACCCCCCTGTACGTGGGGGTACACAAGAACAGAAAATACAAGTCCACACGGTAGCTGAGAAGTTAACATCTACTATTTAGCATTCCACAGCACACTAACACACCTTCATAACCTATTTATTTTACCAAATGTTCCCTTATGTTCAATAAGAACATAGTTTTTATACAACCCTAATAGCAAATTCCAATGATTTTCCAATTCTACAACTGCTCTAAGACTACTGAAATCAGTAGTAATTTTCAAATGGCTCTAACTGGATATTATTTGATATATGTCTTATGAGTATCAGAAAGAACTGTTTTTATTTGAAAAGGCTCATTGCTAAATAAACTAGATACAGTCATACCTAGTAAGATTGTCATGGTACAGCGTTAGGGGTGAACATCCTTTTCATTCAGATCGTAACTTTTGCACACAAGTGTCAGGTCTGTAACTTTTCTATTTCTACCATCAGTGGTAAAATCTGTCATGAAGCACAATGAAAAATCACATTTAAGATAAGAAGATCTGCAGAAGCAAAAGGCAGCATACATAAAAGCTACTGCACTAGGTTTTTTCTTCATGGTCATGACTTCTAGGTTGCTTTCCAGCAGGATGTATCCTTAAAAGCCTTTTGTTCACATTCTTTATTCTCTCCTTACTTGCAAACACTTAACAAGAATCAAAGCCAACCAGACACACAAAGAAATAGCCAAAATGCTCAGATGCAAATAAAGGCTTGAGATATGTATTTTTTAATAATCAAAGCAAGCTTCTTGGGTCGGAAGTAAAAAGTTCTAGAAGAAAAAAACCCAAAACCTTTGGTATCTAGCTATGAATGTTGGGCAAGGGGGCACAGACTGACAAGTAAATATTGAATTACACAGAGTCTTTTGTTAACATTTATGTTCATGCTCCACATAGTCTAATAGAATTGATCAGATCTGCATTTTAAGGCAAAAATATGAACATATTTTTCACAACTGGTCTCTGCTGAAAGGTGAGGTTTAGTGAAATGAAAATATTCCACAGTTACAGCATTTTGCTTACAGGAAAGTGTCCACAGTATTGAGCTTTTTAGTCACTTCTTGCCAGAGAGACAAGAAAATTCAATCTAACAAAAAAATCCCTAAACAACTTGACTTTTTGATTGAAATAATGAATACTGGCACCCAGCTTGGCTTCCCCAAACTAAAATAATTTGAAGCGGTTTGTTATCTTCCCATTATGAAGCAAACACAAATTCAGAAGCTTGGGAAACTCTTGCTGGAGTGGAACCAAGGACGCCGAGATGCAACAACAGCCTGTTCCCGGGAAACGGTGGCTGGATCAGGACGCACGGAACAGGTTCAGCCTTCAGAAGGGGCTGTGCACAATGACCATGGCACGTCCCGTGGAGATTTCTGAACCACCTCTGCTGAGACTGGGAGTGCTCTTGCCACAGCCACAGCCCCAAAGATGGATGGAAAACTGGGTGGTGGGATAAAATGATCCAGGAGGCGCTTGGAAAGGCAGACAAGGTCTCTATTTAACCCTTTCTTTGTAAGCCACTACCTCCAGCCAGCACTAAGCACAACCACCAGAATTTGACTGTATTATTTAAGTGGCTTTTGGAAGGCTTTTATATTTATAAATGTATCAGAAGAGAATTCCAAAGAAGGAAGGGGAAGTTGTTAAACTAACAAGACAAAAACCAACATAACCCACTGAGCTTTAGAAGCTGAAATCAATCGAAGCCTTTCCATTGACTTCAGTGAGAGCTGGATCAGGATTTAAAGAGATTACAATTCTGAAGTTCATCTCTGTTGCAGTTCAGACTTTTTCTTTTGTTTCACATCACATTAAAGATTCAGCATCTCTCTTCCTAATGCTCTGAAATATAGTATGATCTATAAGAGAACAGAAAACAGAACTAAAGGGGGGAAAAAACCCTCCCACACGTCATTAAGATCTAAAGTTTGTCCTTAATGTGTGTATGAACTCAGAATGAGTGTCTAAATGGAGACTTTTTTTCTGCTACAGGGTAAAGTGATTATAAATGTCTCTGTGCAAAAGCTTAGTGGTATTTTATGCAGCTGGCACTGCAGAGTTTGAAACAAATCCAAGAAAACAGATTGTATCTTTAAGGTTAGAAATCAAACTTTCCCTTGCTGGAGTGCACATTTGCTGGTAACGGGCTGGGCTCTGACAGCAGCAGCTATGCAAACAGGAGCTCTGCCACTTCTAAGCGTGTTGCTGTCTCTATTCCCTATGGCCTCTGCATCTATTCATTCCACTCCCAACCCATCATTAAATGGACATTAAAAAGTCATTTTTTGTAGTTTTCTGCTTTGTGTACTTACCATTTTTTCCCTCTAATACCCATTCAGAAGCGTGCCAGACATCTTTCCCTTAAGCTTTTTAACCTACATTCTCCTACAGACCTGCAAACAGCGGCGGTGCCTTTGTCAATCACCAAAAGCAGCAGCTTCAGTTTACAGGTAGAAATAGCCCAAGCTGCTAAACCTCAGCTACAATAAACCTCATGCAAGAATAGAGATAGCCTCATCCACAGGCTGCAATTCTTTCCAGACTTTGGAGGTATTTCAATGCCAAGCACATATTTTGCATATGTTCTTTCAAGACGATTGAATTGACTCTCAAAAGCTTAAGAAACCCCACATAACCATATAATGACATCCCACTTTGCCTCCACTGCTAAATCCTGCTCTCACCCAGCGAGATGGGGCTGCTCTGCAGGACTGCTGGGAACAGCAGGAGCAGGCTGCTGGATTCCTGGGGTAGAGCAGCACCAGGAGCAAGGAGATTGCTCTGCATTCCTCAAGCAATCTGTGCTCAAACCGTTTGGTGATGTGTAGGTTAAAAACAGCCTCTCGAGGTTCATTTGACTCCCCTGCAGTGGTGGGAGCCACAAAGTGGTCTGCTCTGCATGATGAACTACCCAACGAGTGGCAGCTGTGTTCTAATTTAGCTCCCGACTAGTCCTAATGAATAACCTCGTGTACAGCACAGGCCGCACAGAAAGGATTTGTCTCCTATTCCTAGCTAGAGGCAGATGAGGAAAAATCCTATTTTTGGCTACAATTGCCGTTTGATCTTCCACAAGCAGCCCTGCTTCTAATAAAACTCCACTCAATTGCGCTCAGTGGGGACACCGCGGTGAAGAGCGGAGGGCATGGAAGATGCAGGCTTGGAGAATGGCAAATGAGTCTGTGAACCAGCTGGATTTATAACCTACAGTTTGATCCAAAGTGGTCTGTGGCCAGCAATTCCTGCAGACACTGTACAGGGCTGGCTTTCAGCTTGTTCCATGCTACTCCTGCAGATGAGGGGAATCTGTTTTTTCCAATATCTGTGACTGCTGCTGAGAAACTTCGGCTGTGCTGCCACCTCACCTCTAGAACTTGATCAGGTGTATCCAGCACGGGTACAAAGCACATCTTTTGCCTCGGCACATAGAGCAGGGGGAGATTACACTCTTGCAGAACACTGCTATTAGTATTCCTTACATATTTGTAAATGTCTGGGTTCAGGGAGTGTCAGGTTAATACACAGCCCCGTGACGAATTTCACTGGAGCAGCTCTGCGATTACAGACTGACCCAGCACAGGTACCAGAGCAGCTGCACAGAACCCATGGGATGCCCTCAAGGGAACATCCGTGTGGGGTACTGACCTCAGCACATCACCTACTCCAACATAAAACCAGCTCCATAAATTTAAGTTTCTCTGGAATGCACTAAGGTGAAAAATGAGCAGATTACCCTAAAAGTTTACCCACTTGGCCTATGACCCGGGGAAGGTGAGAGCAAATATACTGTATCGCCCTGCTGGTAAAATTCAGACCTGCAATCTCTTGTCACAGACACCTGCTCAAACACGACCTTAACTCAGCTCCTGGCAGCTCTGTGCCGCTATTAACCGATAGACAAACAGGCATATTTACTTGATGTTTACCTTTCCCTTTACCTGCCTTGCACAGGCTGATGCTCAGAACCAGGCTCCCCGGTTAGTTCTGCTCACTGCAGTAACCCTGTGGCCCACATTAAAGAAAAGCTTTTTGAGAAACTGTATCCATCCCATTTTCTATCATCAGTCCTTTGTGGAAACTGGATTTAAAGCACCTTGGTGGTAAATCTACCTCTCCCAGAGGCAAAATGCAAAGAGCAGAGAATGATGCTCACCAGCAGAGAGAGGAAGTGATTAAAGGACAGAGCAGAGAGCAGAGGACGAAATGCTGGCTCTAACAGGAGATGCTGAGGATAAATATTGAAATTCTTCATTTTCAAAGAAGTGCCTTTGTTTTGTTTTCTGCTTCAAGGAAATCTAGATCACTAGTTCCAAAAGCCACAGCATGAATTAGCCTGATGTCACTCAGCAATCAAAGACAGTACCCTACTTACTGATGGTGGGAACTGCACTGATCCTCCAAATATATTTCAAATATCTGGATCTTCTTGTCATATTTACTATTTGCATAAAATGATATTCTCCTTTCAAAAAAAAAAAAAAAAGGAAAGAGTTGTGGAGGGTAGGAAGATTAAAGGCAGTCTGTCAGTCTGCCTCTGCCTGGTTTGTATTCTCACTCGAGTGTATAAGTAATGCCTTTGATTGCTTCCACGATGGGGCTGGTGTCACCACAGCATTTGAATCACAGCACTTTCTCTTTGTATTGCTTCTGTCAGTCAGGAACAATAAAGAACTTTTTTGTTAAAGCCTTTAATTTCACGTAGTAATTACCTATTTGATCAGACAAAAGGTGCTGTGAATGAAAGTCATTTACTTGTTTGATGTGACTGAGACTGAGTGTCACTACAGCTGCGAGACTGTCAGAGAAAACACTAGTGGCTGATTAGATAAGCAGTCCTGCCCGGAAAAAAAGGATGAAAATGGAATGGGGGAAGAAAAGTCAAGTTCTACCTCATTTAAATACAAGGAAAATGAGAAATCCCTCAGAATATAATTAATGCAATTATCAGAAGATGCAACTTCTCTACAGCTTCACTGAGGTCAACTTTCCAGCTACTGGGTTAAACACCCTCCTCTCTCCCTCCACTCCATCAGCCAAGGCCGATTTACAAAGAAACCAAGGATCTGCTTGGCACTTGCTGAACACCTGCTGCTGTTCACGTGCACATTCACACTGCAGCAGAAATCGCACTACAAAGGACACGAAGAAGCATCAGCTGCTCATGCCAACCTACTACTATTCAGATGAATTTTTGTGTTTGAAATCTGAGATGTCGTCACCTTGCCAAGATGAGCCTTTAGGCACCTTCTGGGGCACAGAAGGAGTTCCAGGACACAGTGGGGATGGCATCAGCTTGTGGAGTCCTGCTGGATTCCCCCAATGAATTATAACAAAAACGTGAACATCTGTGAGGCTTAGCTGGACCCTTAACTCAGCCAGACCACAGCCCTGAGAACCTCCCTCCCAGTTTCAGTTCCGGCTCTAGCACAGACCCAGCCACAGATGGGAGAGGGACTCAGACCTTCCCTTCAGATCTAATGCCCTACCCCACTCACAGTCGTTTGCCTCCCAGGATCCATGCTGGGCTTGGGGCTCATCTCTCTGCACTATAATCAGGATTTTATGGAGAGAAGGACATTTTCGGGATGTGAAACTGATGAAATAGAACCTGCAGGATGGATTCACTCTTCTGATCATCTCGACTTCATGCCAGCAAAATTTTCATTGCACGGCAGCTGAATCATCTCTTTCCCCTTTGTACACAGAAATATGCACGAGGCAGGTGGCTCCAGCTCCTAAAAAGCTTTTCCTTCCCTTCCCTTTCTTCTTCTCATCCTCCATGAAAGCAGCAAATGAAGGAACTGCAATTTCCAGCGGTTCCTTACTGGTAAGCGTGATGCAGGAGCAGGCTGAAATGCAGGCTCTCATCTCTGCTCACTGCTGGCCTCTCTGCACTAGCTGGTTAGAGCTGCACATGTTTAAAACATTAACTGGAAATATTTTATGCTGTTGGATAACGTATCAAACAACATTGCAATGAAACTTTCAAGGGCTTAGAAACTGTGCCTGGAGGTACTTGAGAGGTCTTGTGGACTCCTTCAGCAGCCCAGCCCCAAAAAGCCCAGGATGGGTTTTTTCCTCCACAAGTAATTCAAGACAAGTGACTCATGTAGCACGGAGGCTGAATGCCTTAATTTGTCTTTCTACACTCTCAAACAAGGCAGAAGGTAGAAGACAAAAGGGAAGCCCTCAGCTGGCTGACAATGTAATACTGTTGAGTGCATCTTCAAAGTGCGAGGCCACTGGAGTGATGTATGCCATGCTGTGGGAAGGCTGGAGCCCCTCTGGAAGAGCCCTTGGAGCCTCTGGCAGCAGGAGGACGTGTCCTCAGCTCCACTCATGCAAAGAGGGGACCCTGTGCCTGCCCCTGTCCTGTCCCTGGCCAGCACTGCTCGAAGAACTCATCTGTATTGGGTGATCTGAGGTGTCCCCTGCCCTGTCCCCACACCTCACTTTTGGGGCAGTGGCTCCTGCACAGGGGTTCCTGTTTCTCCTCAGACCACACGTTCCCAGCCATGGCTGGGAATTGCTTTTGAGGAGTTGCTGCTGCACCATCTCCCGAGGAATGGCTCCAGTGCTACAGACACTCACAAAGGCAAAGCCAACACTGCAGGGGCAACAGTTCCCTAAAGAAGCAAACAGACTATTTCCTTTACAGGCTGCTCTCAAAATCTAATTTCACAACATGATCAGTTACTGCATTGGAATGACTTGCTTTCTTATTCAAATAAAATGAACATATTAACAAATAATACTCATAAAATTCACTGGACAACACAATGGAAAGAATTACAATGCATGAAGAACTAGGTTACAGAAGCTACATCACTGCTTGAGTTAGATGCAATATGTATTAACCCAGAGAGCCTGTATATAGAATTAAAGAAATCATCTAATTTTAAAGTAATATTTTATTCAATGCATCCCTCAGTGCATGTAACTGCTAAATGAAATGCATTGCATGCTCTATAAACACATCATCACCTTGTAAATGAAATACTCATGATATTAAAACTGATATAACATTTATTAAACCATTATGCAAAGAATAAGGTTGGGTAGTTGAACTGCTGAAGGCAAGTGCCCGCTCTGGCCCGTGCCAGACGTGCACACGCTATGCAGCATGTGGCTCCAAAACACTAATCAGAGATGTCTTTTCTAAAGGTGAGAGTTCATTCAGCTAGAAAGAAATCCACATCTTCCCTGAAAAGAGTAAGGAAACGCGTTGGAGTCTTTGGCAGAGCCATGCAGGAGGTGAGGGGCTGTGGCTTTACGAAAAGCGTCACCGCCCCGGTGCAGGGCACCAAGGTGTCTGCTCTGTTCCACATGAGGTCACTGTAAGAGCACGTTAAACCCTTCACAAAGCTAAGCTAATTGGTTTGATACTGTTCCTTCCTTCTAGTCTAACTGTAAAGGTCGACAGTAACATATTTTGGGATCAGACCACGACCTGTTTTCTCAGCATGGCAGAGGTTGGAGCACAGGGAGGATTTGGTGTCTCACCCTTACAGCTCTGCTGTGATGGCCAAGGGATGCTACGATCCCCAGACTGAAAGCAAAGTCACATCCTGATTTGAGTCACAAAGTGGATATGGAGGGGCTGAGCAGAGGCTGTGTGCCAAAGAGAAACCTGTGCTAACCTGACAGGCTGATGCCACCTTCTCCAGAGCCAGTTTGTGTGTCTCTGGACCATCCTGCTGCTCCCTTGCAGACTGTTCTTGCTGCTGATTCTCTCCATGCATTTTCAAGACATTTGACAAGTTTTTCAATGCAGCCACCTTTACCATCTCCTTTTCAAAATCAAGCATTGCACTACTAATTAATCTGTAGGGGATAGGTCTGACTGATTTAAAAGCACAGCTCTATTGTGAATACTTGAAGCATATTTTTAAAGGAAAATCTCAGAAATTTACTTTATGCTATTACCTCATTCTAGCCTATGACATTTTTAGCTTTGCACAAAGGATGCCTCTCTGCAGAACCCTGGCAGTTCAGCAGTTACACATTATAAAATACCTCTATTTGTCACTGCCTTCAAGCCTCTTCAAAACGAATCCTGGTTAGGATATGTGAATGCAAAATGCTCGTTTCCTAGCGAAACACTTTGAAACGCGGTGTAGGAGAAGCTTGATTTTACCCTTCCACAGGCACAAAGAGGAGTTCTTGCCTTTAAATGTTCTCTCCTGAAAGAAGAATTCACACAAACCACATAGAGCTTAGGCTGCCAAAAAGGGAAATACAAACTCTTCTCCATCCCTTTCAACAAATCTCAGCATAGAACAGAATGAAATGAAGCATACATTCAGCAAAAAGGGATTAAAGGAAAGATGAGGGGAAAATCCTTTTAAATACTAATATTCACTGAAATTCATCTCCAATCACATCACAACAGAGACAGGCCCTTCACAAAAAGAAAGAAAAAAACCCACCTAAATATACTCCTTGATGGCAGCCCTACATCTTTCTCCAACCAGTGTTACAGGAATCTATACTTACAGACCTATACAAACCTATAACCAGAACCCCAGGGCAAGCTGTGATTTTGCTGTATAGGTACCATATGCTGTGCTCCACTTCTGAGGATGGTAAACCTGGTAAATCTCCACATTTATTATAAACCAGTGAGAGATCTAACAGGGCTGGAGTCTGGGCTAGCTTTTTAATTCTAAGCATGACTGAGCAACAGAACTAAAACATCTCATTTGAGAACTCAAGTTTAAACTTACGCGCTGCGTGCACGAAAGTATTAATTTTTTTTGACTTTCAAATATTTGAGCATTGGGAAATTACACTGTAGAAAATGTGCCTGGACTGACTTTTTCACTGGTACCATAATTAACTGCTCCCTTTCGTGAGTCACACGCGATGCCCTGAAATGCCGGGGACTTTCTGGTCAGACATTTCTAATCTGATCAAGGAACACTGTGACATTTCACATGGCAACACACTGATAAAAGCTCTCCGACACTTCATTATGTAAACAGGTATAGCTGCTAATTAATGAATTACAGTGGAGAAAGAAACTGTTGGCAAGGATGGGAACTTGGCCCAAATTCTCCCCTGAGTAATGCTCAATCAAGTGAGCTAAGCCCTATTAACACTCGCTGGCAGGTGCAGCTTTAGCACCTGCCGAAGAAAGTGGATTTTTTGCAATATTCACAATTTTTCTCTTCCCATTGTCCACTTACTAAGAATTCTCAAGACGGTTTTGCTTTGCTGCCACGCAGCTGATATCATTCCGTATGTACAACAGCTCCCCACATCAGGCATGGAAACAAGGAGCCGAGGGTCAAACAGCTCCTCTCTGAAAGGGACACGTGGTGCCACCTTGTCGTCACCTCCCGCCATCCGCACACGGCAACGCGCTCAAAACACAGCAGAGCCGCGAAGCCAACAAGCTGTTCAGACACGGCTTGGCTGCAGAGGAATCTTGGGGAAATTAAAGACTGCTTGGATTCTTGCAGAGTTTTCGCTGTTTCCATGCAGGAGGGAGCAGGACAAATTTAGGAGGCCGTACGGAAATCTTTGGACGGTGGTAGGGAATACATGTGTCTGAGCAGCGGTGAAGTGTTGGAAAGCAAAGCATGAAAACTGAAACCATGCTGGTCTGAATAAGGAAAAATTACTGTCTTTTAATCATACTCCAGGCTGCCTGGTTTTTACGGGATGCTATTCCCATTTAGTTTAGCGGTACTGTTTTACACATGATGAGGATTTCAGAAGTGCAATTAAAGCTTTATCATCAACATAAAACCCAGCACAGTTTGCCCAGTACCAGACTTAAAAAACACTAAGTACTGTACTCTAACCAAGAGGAAAGTGCTTATATTTTCACTACGTATAGCTTGGAAAACCCAGGGTTGAATGAATATGAGAATTACAAACCAATATTCCAGAAGCACCACTGAACTGTATTCTAAATAAAAGCTATTTAGAAAGTGTGATATTTTTCTTTATCTGCAGAAAATTAATGAAGGAAAAAACTTATATAAATATTAGAATCCTAATTTTTCTAAAATAGAGTCACATTTTGAAAATTAGGGCCATCACTGATTATGGTAAGTCTAATACTACTGATACCATTATGGAATATGAACATCAAAATAAGTTTCAGTTTGGCTGGATGTTATTTTTAAAACTACATTTTATAGAAATATCTATCAGCTCAAGTTACCACCAGGAACATCTTAACAACTCCAGAGCAAATGCAAAAAACCTAAGGTGGAGGGATTACTTGGGGGGATTTGGGAGACTCTGCTCAGTTCTCAGATATACCCTGGATTTCCTTTCTGACTTTCGTAGAGTCATTTAGGCTCCGCCGGCATCAGCAGCATTTGTGCCTGCAATTCAGTTGTGAACTGAAGCCTGAGAGCACGTACGACGAAACATCTGAGGAGAAAATCCAGGTAGCTAAAGCTGTAGATTCAGCCACAATTCCATTTGTAAGGGAGAACTGGAGCCAGAGGAAGAGAGGCTGGACCTTAACCTTGCTGGGTAATTTACTGCTTAATTTCTATCAGTTTCTTGTTTTAGACTTTACCAGGTGTCAGGAATAATTGGTTTTGTGTACTTGTGGTAAGAATACGCTACGCATCGTTTACAATCCGAGTGCAGTTAACAGCAGCTTGGATTTACACAACATTTTCACGTATCTAATAAAGCAGATAACTCAGCAGGACAGCGAGCCAACCTATCCATTACAAAATAAATAAATCAGTCCGAAGTTCAGACTTCAAAAGCGAAATGGTAGATGCTCCATGAAAATCTCTGTAGGCTGAGGTTTCCACAGAGCAGGAGCTGAGCAGCTCCACAGCTGCATCCTTGGGCAACACATCATGGTCCTTGCCCAGCACAGATTAATGAACAGCAGGAATGGAAATGCTAATAATTAAGAAAAGGTTAAAATGTTCACACTGTGTGAGAATGATGCATAAAAGGATACAACCGCTAAAAATCACTGCAGCGATGAAGAATCTTTTTTTTTTTCAGAAACTAAATTCCAACTGGGAATATATTAAGAACAAGAAGAAAGAAATTCTCAGGGTAAAAAAACCAATGCAAAACAGCTAGTGAAAACCAGTCAGCTCTGTGGAATGGAGGCATTATCCACACTACAAACTAAAGCTCCATTCTGAACCAACAGCCATTTGAAAAGCAAATTTAGGGAAACATCCAGACAAAACAAATCCCAAAATCACTATAAAAAATAAGACATTTTTCCATATGAACAGTTTGTGTTCAAAGCAGCATTTGTCCCTTAAAACTCTACTAATGTAGCTGTAATTCAGAGTAAGAAACTGAGCCAAATTTTCCAGGCAGGTGTTCAGTCCCACTAGTCATCCCAGCGAATCCTCAGACAGAGCCTGTGCCACCCTCTGCCTCCCAGAGATTCCTCCCATGAGGAATTGGTGGACCAGTCCCATCCTCTCTAAGCACACCAGATGCACGATTTACAGGCACCATTAATTCAAATCTATCACATATATATAAATATACACATACATTTTTAGGGGTGGGATTTGTTTTATCTTTAGAATTCAGTACACAGTGACACACTAAGAGAGACCACTGCCTGAGAACTGTACCAGACCTCCCATCTCCACATTACTTCGTCCTCCAAAATTGGGCAGTCACATCCTGCTATCCATGAACTGTTTTTAGCAACAAAACGTAAGGAAGCAACTTCCTACAACTACAGGAAAAGTAACACAAGGAAGAGTGATGGCCCTTCTTCAGACAGGGACATTGAGATTTTATCATTGTCTTTTGCTGACTGTTGCTTTTGTACACTTGTCTGAGATTACAAGCTTAGCCTAAGATTTTATTTTTACAGACAGAGTCAATTTCCACTTGCATATCAATTATTATTTGCAAACCACTAGCCCTGAACACAGAAAATAGCATGTAAAGACTTTTCCTTAAAGGTAATACAAGCATTGCACCAGAGAAAACCTAAAAGGAGAACAGGGCTTGTAGAACATGGGTTATCCCCACCTGCCCAAGAGATGCTGTCAGCAACTGGTTTCGTAATCACCACAGATTCATTTTCCATTTGTCTGCTGCAATTATGCTATTGAAACCTGCAGGTCTGGCGTGTTTTTTTCCCTTCCCTTACTCTAAACAGAATTCATTTTTAACGTCTATTGCAGAAGGCCAATGTGATATAAAAACCCCAAACATTTCACTACTCATGCACTCTTATTCATAATATCACATCAAATTGCTGAAGTAGTACCATATGGCGCTTGAGCACCAAGCCAGAACAAGTTGTTCAGCTTGTCATAATCTCAAAAGCTGCATAAAACTTAAATAATTTCTCTATGAAGTGGAAGATCTTTGGGTTTAAAACAACTCATCAGAAATGGATTCTGAATTTTCCTCCTATTATTTCCCATGTTTTCTCTGATTCACATTCCATTTTCCAGTGCAAGCTATCAGTATAAGTGGCTACAACTATGGGGCTGAAAGGCTTTAAAAGCATCCTGTCCATCCTTTCTTCTTGATCATTCATCATCAAATTGAACGGATAAATAGCTTACTCAATCAGACAGACATATAATTATAAATAAAAAAAGCTCAATCAGAAAAACTGAATGGAAAAGATTAATGAAATCTCCCACACTTTGATTCAGCCCTTAAAGCAACACCCTTGGTTGTGAAATGTCCACACTTCCACCCACACTGTCCTGTAGGAAAACACAGAAGCCTTTCAAGAAAACTGGAGTGGTGACATTTAACTGGTTCACAAATCCATGGAGAAAGAACGGTGGGAAGGCTTCAGGTTTCACCACAGATTGCTTTGTATTTACATTCTCAGTTTCTGGAGACACCCCAAGTCTAGGTGTTTGTGGTTTTTTTTTTTCTAAACAATATTTCTAACTGAGAAGAAAGGTTTGGAACTGAAGGTACAAGAACTAGAGATGGACAAGACTTCAGCCAACCTCACAGTTTTCAGGGATTGTGACTGACTCCTGATCCTGAACAGCTGAGCAGCAGTGCGGGGACCACCAGAGATAAAGGAAATACATGGAAACATCTCTCTGGGAACACACTACAGCAAAAATGAAAATGTGAACACAAGGCCCAAAAAGGTAGAACAGGAGACAAGAACTGGAAATGTGAAGACACAAAGAAGGGAGATATATAGGCTGCAGTAATGCCCTGGAGGGGAGGGCATTATGGAACTCCTCCAATGGAAAGCTTATTTTAGCAGCTGCATAATCACTTGAAGAACAAAAAGGAGAGCAGTAAATCAAGGAGAATTTCCTAAACCCTTCCTAGCATGTATGTTCAAGCCTTGTTCCCATATGGGATTAGGATAGGCAGGAACTGCAGGCTGGCACAGGCAGTACAGAGACAGATACTACACAGCCTTTTGCTTAAAAATAAGAGAGAATGGGGATATGTCTTCTGGAGCTTTCATGGATTGGGAGTTTCCAGAAAAACATTTCTGTAATGGTTACATATGTGATTGTTCTTTTTCTTCTTAGCTATATGGAGGAAAAAGTGACTTGTCACCAGCCCAAAGGGAAAAGCACTTGGCTGCATGGAGGAAGACAGGATGTGTTGCATCTGTGGCTTCACAGAAGGAAAGGAACAGCTCTTCCAAAAAGGCAAGAAGCACAGAGAATATCCAAGATAAATAAATGAAAGGAATCAGTCCCACTTCTCTGGCGAAAAGATGATGTCACAGTTCCCAGACCCTCCACCCTACACAGGCAGTATCACTCAGAAGGGGCAGCAGCAGCCTCGTGTCCCTGCCATGGTGGCCCTGGGCGTGTGGCAGGATCTGCTAAGGCACCCAGGTATCCCTCGGACCTTGAGGGAATCTCGATCAACAAGGACAAATTCTTCGCTGTGCTGGATCATTCTCTGCACACTGCCTGAGAAAGAAATGGAGCTTCTCCAAGAATTAACAGTATTTTGGGTACAAAAAGGAAACAGACTAAAATATTGAATATGGGCTGCTTTGACGTGACTTGGTGGAGGTCTTCTATCAGCAGAGCCCCAAGGGAATATTCCAAGCAGTCCATAGAAATAGAGAGCCAGCTTTGCTGGGGGGCTGACTGGCACCAACAGCTCAGGTGACACAACATTTCGGGTTGATTAAATGCTGAAAGCGCCTTATCCCAGAGAAGGAAAGAAAAAAAAAAGGAAATGAAAAAGCTGTGGTGTGGAATTAGCATCTCCTTTCCAATGACACCACTTTTTTGCTAATACTTAGTTTCTGGAAGAACGATTTCGATGGAGCCACGGCAGGAAGGACTTCAGAGCAGGATGATGAGAGAGAAGATGACCTGTGAGTGACAGCACCCAACAACCCGGGCCAGAAAACTCTCCCCCATCAGCATTAACTCCCCAAATGCCTTATGCAGAGTTACAGCACAGATGCAAAGGGAACCTCAGGTTTTCCTTAGTTTAGGATCATACCATTCAGCATTTACTCCCTCCTTTCAACAACATCCACACTCAGTGCTCAGTACTTAGGAATACCCTCTATCCAATTAATACCCCATTAAGCCGCCCGCCCGCAGTGACTTTATCCTCAGACCACTGTATGGCAGCTTTTAACTCCATAATACCCCGGCATTATTTCCATATTAGACTACAAGGGTTTGATCCAAAGCTCATGGAGGTTAATGAGGGCTCATTAAACTTTGAATTGAGCCCTAACTGCTCAGCAAACACGAAGTGAAGTGAAACAGTACGTGTCAGATGAGACGACAGAGGGTGTAGTAAACTTTAAGGCGAAATATTGAATGCTGATGGTGACAAAGGCAGGCAATAGCAGGGAATGTGTGAGAAAGCAGCCGTGGGAGAGAATTATGATTGTGTTACACTCGATATCAAGCAGGACAGATTTGTGCCTATATAAATAGATATGCCTGGTCTGACTCTGATGTGATTTTTGTCATCATATGGTTAGACATAGCATAATATTGACACCATGGCTTCCCTTCAGATTTTAGTTTTGAATTTCAGCTGGAGAGTATGATAGTAAAGACTTGAAATCAGTATGACTCCTTCCCTAATTACTGATTAATCAAGAGCTAAGGTTGCCTACATAAAGATTCATGGGGAGAAGGAGGAAGTCTCATTAAGAACAAGAGGTTAAAAAAAAAGGAAGGGAGAGGGACTTTTAACAACTGAATGGATACAGAAGGAGGAGAAAAAGAGCTGATTTCCTAATAGCACGTTATAGCTGAATGTTAAATTTTTGTATTCGTGTCTAATTAAAAAATTAAAAGAAAATGTTTTAATGCTTGCAGATACCATGGGTTATGGTTCAAAAGGAAGTACAGAAAGTTGTTGGGTTGTTTTGTTCCAATGACTTCAGAAATACATATATGTTGTGTCATTCTGTCCCTTAGGTGCTCAAAAGACACAGCAGCTGTTTCATAAATTCTGAATTGCCTTTTCCTTCAGCATATGAAAACCTGTGCCATAAACATAACACTGTCTGAAAAATATTCGGTAAACCCAGACAGTTGTTCGAAATGCTTCCTCTGATGTTTAAATTCCTCTCTTAACAGGAGTTTCCCTGCAAGAACAGATGCTAACGAATAGTGCTTTTGCCATTGAGCTGAATGTGAACACTTTGGTGCAGCATTTTCCTTTTTTCCATGGAGACATTACAGGGTGCATTTCCCATGACTGAAAGAAAACTGCCACCTTGCTTCTCAATTCTTTGCTTTCAAATAATAAATAACTGCTATAATCTTCCGTAAAAGATTTATGCTCTGATGATGTCTGATTCTTCTACTGTAATTTCTTTTTGTTAGAGGCAGTTGAATGCCATTTACTGGTAAGTAAATTGTGTCATCACTTCACTGCAAACCACACCACTGAAAATGTAAGCTGGCCAAACATTTATTTTTGTTTTCCAACTCACACAAATCCCTTCCGAGGCCTTGGATTAACCAGAAACACTTTTTAGCGCAGATCCTTAATCTTAGTTTCCTTTCCTCCCTCTACTAATATGCTCCCTTCCAGTGATGTTACTTCAGAAATAACTCCAAATAACTCACAGTGTGGTCAGCAACTCTGCCTTTTAGCTGCTGTGTCTTTTTTCAGTGACTTAGAAATATGGGAAATTGGCCATGCCCACTGAATTTTTCCTAGTCCTGCAGTAATGGGGGTACTGCAGCTCTGCCTTTTCCACAGAGGAGTTTAACTGGCACAGGGGCACATGGACTGCAAGCTCCCCTAAAGGTTCAAACCACAGGCTCCATATCCAATCTTTTCACAACACAATGCATGCCTTTCATTTTTTAGGCAGAAACAACAAGCCCACATAGCTTTTCTTCTTCCTTAAACTGTCCCCTTTTCAACAACAAGAAAATTAGCTTCTTTGCCTAAATAAATGTTATAGCTCACAAAGCCTTGAAGCACAAATCAAACAAGTAAGTCAAGTGCAAAAAAGCCCAAAAGGGCTACAAACACAAGCACAGATGCAAAACCCTCCTCAGGTCATGATGTTTTGATTAAAATGAGCAGAGATCACGAGTGGAAGGAGTCAGGAAGGCGACTGTCCCGGCGATGCCACCACCACTATGGCATTTAGCGGCCTGTTAATATTTCCATGAGAAACTTTTAGGTTTAGGAGTTTACAACTCGAGTCATAGAGGATTAGGCCTGGTTTCCAAAACCTGATTCCTAAAGGGGAATTACTCACGTAAAACTTAGCAAGGTGAGGGCATGGCCAGGTGGTTTGTTATGAGAAGGGTGAGTACATGGCATGAATTTGGCTGAATTTATATATCTATATATCTACATATACACACATCTCAGAAACTGTGCACAGACCTGAGGCAGAGGCACATTAGGTGAAATTTTCTCAGACATGATCTTGCTGGAATAACAGCCTGTGCTAAGCCATCATCCCCCTGCTGCCACCTCCCCACTCTGCCTCCGGATGCACAGGAGCGGAGCAGGGATGAGGCACAACCCTACAACAGCCATGGCAGGGTGGGTGAACCCTGCAGCAACATGAAATACCACCAGAAGCCACACCAAACCCTCTCTTCACTCTCTTGCTGGTGTGCTCTCTTCCACACGGGACACCTGAGCTTTGGCCAAGGCCTTGGCTGTCCCCTCCAGCCATGTCTAGCTGAGCCCTGCACCATGCTCCGAGAGTCACTCACCTTCAGGTCCTTCACCAGCACCTCTCCTTCATCCCTCATGATGCATAAACAGCTCCTGCTCTCCCCCTAGAGCCTTTTCCCCATGAACCCACAGTCAGGGTCAGCTGCAGTCAAACCCACCTCATTTGTCCATGGAGAGGAAGACAAAATCTCCCTCACCTGTGGCCAGGCCCTGTCCCTTCTCCCAGGTGAGCTCACCTGCCCAGCAGCTGCAGGGGCTCTTAGGGGCTGCATGAGTTGGCTCATGGAGGGGAAAGAATTCAGCTCTCTTTACCCAGTGCCAAAAATACGCAACCAAAGTCTTCAGGGTGGCTTTTCAGGGCAGGTTCTGGTGTCTACTAGGAAAAAAAAGGTATTTGCAAAGGCTGGTGTGTGTGCACGTATGAAAGTGTACTCTCTGTACACTACCAGTACACTCAGAGAAGTGCAATTAAAATTGGGAATCTAATAAAAACTATAAAAATTGCCAAAGAGGTTAGTGCTGCACAGTGCTGGATATGTTAATCCAGTAAAGCATTATTAATGTCCTTAGTTTCCAGTCACCAAATAAATTCTGAAGAGCCATCAGAGTTACTTAAAGGCTCAGATTTAGGCACATACTTAAAATCTCTGCTGAACAAGGGCCAAAATGTTCAGTACCACCATCTGCAGATATCCAAATTGCCTTGGGCAAAATGTTTCCCTTAACATAATCCAAGGTTTTGTTTGTTTGCTTTTTAAGTTGTCTAACTGTTCGGATAGGAGGAAAATGTCCTTTAAATTAAGGAAATTAGCAATAAATATGAATGTTATTATAAATATGGTAATTATTAAAAATATGGTAAGAATTATGGGAAAGGACAAACTGCAAAGAAATGGGACCTTTAATGAAACTGGTAAACTACTGTATATCTGCTCCTTGCTGCCCCACCATGTAGCCATGGCTTACATCTTCCATCAGCCTGCATTAGAGACAGCTGAGAAAGGATATGGTTGGTGACACCTTTAAATCACTGAAAATCTCAGCTGTTATAAATAAAACAATTAACCACAGCAGTGAGATCTTAAAATTAGCCCAAGAGTAAATTCTCTAAAATCTTAAAAGCTGACATCTGAAATTCCAGAGTGCTGTATTTAATTCTTCATTGGTGCAGACTATCAAGAACATATGCAATAGTAAGGAAATAAAAAGTGTAGGTTTTTGTTTTTTTTTTTTTCTATCTCATCCCAGCCTGCTACAGTGAATTTCAGCAACAGCCTAGCTGTCAAGGTTATATCTGCACCATCATTCTGCAAATCCAAACTCACACCCACACAGCACCACTTTGTCTTCGGGACTCCATTTCAACTCATCAAGGAAGCCAAGTCCCACAGTCACCTAATGTGGGTGATGAGTGTTAAAGAATGAACTCCTGCAGCAAAGAGGCAGATTGCGAGTTCTTTGTCTGCTCCTGTCTCAGCTTTTTTCATTATTAGTGTTTTGCTCTGGAAAAGGCATGAGCAAAACCAAAGCTCATTTCTAAGCAAATTAACCCACTGTTTTTGTGTACACTGTCTTTACAGATTTCCAATAGCTTTCATGAGCTTTGTGCATTAGCTCTGACTATGCCTTCCTGCCTTTGCCTGTTCACGTAATGACAGCCAGCCCGAGTGGCTATTACAGTTATCTCACTTTCTGGAGAGGATGGGAGGTAATGATATGTTGCAATATGTGCAATGGGGTATTATAGCTAAATACTCTTTGGAGTGACTGATGAACTCCTTCGCAGTATGCCTGGTATGACAATTCGAGGGGTAGTTATCCTTCTGTGCTTCCTGAATCTCTTGCTCCTGATGTGAAGCTGGAGCTAAAAGGTGTGGGCTGGATGGGGGTGGTGGTGGTGGAGGAATTGGAGAGCCAGCAGAGAAGCACCTTCGCATGGCTGTGAAAACAGACATGTACATTAACAGACCCAATGCACAGGTGTAGCAGTGGACTCAGACATGGAATAACGTGACTGAATATAACCATCAGCAAAACATTTCTGACCACTCCATTAAAACCCGAGTCCATTATGAGATTCTTCAAATAAGCCAAGGACAGGCCCCGATGCCGATAACTGGAGAGTGCTGCCCATGGCCATGGCAACAGCTCTGTGGTCTCAAACAAAGCCACTCAGCTTCCCTGCCTCGGCCTCCTATCTGTGAAAGACCATCTTCAGTGATGCAAGCAGGCTGAAAAAGTCCATTTTCCTGCACAGAAAAATACCTAAGCAAACGCTATATGGATCACAGCTGGACTTCAGGATCTTAAAGGTCTTTCCCAACCTAAACAATTCTATCAGTCCATGTCTCTCACTTACAATTTGTATTTAACCAGCAGTCATGGGTGGTAGGGTCCCAAATCCCTGCTAGTATATCCCACCCCACTCCCTCAGGGGATGCTGAGTGACTGCAAAACAGCTTGAAACATCAACCACAAGGTCAGACCACAGGTCTGTTATCCCAATCTCCTCCCAGTCTGATGTGCTGTACCCCAAATTAATGACGTGAAGTTAATCAGAAATATTATCAGTGATTTCTGAGACTTCTGAAATGGCATGCTGATACTTCCCGATCAGTGGCAGCAGTCTCACTGCTGCCAATGGCTTCTGAAAATCTCAGTTTTTATGTTGTGTGGGAAATTAAAAATGGTCCCATTTCCTTCATGCAACTGGGATGCTGTATTCAAAGGAGATTTATCACTCCCAATCACATGGCATTTTATGATTTAGTGGGTTTTTTATGATTTAGTGGGGCATTTTCCCACTCATGTTACTATTCCCAAAGCATCCCGGAAAATGGCAAAAACTCAAGGGCAGCTTTTTTAGCTGAACTGGGCAATAGGAGTCCTTGATATCTGTCTGCAAAGTGTCAATCACCTTTAAATCCCAACCTCACTTACGACGGTTCTCCTTGAGTAAGTGACAAGGCCAGCCTGGTAAAATGAAATTCTTCAGTAATACATTGACAAACTCGGAACCACAGAGCACCAAATTCCCCCTTGGTCTGGATTTGAATGCATAAATAAATAAGGCTCTTGCATTTATTTCTGCTAGAAGATTGTATTATTCCTTTCTGCAATTATGGAAAAATGCAGAGCACAGGCAGGATTTAGTGTCTGAGTTTTTGCTGCAAGACTTATGTCAGTAGAAAGACGTTTGTGCTCTTGGGAATCAAAGTGAGATTCACCCATTTGTGGCAGGTGTTTTAAGCACTCAGCCTAACAATCTACCCACGCATGGCACTACAGCAATTCAACGACTAAATTAAATCTCTGAATATTAAATTAATGATGGAAATCTAAAATATTAATATATTCTAATTGAATATTCTCCGATAAATTATCTAGGCATTCTCAGCAATTTGATTTTACTTTCATTTCTTAAGGAACTTTCAGCTGCATAAATACAGCTATTAAAGCAATTCAAAAAGGGAACATTTTCTGCTCAGACAAGAGAACTCTAAACACAAAGAATCTAAAAATTTCTTTCATATGATTGATTAAATCATAGAGCCCAAGACAGCTGAATCATTAAATGACTGCTTTCCTTCAGTCCCTCTGGCTTTAGCAAGGACAATATAAATTCCCTATGGGTCTGAATACAAGGAAATACAATATGTATAATTACAGTATAGGCTTGAATGCTGTTGTAAGAGAATTTTAAATGGAGCATTTATGCTGTAGCTGCACTTTTCAATCCGTAACGCTGGATGTGCGCGTGCATGGAAAGCCCACAAAGCACTGGGCATCTGCTTCCTTCGACCTAGATTCCCAAATGGCACATGCTGGGGTAGCCCCACCAGCTCTGGCAGAGATGTGTGATTTGCATCAGAATCTGCCCTTCTCTTCCTGTGAATGCTGGAAACTGAGAAAGGCATCATCGGGGAGAATGCAAACAAAGGGATGGCCTTTGAGGAGTACATACAGCGTGGAATATGTTTAGGAACTTGCTTCAGACTGCAGGTTTTAAAGGAGTTTCCAATGGGCATGTCAAGAAAGTAGTGCTGTGTGGTATTTCCCTTTCTCCACTCATTCCGTGAGTCATGTGGGAGTCCTGGTTTGGTAACTCACACACGCACACAGAGGAGAGAGCAATACCAGAGCCAAGACTGTGGCAACACGAACATTTAATGAACCATTTTCCTGCTCATCTTTCTCTTTTTGGTGTCAGGTTGGTTTGTGGTGTGAAACTGCAGGCAAGAGCCAAGAGCTGTTGCAATCTACATCCTTGAACCAGCTTTCAAAGAAAGGCTGTACCTCTCTAGAGCACCACAACCTGCACAACATCCCATTTCCTCTCCACCCTCTGGGCTTGCTCCTTCTTATCTTGGTCTGAGTGTCACAATAAAGACCAAATCCCCTCATTTGTGTATTTCAGCTGATGATGCTCACAGGGCATCACGAAGGTGAGGTGCACTGAGAGCCAGAACTAGCCATTTTTTTCTTTGAGTGTGTGTGTGGTTGGTAAGGCAAAAGAAGCACCTGTTCCTGTGGAGAACGAGGAAGATCCAGGTCTATTTGTAATCAAGGCTGTCTGCGTCTCTCTCAAGAAAAGTAAGGTCTGATGTCCTTTGGGAAGCATTTGCAAGGCCTTTTCTCAACAAACCTTCTCTCACCACAGACAGATGCCATCTGTCTTGCAGCTGGGAGCTAATGGATTCTGCACTGCCAATTTCACAGCAGTGAGCAACGCTGTGATAGAGGAGGCAAGAGGGATTTCCTACAACAAAACTATTTAAAACAGTGCAAAGGCACACGCTGAAACAGCCATGAGGAGCAAAGGACATGGCAGCATTGAGGGCTGATGGTCCAAGCTGGCAAGGATTTCACAGCTCCATGTGCCTTGTGTGTCTCCAGCTCCAGGATTTCAGACTTTGGGAGAGATGTCTCATCCATTTCCTGCACCAGGGTGGGCTGTGGCTCACAAACAGCTGGAGAGTGTGCTATCAACTTTTTTTCATATTAAATATTCAGTGTCACTGGACAGCTTAAGATGTGCTAAACCCACCCAGGAGTCCAGCACAGGGTTTTGCAGTGCATCAAGAGGAGCTCTCTGCTCCTTTAACGTGCCCCGTGATGCTGGAAACCCGACCCGACGACGACGTCTTTGCTGAGCAGCAACACAAGAGTCTTCAGGTACATTATATTCTGCCAACTTTCCAAGCCACTTCAGGACTTTCTGATTAAATTTACATAAAATGCATCTTTTCCTCTTATTCCCTGTTACACACATCAGGTTATTTCTAGTATTCTTGTGGCTGAGATCACTAGCGCTCGGATACGGGAGCCCATGCTGTGCCTGTAGCATGCAATCAAGGCAGTTTGTGAGAGCACCAAGATCCTGTCTTGGTCATCCTCAGGGGATTTTCATGCTGGTGTAATGAGACTGAACAAGTTGCTTATTATAAGAGATCTAACAGGAAAATAATACATTTTTCAGTTCCATGTTTAATAAAGGCAAGCTGGAAAAATTAGGGTCTATGAAGTGCAAGATGGAAGGCTCTAAGAGCTCTGAAAATGTCCTGGAGATGAACTAAGGTTTGGAGCCCTCACAAAGGAGAACACAGTTACAGTGGTTGATAGAGGAGCCCATTATCTAAGCATGTCAAAGATGACCAAAGGCCAATTCTGCACAAGACTTGGTTTTTAAAATGAATTATTTTCACACAGTCCATTGAGATGGACCTAGACTTGCCTTGAAAATTGAGTCAAGATTCCCATTAGAAGCAGCTGGAGACAGGCTTCTGGATCCAAAACTGAGATTCTTTTTGAAGTTCAAAAGAGGATGAAATACAAGATAAGCTAATAGATAATTAGATAATAGATAATTAAGAATTAGCTACGTGTGTAGCTAAAAAGGATGAGTCAGTGAGAAAATAGACAGTGCTCAGCAAGGGTGCAACTATTTAACATATTATCTTAGCTGATCAGTGTGCTTGCATAAGTCATTTGCTTGGAGAAGGAGGGGGATTTCATATTGTTTTTGTATTTTTAATAGGCATTTTTATGGACTTCAGTTATAATAATGAGAGTACCTGACAATTAGTAATGAAATTAGCCTCACTACAGTGAAATATTTCACAGCATGTACAATATTATTCCTAGTACAAAGGTGGAAACGAAGCAGAAGGAAATTAAACTCAAGATTTTCATAAATGTTTCCAAAATAAATAAGCATATATCAATAAATTTTGATAACTGTTTTCTCAGCTCAAAGACAAAAGCAGAATTTACAAAACATTTTTTTATGCTAACAAATTATTTTTAGCTTATAAATGTCAGATGTTTATTTAAACTCTTCGAAGAGTAAGTAAATCTTTTCAGCAGCCAAAACTAATTAGAAGTTCCTATTATTATTTTTTCAGCTATTATTTTTCTGAAACACATTTCCTAGTTAGTGTGGTTGATGTATATGAACAGACACGGATGTTCCTCTGAAAGAAAAAACCCTGTAATTAACAGAAGGGTTTTTTTGGCAGGGATAATGTTCCTTTTTTCTTTTTTTCTCTAAAAACTTTTTCATTTAACGTATTTTATCAGAATGAAATGGTTTAATGAGCTGAGAATTACAGTTGATCCCAGCTGAACCAGATAGGGCTGCCTTTCGAGGTATGTGGCTCCCATCAAGCTGCATTCACCTTTGCTATGATTTAAACTTCATTCAGGCACAGCCTTGCTAAAAATACTGACAAGTAACTAATCAACTTCCATAAAATGGAATTTTTACCTTCACAATAGGAAGCAGGAGTAGGAGGGAACCCAAAAGATTTGCCTATGCATTTCAAATTAGTCTGACCTATAAAAACGCAAACAGCAAGTGGTTCTATGGAAATGTACTTCTGGTAGGGTTTTTTGGTTTTTTAGTTTTAAAATTTTTCATGCCATCCCTTTCTCTCCTTGGAGGAAGCCAGAACTAAAGATAGCACTATGGAGGGACTGGTTTCCATTAGCTATACCTACAAAATGCAAGCTCAGGCAGGGCTTTCTGGGCCAAAAAAAGTTCAGTGACCAAGAACCAGCAGTAGGTTTGAAGGTTTTATATAAAATAGCAGAGAAAACTGTGACAGACCTGCTTCTGTACAAATGGGATCTCAGCTGCAACTTCACATGTGCACTTCTGGTTCCAGTTTGTGAGCAGATGGACACAAAAATATTCAGTGCCCAGTGAGCAAAAGCGTGGGAAATCAGATCAAACTTGTTACCTAGATCTAGGAGACAGCAGAATGCTCCAGGGCAATCTGAAGATTATGTGGATGGAAATAATCAGATAGTGCTGGTCTTTGAAGATGTTGATTTGTCCTATTCTGGATAATGAAAGAGCAAAGTCTAACAGAGGGAGCTGTAAGTTCTGACAGGAATCACCCAAGCTTCACATTCAGGCGCCAGCAAAAGGGCCAGATGCTGCAGAGGAGCAGAAACTCAACCCAAGCCTGAAACATCAGGAGTCTCGCGCTTAAGCAAGTTGCACTCTTTGTATGATCTTCCCTGTCATTACGATGCTTTCTGTATGTCAGGTGAAGAGGAAAACAGCCCTTTGTAAACCAGTTTGGTTTTTTATTTCCCACCCCATTTTTACTTCATTTTCAGTGTTTCCTCTAGCATCTGTATTCAAAAACTGCAACGGAATATATTGCTGAAAATCTGGGTGTCCTGTATTTCCATAAGCCAGGTTATCTTTCCAAGGTTATTGGTAGTCTAAGTGATGAATATAAATTCTTCTGTACCTATATAAAATTTATTATTTGTCATTTCCATTAATATTAGAATTTTGCATAGTTGAGTCCTTCTGTTTCATCTCCAGACTGTAGGGTAAAAAGTGCCACAGAGATTTCAGTCCTTATAAATCAACAAATTTGCCATGGTGAGCTGGTGCCAAGTTGTCCTCTCGCTGTCTAGTCAAAACTCAAAAGAAATCAGTAGGGAATGGAAGAGAGCACAAGTTCATTTTGCAAGTACTACCCTTATTTTTCACAGGCATTCAAAATTTAATCTAAATTATTAATTTAGAAAGGCATTTTTGACACATCAGGTTATTCTCCTCTTCAGACATTTCTTCAGCTTAGCAGGACAACACATTAATGGGTCACTCCATACCCAGCACTGCTGACCACACGAAGACTTCTTGGTTTCCCTCCCTGTTTTTCCAGGGCAGACACAAAAACATTTGCCACCTTATACTTTTTTAGTTCTTATTGTACTTCCCCAGTTGCACAGAGAAATGACACCAACAATCCAAGCTTATCCAGTCCTTGCTGAATTGGGAACCATGCCCCTTCCTTCCTCCCAGACACAGGCTGTGCACAAGAGTATCAATGTGAAACAGGTAATGATGCAACTCACGAGAATCCAGGCACTGCTTCAAGAGGACTAAATGAACTTCCTGAGAAGGGATGCCAATGACACACCACTGCTACTCAAAATAACTTCTGAAATTTTATAATTGTTGCCATTTTCTTCCGAGGGAAGAGCTGCAAATGTCTGCCAAGGAGGTTGTTTTTTTTTTTTACAGCTAATCATTCGACAGCTCCAAAAAACTGAAACCAGCACCCACAAGAGGAATAGCAACATGTATTTGTATTTCACTAACACTTATCAACAGCAACAATAAATCAACCAAATGTCTCTGTAAAACACTCCTTTTCCCTTCCTTTTCTTTTCCTGTCATCCCATAATCATCACAAAAAACCACATGGGTAAACTTGATCTCAGAGATTATCCTTGTGAAGAAAGAAAGTAGCAACACAGGGAGGCTGCGGGATCCATCTGCAGCGGCGGCAGGCAGCCAACCTCCCCCGGGCCGCCGCACATCTCTACCGGGCTCGGCGCGGGAGGGAGGGAAGGGCAGGGAAGGATGCAGCACCCTCGTCGCTGGGTGCCATCGAGCCCAGCTTTTACACCTGCAGCCGTTTTTTGGATGAGAGCGTGGGCAAAGTGCCATGCTGGCAGCAGCGCCAGTGTCTCAGGAGGGACTGGCTGGAAGGAGGCGATTAGGCTGCCGTCAGCTGGGGAGGGAAACTGGGGCGAGGCGCTTTGGAGCAGCATGGAAAAGGCAACTATTCCTGCAGGAGGGAGGCAGAGCAGAGAGCCTGTGCTTTGAGCCAGGCTTCCCACACCTACTGCTTCACCAGACCCACTACAAGATCACCATCATTATTAGCACTTTTATCACTATTTCTTATTTTAACTCACCCGAACCAGCTGCTGCGGGAAGGGCCCTCTGGAGTTTTCTGGCACGTTGATGGGAGGGATGACCCAGTCCCGCTTCTGCCGCCGCAGCCCGTTGGCGCTCTGGTGCTGCCGCCACGGCAGCAGGGTGTCACTCTGCTGCTGCACCAGCTCTCCAGGCAGTGCCTTCCTTCCTTTGGGCTGTTTTGGAAACAAGAAAGCAAGGCCAGTTAGCTTCTTCCTTACTTCTTAGGACCTGTCCCGACACTGGTGTAAATGGCCACGTGGAACAAAGACACGACGGGCTTTATGGGCAGCTCTGCTGCCACTTTGTTTTCACAGAGCCACGGAATCACAGCATCAGTTGGTTGGAAAAGACCTTGCAGATCTTTAAGTCTAACCTATGGCCTAACATCACCGTATTACCTAAACCATTCACAAATATATGCAGCTGTCACTCCCAAGTCGAGGCACCTCCCAGAATGTGTCGTCTTCATTACACCAGCTGCAAGGGGATGCAGCAGAACACTGGAGTAAAGAAGTTGCTGCAAATTTCCTATAAGTACAATTTACCAGAACACAAAAAAAGGGAGAGGATTCCTTTACAGCTCGCGTAATGGGTCCAGCTTTATAGTCTGGTATTGAGCACAAGCAGGGCTAGAAGAACCTGCAGTCTGTGGTTCTGCAAAAGTTTTCTGCCACACAAACCCAATCTCAGCCAGAGGGAGTGTCAGCCCCACGGCTGCAAAGGTGCATTAATTCAGATTCTTAGTGCTTTGTAACAAATGATCTTTTTATGAGAGCTGGGTTTTGAACACAAATCCCAAAATACACACCCCACACTGCCTGGGAAGTGTAACGCATCTCAGGCACAGTAAATGTTCATTATTTGGTGTGACTTTGAGTCCTTTTTTGTACTATTTTTTTAAAACTATGGATTCTCTGCATAGGATACTTTGGTGTTGGAAATGTTACAGTGCTATGGATAAAAATGGAAATGGCGGGACCATGGTTTTGACTAAGAGCGACTGGCTCACTATTAGAAAATTTATGCCTTATAGAATGATGAATCAATGAAATGTAGATTTGGGAAGGCTCTTCAGAGGTTATGCAGTCCCAATACTTAAATACTCTGTGGTCTTCTAGGATTCCAGCAATTACTTCTGAGAGTCGGCAGAAAAGATAACTAGCAAGGGCTTTTGTTACCATATGGTGACCTGCACTCCCACCAGAAAATGTTTAAACTTTCATAAATCACAAAGACTGCAGGAGACATTCTTTTCATTTGAGGTAAGATCCAGTGGGAATACTGTTCTCTGAATTTTACGATTTTCAGCTTTTTTTCTCAAAAATAACTCCTCTCACCCCAAAACCAATGCCCCAATACACAAGAACACTGCAGGAAAAGCTATCAAAGCATTTTTTGAGGCTCTTGCCGTTTTAAGCCACATTCACTTTTTGTCTTATTCCAAACATAAAAACCCAAACACCCTCCAAGCAGTTATCTGTAGGCACTGATTTCAGTGGGAATCATTGCTTCGAGGCTTCTAGTTTGATGTAAATCCATCTATTAGCACATTTCAATTCCTGATTGGGAGGTAAAGAAACAGGCATCACCTCAAGACTATACAGTATATATAAACTGAACAGTGTACAAAAGTTACACTGAGATGTGGCTCTGGAGCTGTGTGGACCTTCTCCACAAAGGCTGGAGATGTTGAGAGCCGGGCACAGCAGCAAGGAGCCCATTCTCACCGCTCGATCATGGCTGTGATGTCTGTTACCTGTGGAGGGCAAACATCCACTGGCTACAAGGATTGGAAGCATTTGTGCCAAAATGCAGCTATTTTTACTGCAAGCCTTAAAAACAAGCCTGTTCCAGAGATGAATTTTCACAGAACAGACAAATATGGTCTTTTCAGTCACACATAGAGGCACATTCCTCAGGTTCTGTCTCACACTCATGATGTGGGTTGTGTTCACCTAAGTGCTCTTCACGCACCTTCAACAGGATCACAGCACCATGTTCAATATTTAGAGGTTGCTCTTAAAATGCTCACTGAAGAATGCAATGAACGAAGAAACTGAATCATGGTGTGGCAGTGGGAGACTTTCTTGGGATAGTCAGGATATTGGTAGGCACTGCTGACCTCCTCCTTCCTATGGGATGCAATATGCTATATCCAACAGAGGTTTCATTTAAATAAGGGTTTTATTGCCAGAAAGGTATCTTTTCTGAACACTGATGAAAACAATGTTATCTAAAGAAGACACCCAGAAATGCATGACAACATGAAATAGGACTATGAGACATCAGCCACAGAAAAGTGGATATCCCCTAATTTTTTTTAATTGGCTTGTGATTCCCAAATAGGAATCCTTTGAGAGCAGGTATTTGGATCAGTTTATATAATTGGCAAGTGAGCATGGGGACAGATTATGAAAGGATGGTCAAATAATTTGTGCTCTGCTGAGTTTACACAGTGGAATGAGTCTGAACTAAAGACAGACTTGAGAATTAACACGAATCCCAGAGCTCCGTGTATCCTGAAATAATTAGTGTCAGCTCAGCAAGGCAATACCAGCCTTTTTAGTCCGTATGAAACAGTTGCTGGCAGGTGACTAGACAGTGACTAGCCTGCTTGTCATTCTTGATGATGTTTTCCTATATTAGAATAAATCATCAACATGACTCTGAATTTGATATGTAGAATTTCAAAACCATCTTGCAACAACAATTTTTTTTCTTTTTTTAAACAACAGCTCTTTTTTATCTTCATTTGTTGACAATGCATTCTTGTGACCTTAATTTCTCTGGTGTTGTTTAAATATGTTGTACATGTTTTCTGCTGTTTAAAAGCTGTGAGACAAATGCAGTAACAAAGTCTGGTGAGTATAAATGCCAGAACTATTCAGATCTCTGACTGAAACATCCAAGAACATATCTGGAATAACAGCATCGTCTAACTGTGAGCCCCAGAAAACTCTCCTGTGTTTTCGAGTTTGCAAGAATCTAAAGTTCAACTCAAAAGCAGAATGTGACACCAAATTCAATTAATTCTAAATTACAGCTTCCAATTCTGGTTTTGCTGAATAACAGTTTTTACCGAGATGACAACTGCTCCTTCTCTCATGGCCTCACTGGCCATATGCTTTCCGGAATCTCAGAAATATTTTCGAAAGATAAAATATTCCTCTAACCTTTTGTAGTGCCACCAGAACACAAACTGTCCACAGCCCTTCACAAAATCAAGCCGAGCACCTCTAGTGCTGCTGCTTTAGGGTGGTTTCCCTCCCATTGTTTTTGTGACTCTCTTACATATGGCACAAGGGTGATGGTGTGCAGCACAAGGGAAGGCAATCCACGAAACATGTGCCCAGTGGAAAGTGAAATCCACTCTCCATTCCAAAAATTACACGGTGACATTTATAACTTGTTACAACAGGATCAAACTCCAAACACAGAACACGTTTGGTAATACAAAGATAAATGAAGAAGGATATAAAATAGTCAGATAATTCAGTAATTATGCCTGTCTATCACTATAGGACACTGATAAGCTAGAGAAATACAGCTGAGCCAAAACAGATGAAAACCTTCAAGATCAAGGGGAAAAAGTAATTACAAAGTGTGGGATGAAGAAAAACAAAGGGAGAAGAGCCCATGCTGGGATGTAAACTTGTTAGGAGAGTTTGGATTCAGTAGGATCTAATGCCTTAGTATTTGTATTGGGGCTGAATCTTTCAGAGCTTGCTGATGGAGCTGAGCAGTCCTGTGCTGGCTGCATTATTTAAAGCCCAAATTCTGCAAGCCTGGGATTGACACTTGGCTCTGAGTTATCCCATCTCTCTTCCAGTGGGCTTCTGGCCCATAACTGTGACACATATGGACAGCACCAGTGTTGGCAAATCATAACGCAGCCATTGCATCTTCTGCTGATAAATTCTTCTTTGGAATGTGCAACTCTAATATTTGTTATGAGCAGTTGCAGGGCAGGGGAAGAGCCTCTCGGAGAGCATCCTCCCTGCATTTGATAAGGCAGTCATGCTGAAGAGCTGAGGATTCACTGCAGCACAGTGTGGCAGAATCTGCCCTGCAATTCCCCTTGCCACTTTTTTGGTTTGGGCTTTTTTTTGGCTATTAGTTGTAATCAATTAAAAACATATTGAAGTCAATCAGAAACCTTTCACTGAGATGGTGGATCAAGCTCTCAGAAAGCACTGTGAGGTTGGAGGATGTGCAGCCTCATCTCTTAGGATTGTGAGAAGAACTTTCTTCTCCCAGGCTGCTTCACAGAAGGTGTAGGGGTGTCTTGGAGTCCACGACAGCAGTTTTAATGGCCTCTGCCAGGAGTCATTTTCCAGTCCCTTTTCAGTCTAGAATTGCCTTTAAGGATGGGGAACACAACCAGCTGCATTCGGAAGGGGACGCGGAGCTAAACCCCAAAAGGACTGCCAGACTTCAAAACCAGATTTAGGACACCTTATTCCACACTGGTGAGGCTGTAGGGTGCTTCAACTAACTCCATTTACACCGCAATGTTGAGAGCTCAGAGACATTCCTTGTCTGCACTTGGCACTGAGAATAAAGGATAAGTTGGAAAAGCCATCTAGCGAGTCTATAAGCTCCTGTCAGAGTTGGTCTTGGGCTCATCAGCCTTTCATTTGTTGGGAGACTCAGACTAAACCCAACCTCTGCTCATAAAAGAGGTCGAAAAACAATCCCCTGGAAGAACAGGACACGTGGGATGCCAGCAGCCCCTCCAGCCCTATCCTGCTCGTGACAAGAAGGCTACGAGCCGCTGACTTTTCACCAGTCCACAAATAAAACCAGTGAGTGTGAAGAAACACCAGCTTTCACCTTCCGCTACACTTAGCAGTAGCCAGTCTCGCCAGCTGGCTTGTCTCTCCTCCCAGCCAACCTGCCTTTGATATCCGTCAGCCTCTGGCTACGGAGACATCTGGAAGTTATTATCCAGCAGAGCGTATCACAAACCCATTTACATAATATAATATCATATTTTGTGTTCCTGCTTAGCTGAACATTTTGGATCACTCTAATGTTTGGGTAAATAAGCCACCATCCCCTGCATTTAAATAACAAGTGAGTCTTAGGGTACGTTTAGTGGGGATTAATAATTTCATAGGGCTCAACCTGAAAAATGAAATGCTCCAGATTCAGCACTAAAATATATTATTCTTGCACTTGCAATAAGAAGTACCTGCAATTGGAGGAGAGGAAATAAGGCCTTTATTTCCCAGGTATCAAAATTATTTATGATTTAACCTGTTTTATTTATATGCCAGTCTTATTATTTTCATAGGATCTTTAGCACTTCACACTACACATTTTTCAGAAAAGAAATAATACTTGGGTTGCTTTGTTTCTAGTGTCACTCATAGGGTTTAACTGAGGCAACATGTTTTTAATATATTTTTATCAATACAAGGGGATACAAAGCCACCTTTAGTCCATTGCTCAAACACATTTCCCTTCATCTCCTATATCAATATACATTTTGAAAACTGGTACCATTTTCTACCACGGAAAAAAAGAATCTGTTTAAAAATATTTAATCTGAAGCATTTTTGCTTGTTTCCATGGTAGCTGTGGAAAGGACAGGAGAAAATGATATTTACCAAACAGAAAATAAGACAATGAAAATAGAGCTTAGTTCTTTAACAAAGAGAACATGAGAGCGCTGCAAAATAAACATTTGCATGAATTCTGTTCTAAGGAAACAACATTTTGCTGACATCAGGGATGGCAGTGGAGGACGAATGAACCTTTTTTTCCCAAAATGCACCATTTCTCCAGTTTTTGATCTTTCAGTATAGAAAGATATTCCGTTTTGTGTTCTCATACAGTAGAATGAAAGAGTTGCAGAACAAACAGCAAATTTATTTATTTTACGGTAATTGATTCCTTTTTTATTTAGGTCATTGCTGAATTTGCTGAAGTTGAAGACAGGAAAAGAAGTAGTTTTAAAAAGATCAGACTTTTTTATTTTAGACTTTAATTTATTATAGTTGTGCTATGTGAAACTATTATTTAGGAACTGCAGAGGTAAGGTATCCATAATCTGTTCTTCTCCTTATCCACCCTCTAGAACTCTGCGATGACTGTCTGTATTAGCTTTATTTACTAACAGTTGTAAGCTGTGGTAAATTTAATCAAAGATAGCTTCATGTCACATCCCATTACCATCATGGCATAAATTGCCATTCATGAATGATTTGTGTCAAAGAGCTCTGAAAACTATTGTTTTAGCAGCAAGATGTTCCAACATGCACAGCTCTTCAGCAGGGGCATTAAATTAATGTGTTTGCAGAGAAGCCACTAATTGACAATGAGATGGGATTTTGGCAGTACACTTCCACTTTAAAGATAATGAACAGTGTTCAGACACAGAGAAGAACCCCCTCTGCTCCTAAAACTATACAAATAATTTCTGGTATAAACAGGAATAGAGGGAACCAATCCTGACAGAGTATTTCCAGTACCCAAGCAAGCTGTTTGATCATCACGATTTCCAAAAGCAAACAGTGGAATTGCAGCATTTGTGACCTTTATCAAATCTGGCTACGTACAGTCAGGAATGTTATGTTTGGTTAGGAACTCATTAAACAAAATTACCTCTCCATTTATAGAAACCATACAAGTACAGTATAAAACATTTTAATTAAATCAGCTAGTTAAGCAAAAATTCATTACTTTTTGTTTTTATCAGTTAGCGGTGGGGCTGCATAGAGCAGTTCACATTAGAGTCAATTAGTAAGAAAAATTGTCAGATTTGGCAAGTGCATGAGCTTCCAGAACACATCAGCTGACAGGGAAGAAAAAGTTTGACTAAAAGCTAACCAAGTTACTGCCCTCAGAGGAGGAGAATGAGCCACGTAACACACACAAATGCATCAGCCATGCCAAAACCCCTCGTTCCCAAGGAGTCAGTGTCAAAGCTCTACATGCCCTGTTCCTTGAGAGCTGAAAAATGAGGCATGCATGCAAATTTAAGGTTGTTAGGTATCTGGCTGGCTTTGCGGGCTTTGGAAAATTTTACCCGATAGAACTAATAAAATGTGATCAGCGCGACCAAGGAATTGAAATGTTCCTTGGTGTTGCAGGGCTGCAAAGCAAGAAAAAAGCTGAAGAAAAGTAGCAGGTAAAACCAGGGAATTTTTAAATAGGGAGAACACAACACACTGACTTGTGAGTCAGGCAGGAGAAGATCCTTTCTTTGCAAAAGGTGCAGCAAGGCCCTTTGTGGGTAACTGTAATTAAATGCTGAGTTAAGCCTGGACTCCAGGGAAAAGAGATGCATCAGCTCTGGGCATAACCCATGTGGTTACCACAGAAGGCTCTTATTTAAAAACTCAACAAACACAGGTTATTCTCTTTGATCAGAAAACCTAACAAGGTTGGTGAGGGCCTCATGGACACAGGCTGCAGCTAATGCCCCTGGGGCCAGAACGGGGCTTTTCAGGTGCCTGCTGAACAGGCTGGGACAGGAAGTGTTGATTTTCCAGTAGGATTTAATTGAAACTCAGAAATCTCCTGAACACACCCACACCTTCTGTTGGGTAAGTTATCACCAATTTAAGCTGAAATGTAGCCCACTCACCAGAGCACTTCAATAGGCTTCGCTTTTGTGCTGCAGAGTCAGGACGGGCGCGGGCAGCGCGCTCACTTCGTTACTGAGCAGACACAAAATGCCCACGGGATCTCTAAGGGATGGGAGTTTCAGCTGGGAAGGAGAGGCAGAGCTGTGCTCAGACACGGATGATTAGAGGCACCTCCTGGCCAGTGCACTGCTGGTAGGGTTTCAAATGATCTTCCTCTTCCATTCTCTGGAAGAATCACATACCAAAGCAGGTACATCAGAAATCCATCTGCCTTTGGTGGAATCTTTCATGGGTCCCACAGGTTTCCAGCACCTGTGATACTCTCCGTGTCATTGTCAGGCTTTGAATATTGCAAGAGCCTTCAATGGACAGAAGATGACATCATTCACAAAGCACAGCTCTTGATGTACTCTTCCTCCTCATTTTAAGGCTTAAACATCTTATACCAACAAGAAAAGTTCTGATGAGGTTGTTTCCTTGCAAAGCTCCCCACATCAACTTGACCTTTCCACACTCCCTTCGTAAGATCTAATCTCACAGTGCTTCTCAGGTAAGATTGTTTAAGAAACATCTAAATTACTGTTGTACTCTACCTTCTAGTGTTTACAAAGAGACACTTCTATCTTCAAGTTAATGTCATTCTCATAATTGGGAGAAGCCATACACAATGGCTTCAGAACCACAAGTACTTCTCAAGAGCAGGGCTATTAAATCACAAAACACTCATACATGTTACTTGTAGGTTGGGAATAAAGGTGGTAGATCTTGTCACATACTATACAGCGAAAACCACTATTGCAGCTTGAAATTACCTCTCCCACCCTGCACCTAAATCTTGAGAAAAATGTAGGAAACATCTGGGCTAACAAGCTGACTTCTTCCTCCCCAATAAAACTTCTAACAAATAATTGAAAACATGGTTCCAAAACACATTTCTTTTGCTTCTAAAACTCAGACTACTACAAGTGCTCTTCATCACAGAAAGAACCGGGAGCAAGTCTATCCCTTAAAAAGGCTATGAAAAATTTTAATCTCATTTTATTTTTCTAAAGCCATAAGGTTCAAAAGATACATGCATTAAAATAATCATAATGAATTAAATGTAACAATACTCCTCCTCTTCATAATGTTTGCAAGTAAAAAGATCACAAGAGATTTAAAAGATCACAGGCGCTGCTGCTACTTTAGCACAAAGCAAAGTAATTCAGTCTGGTACTTCTCCTCAGTGCTAGCGTGAGAATTTGCCCTTTCAAGTTATCCTTTGGTTATTTCAAGAGGCTCTTGAGAAAAGACTGTTCTTCTTTTTTTTCTCCAATTCCAGAGTGCACCTAAGAAACACTCAAATTTGACCACGAGGACACATTCAATTTATCTCCATTTGCAAGATGAAATTTAAGCCTGAGCCACAATGCTTTGCTGGGTGGGGACAGTGTTTGAGATTCTGCTCCTTGCCAGGCCCTCAGGCCACCCTGCCCTGCTGGACACCAATCCCAGGCTCCCCTCCTGCAGCTGGACATGCCACAGGGTCACTGCCTCATCCCACAATCCAGGACCTGGCCTCCAGAGCCTGGGAGGAACCAACATCTCCTTCACACTGAGCTTGCACCTACCAATGTGTCTCAGCTTGCTGGGCTAAAGGAAAGATCCTGAACACTCAAAGCCCCTAAAAAAAATATGTTTATTTTAATGGATGTGCCTGCATGAAGCAATTTTTGTCTGTACTCAAACTCATGTTTACAAGCAGCTGTCAACAGATTATCACAGCGATGAAGGTATTTTTAGGATATCCAGTCCAAAATATTTTTTTTGAAGTGGCAGTCATACTTCAGCAGTTACCAACAAAGAACATGAAATGGGAGGTCAAAAGCTTTGATCTGGCAAGGGCAAGGCACACATCACAGGCAGGAGCACGCAGCAGTCCAAGGGGTTTGTTTTATCAGAAAAAATTTATTTCCGTGTAGGCAGTTCAATCCTTAGGACTTCTTTTTGTTTGAAGGAAGACAGATCTGGAGTGAATTTCACTTACAGATGGTCTTTTGAGCATGGCTTTGAGCCTGACCCTTGGTATGATGCTGACTGCTTAAGAACTAAATGCAGCAAGTGCAGTGCTTTGGAAACTTCCCGTAGTGGGCTGATTTTCCGAGGCAATGAGCACCTGTGTGTCATATCTTATCTTGGCTTCAGCACAAGGCAATGGGATTCAGCACACCTGAAAATCAGGCCAGGGAAGTTCACATGTTTTCACAAACACCACTCTCCCCTCCTGCAGTGATTACATGTGAGATGTTCAAATTCACTTAAGCACGAGGTCAGGCAAGTTCAGCAGATGCATCTTCATTAGACTTGCACAATTATCATGAGCAGTCTCACTGGTAATAATTACATGATACTAATTTATTAGTCATCCTCCTTCTCGTCTTTTCCACTGATCTGATTTGTTAAAACCCCAAACAATGTCTCACAAGTTATCTGAAGGAAACAGAAATCTCTGTAGGTACCCTCCCTGACAGATAAATCCAGGTCTTGCTTCACCGATGAGATACAGAAATAAAAATTATTCCAGCTGCCATTTTGCTGGATTTAGTTACTGCCTTAGATCCCCCACAGAGGTAGTGAAAGAGGAAAGTGCCAGCATAATGACCCAGTACTTAAAATATGCATCAGTATCGTCAGAAAAAAGCAGGATGAAAACTAAAACCTCATTTTTTCAGCCCTTCTCTAGGGATGAAACAGTTTGATGGGGCAGACTCCCATCACCCTGATGCCATAGATAATATCTTAGTGCAGGAAAAAGAAGGAAGAAAGGAAGGGAACACATTTTTTCTTGTTTCCTCCAGGTGCACCCGCTCCAGATCATCAGAGAGACCAGTGTCATTGGAAGCACAGCTCCCACTTAAATTCTGATTTTCTTCCCTCAAGGGAAGGCTTCCCAGCCTCATGCAGAGCATCCTGGCTGCACAATAACCCAGGTCATGAATGAGAGCAGTGCTGAATAAGCCTTTCCTTGCCCAGAGACCTTTGTGCTTGTGATCAGCAATAAAAGGCTGTACTTGGAATTTAAAACCTCAGCCAGGTAAAATACCACAGATGATTATTTAAAGGCTTTAAATAAAAAAACCTCTCTGTCTGTAAGAATCAGCTTTTCACATTCACATTGTATGGCTGTGGACTCATAGCTGGGTTATGAAAGCAGCCCAAAATAAGATGAGACATAATAAAACACAAGCTGGGCTTAAGCAAGAATTGATTTCTGACAGCAGTTCTCAGTGTTTTAAACACTAGCTGCAGACCTCATATATTTCCAAGTTTAATTGCACAATTCCCAGTGACTTAACATTACAAAAATTTACATATTTCCATGCTCAGAATTTGAAAAACTCAAACAACGAGAAACTTTGGTTGACATAAACATAATTCAAAGAAAACAGTATTTTTTTTTCCAAACTAAGTCACTGGCAGCAGATGACTGACATCCTACATGTGCTGAATATATCCTGTACCTCTAAGCTCTTTTGCTGTGAATTCCTTTCTATGCTGTATTTCTATGATCTGGATTTTAACTTTTGAGGTGAGAACTACAGAAAAATAGATGGCTAAATAAATACACAAGAAAATCTGCCAGATGTGCCTTAGACACATGAAAGGAGTGAAAATTAAAGAAAACAATCAATATAAATGAGAGGGTCAGAATTTCAGATGGGATTTGCCAACACAGGGAGTGGAGGAAGTTGATTTTCAAGGAATAATGAGGAGGAGCTTGGACTGATGGACACAGAGGGCAGGGGTGGGGTTTGAAGGACAAACGGCACAATACTTCTACTCATGCACTTGGGAAAATTTGAGTTTCTGCAACTAAAATCAGGACACTGAAGACTGCAGTCCTCAGCAATGTCACTGTTCACAAACATAATCTTCAGTTTTAGACTTTTGGTTGAATCAATATCCAATTCTTCAAAATAATAGCATGCACTCTCAGAAAAGAAGACACTACACAGCTAATTCCAGATAACTAAAGCCTGGCTTTACTTTGTTTTCTTCTGGAGCATTATCCCACTCAAGTTCATCTTTCACAAATGCTGACACAAGCCACAAAGACTTTATATTATTTAATAAAGTAGCATCCTTTTCTTTTCTTTTTTCTTTTTGCTTTCCTCCTCTTTTGTTCTCTTTTCTCTTTTCTTTTCTCTTTTCTTTTCTCTTTTCTTTTCTCTTTCCTTCTTCCCAAACTACACCCACAGCCCCGATCGATACTTTCAATTGGAACAACAGGCAGCCAGACAAGAACAGTAGAAGAAACTTTATCTTAAGTATTTATTGTTATGCTGGAATATCACTCAGTTTCCTCTGGGGTAATTCAGCACTCTTGTGGGAAATATGTGACCTCATTTGCATTTTCTAATTGAATTGCTATCAGGTTTCCTGCAAGACTGAACAAAAAAGTTCCTCGAGTTACTAACACCACTTGGATTAACCAGAAAAAAAAGTCTACATCCAAGTGTTTGCTGGGGAGGAGGGGAAATGTATGCTTTGTGTATCATAAAATACATTTTAAAAGTGTTTGCCTTCTTTTCCGTAATTTCATCCTACTAGCGTGACACTTTAATGTAGTAGTTAGAACTCTTTCATTACAGTGGTTTTCACTGAAAACTGGCAGGTTTGCCCAGGTTATTCAGTCATCTAAAGCAATCAGCACATTTATAAGGCCAACACTGTGAAAAAAGGGAAATTGTCACTGTATTGGGTCCCTCCCCATTAAAATGTCAGGTTGCATCAACAGCAAGGCTCAGCTGGGGGATCTGGGGCACAGGTATGGACACCAAACCTTCTGATTTTGCAGTGAAAGCACCCAAGGGGAGGATTATCCCAACAAGAAATGATCTGCTGCCTTGGAAGCCCTTGGCCACCACCAGAGCGCTCTCAGCCTGTCACACAGATTTGCAGTCTTACATTTTGTGACAAGAAAGGATCCCAGAGCCAAAGGATCATTTATTAATGGACTAATCCTCTGTGCTCTCCTGGAAAGCAGCCCACTGCCCCCACTGTGCAGGCAGGCTCACTCCTGGCCCCCCAAACCTCAGCCAGTATCCCAAAACCACCGTTTTCTCCTGTAACATTTATTTTGTATTATAACCTCCACAATAACCTAAACATCTAATAATGGCCATTCCAGGAGGGCTGGTTTTGATTCAGCTTTAATCCCTGGATAATCATGAGCTAAACTCTGATTTATCCTTTCAGAGGTGGTTCTGAGGGGCACCAAGCCCCTGTCGCGAAGGGCTGCCCTCGCTGACGGGCATCGCTCATGGAGATGAGGAGGAACAAGGAAAAAGGACTTTTTTTGTGCTATAGGTGCCAACAAACAGAGGTCAGCAGGTGCAGTAACTGAATTTCATGCCAATTATTTGTAATGCCTGGGAACTGTTCAGCATTTTCGCGAAATCAGTCACAAATTCACAAAGTAAAATGGAAATGAATGGATGCACCAGAAGGAAACTGGTCTCTCTCCCTCCCTCAGGTCACCTCCTTTCTCTCCCATATTTGCCATCTCTATATCCTGAATATAACAAAACAGCCTGAAATGTCTTTAAAATATATATAGTTCTGCTTGAGTCACATAATACTACATAAAACCAAATGTGAAATCTGCCTCTAGTAAAAGCCACAAAACATATAGGGGTCATGGCCTGAAACATATTGAACTAGATATTGTAAGGTTTGGGATTATTTTTTCAGCACAAACACTATTATTTTTTTAAAATAATCTCATAATCATATTTATTTCTTTAGTAAACAAAAGATTATTCTGCTTGCAAAAACCACAGGCATTTAAATAAAACACAAGTCGGATGCCTGCTATAGGGACCCACAATAACACTGCTTATGACCTTGTCATTAGTCTTGTTTTCCGTATTTTTCCAGCCTCAAACTACACACTAATAAGCCTTTTAGAAAGAAGGGGTATGAATTTTAAGAAGCTTAGCTCTCTCTCTTTTCAACCGGAGTTCAGATTACATTAACATTAGATGAATTTCCAACCAAATATTCTACTAAAACAGAAATGTGTGCTTATTCAGGTTTGTTTTTTTTTCCTGCTACACTGAGAAGAAATTTAAAGCAGTATATAAGACATCTTACTTTGTTCCTTCAATATTTAATTACTTTTAGAAGGAAGCAGTATTTCTTTGGGTAGAAATGGCAAATAGAGTTGACACAACAAACAGGGCTTAATTACATCTTGCACAAGCCCAAGCCTTACTGAAGAGCAGCAGAAGTGTATTTATATGACTCTAAGCCCTGCAAAACCTTAGGGGTCAGCCCACTGGGCAAGTGAGAGATTTAACTCTGTCCAAGTCTTTTCCTTTTTGTCTCACGGGTTCTCCCAAAATTCCCCAAATTCTACCAAACAGCACAGACTCAACATGGTGGAATTCTAACAACATGGAAAGTCTCTCCTTACAGACTCAACATGGTGGAATTCTAACAACATGGAAAGTCTCTCCTTCTTTCCCCATCCTGCCCTGCACTTTCTCTCCAAGCACTGCAGAAAGGAGGAAAGGAGAGGCCAGTCTTGCTGCTTGGACCATTACTGTGGTGCAATAATCCAAATTACAGCCACAGCCAAGAGACCCCACCTGTCCCTGAGAGCCACGGCTGCTCCCAGGACTCACATCTTCATCCTTACTCTGCAGGTCTTCAAGACCCAGCAATCAATCAGGCTCTTGAAACAACTCCCTGCCAAATCCTGCCCACATGTCACCACCCACCCAGCCCAGCATTGCGTTGCTTGAGCCAGCACCAGATGAGATAACTGCATTTACTCCATGTAGTAAAGGATCTTCAGCCCAGAGTAGCACTGAAAATGAAAAGGTGAACTGCTGCTGCCAAAAATGATGTGGAAGAGGTGAGAAAGTGACAGCTACTCCAGGGGTAGACCAGAAGAAATGTGTTTTCATGGAGCAACCCCCAACTCCAGTGTCTCTGTGCAGCCCACCACCGCATTTCACTGAAGGAACTCTGCTCTCAGACTGCTGGGCAGGGACAGAGCCCTCCTGCTTTTCAGCCGTGTGTATGGAACTAAAACAGAAAGAAACCATCTGTACCCTTCTGACTGAAACGCTGGCTGTGGCTTTTCTCTGTCGGGGTGGGCGAGGGAAGATGCTGGCACTGAGCAGAGGGGACGTTTGGCACCGCAGTGCCACGTTGTGCTTCGCTGCCTGCACCACGCGTGAGCACGTGTCCCTTATCAGGCAGCAGCTCCCTGTCCTTGCAAGGGAAGGAACAAGTCCAAATCTCCCCTCTGGAAGCAGCAGGGCCATGCAGATTGCTCGCAAGAGTAACTGTGAAAACCAGAGATGAGCAGCAGGGCAGAGCTGCCAGCGCGTGACTCCAGGCCTGCGCTGTCACAAAAGGAATCTGAACTTAAAACCATCATGAAGATGGTTGACTTTGACTCTTCACCCTTCATCTGCTGGTTTTACTTGGAGTCAAGAGAGCTTATCAGCAGTGAGGTGCAAACATGATGTACATGACCTGTAGTGTATGACAGACAAGAGGTCGCTTAAAAATACAGAAGTAGGAACTTAGAGAACACTTCCCTCACTGGAAACCTTAAATCATTTCTGTCAGAGAAGTTCAAGGATCGTTTGCAAGGAATTTGATACTGCTCATGGTATCTCCTACTTGGAGACTTCATTATGAAGCACAGACCAGGCAACACGAGCACTCCCAACGCCACATGAACCTTCCAGTGTTTTGGGGCAAAGGAGGAACAAAGTAGGAAAAAGAGCTTTGAAAAACTCTTACCTTGTGTCCGTTGTGTTGGGACTTCTCTGCCACCAGAAACCTGACCATGGCCTCCCATCTGCCCAGGGTCTGGGGGTCCCAGGCGGTCACCACCAGGATCAGCTGCTTGGAGGGCACCTGCAGGTGGTGGGCAGCGTACAGGGTCCCGTCCGCCCTCACCTTGAAGTCCAGGCTGTTGGTTTCATACCGCACGCCCTTGTTACCGGCACAGTTATTAAATTTTACTAGAACAGAGAGGAAGAGATGGGAGAAATGTGTGAGATTGGCGTGATAAAGAAAGCAATCAAATACAAGTTTCAGACATTTAATTTTCACTGATGTCTTCTATATCTCTAATAACCATCAAGGAAATGATTTAACTGTTTCTTCGACCTTTCAGGAGTGCTCTTGTGCTTTATCTCTGTTCCCCAGGGAAGAAGTTGTAAGCCATTTTTAAAGTATTTGATACAGTTTCATTAGATCTCAAACACAGCTGTTCCCCATTTCTACAAGTGGATTTCTCCCTTGTCGCCATTATCTTTTAAATTCAACTGGAGTCTATTACCCACACTGTGGGTATTTTTTTTCAGGAAATGTTCTCCATTTCCCTAACCCTTCAATAACCTACTTACCAGATAGCCTATTTGCACATTCTTAACTGAAACTCAAAAGCCCATAACAATTCCATTATCAGAAATATAAAAACAAGAAAAAAAAAATTAAACACAGAAATAAATGTTTAAACCATTTTGGAGCACGCATCCGCTGCTGGAACTGGACCCCCCATCCTGAGCTGCATTCCCACCCTGGCCAACCCCTCACATGTTACAGCTATTGCAAAAAGGAACTGTAAAACTGTGCTTCATAAACCATAACGTGTCATTTGAAAGCCTACTTTGTCAGATCAAAGCTCTCCAATTGCTGATATTTTTACTTTTGCCTTTTTTTTGGTCAAAGTCTTTCACAGTCTAGTTTGAAAACTGTTTTTATTGGCATTATGAAACATGTCACATACATTAGACCAGAAAAAAACTCTACTCTATTATATGACCGAATTGACAAATCTGATAGAAATTGAACCTGCAGCTAATAACACAGGAAACAAAATACTTTCTGCCATTTGAGTAATCCACGGGGCGGAACACACGTGGTGAAGGAAAACATATTGTACCCGTAAAAACATCTCAAGTGAGTGAGAATGGATGCACAGCGTTCCAGCTCGGATTGTTAGACAGGTTCTCATGCTGAGATGCTCCAGCCTACCCCGAGATGAGGAGAACCTGCTGGGCCAGCTCAGGTGGGCTTCAGCAGGCACTTAATTCCTGCAGAAGAAGGGCTGGGTCACATGGATCCTACCTAGACTGGCTGTGGTGGGAGAAGGGATGCAGGGCACTCCAGGAGCAGCTTCTGGGACAAGTTGTACCCCAACTGTCCCCTTCCCCCTGTACCAACCACAGCTCTGCAGCACAGCTCTGAGCTGAATCAAGGACTAATTTGGATTTAAATTAAAAATAAAAAACAACCATGGCACAGGTGAAAGAAATAAGCAGCCAGGAAATGGCTCAACCCATCTGGCTGTCAAAGCCCCTGGCCACATCAAAGTACAGAGAAATAAAGAGCAGACCGTGGCTGAGGAAGGGAAAATCCTTCCCCTCCTTCAGCAGAACTGCACCCCTCAATAACTGGGGTGCTGTGATCATGTCATAACTGTGCATCTACAGAGGCTTTCTGTGCTGTGTATTTATTTAGACCACCCTGGTACATTTTTATGTGTGTGGTGGGAAGTGTTACCAAATGCTGCAGCAATTGCTGGGCACAAACAGCGAATGTCACACATTGATTTATAAAAAATAAGATGGATAAAGTTATCTAGTATATAAAAAATCCTGAAAGCCCTGGATGAGGGTAAGCAAACACACGGTTTGGTGGCAGCTACATGAACCAGGACAATCTCAGAGACCTGTGAGGGAAGATACCCTGGACCCCAGGGACCACCCTGCTGGGAGATCGCCTTCATCTCTCTGGAATTTCTGCAAATCTCCCCTGCATTCACAGCTACAATACTTGATATGTGTGAACATATCAAGTGCATCTTCACTTCTAAATGTTATTTATTTTCAGCTCCACACCATGGGCACTGTAAAACAAGTGGCACATCAGCTGCTGTATTGCTGCATCCCTCTGCTGTGGAATGGCCACGCAGAACTGAAGTTCCATCCCTACTCCCCAAGCACCCACGTATCATACACTGAAAGACATTTAAAGAAGAGAGAAAGGAGTGATAATGACTTCACATTAAAAAACATTTCAGCGCTTACTTTGATTTTATTGAGATTAAAAGAAAGCCCTACAGTGTACCAGTAGTCTAAGAGAAAAAAAAAACCCTTTCTATATGTGTATGTAGCAATTTCAGTATTCAGAGTACTTAAACATCTGCTTAAGACCCAGCTCGTGGCTCCAAGATGCTGCTCTGGTGTCATATGTCACTGTGTCGACTTTTATGCTCCATTATCTAAAAATGGCTACCTCGTAGACAAAGTCCCTCTGTGACTTGCTAATTACTTCCATTAGTTTAAAACAAACTTCACTAGAAACTGAGAAAATCCTGAGAGAAATCGTCTGATTTTTTTTTTTTTCAAACAAGCACCGTGTCTGCTCCACATTGCTCCTCTCAGGTAGCACAGGTAGGCGAATGCTCAGCAAGGGATTAGCACAACCAGCTCCTCTCCTAAGGGCCTTTAGGAACTGCAAGAAGGGCTTCAAGGACAGGAAGATACCACAGTTTTCAGTCACTCTGCACAGCAGCAATGGGCCCTGGCTCACCTGGGCGGCTCTGTAGGAGATTTCAGCCACACAGGGATGACCCTGCTCGGCTCTGTCAGGCAGAGGAGCTGCTCTGGCTCCAGCCACTGTTCATACACAGCATAGGAAACACACTGGAAATGCAGAAGAGCTGAGCTGCTCCCACTCCCATCACAGGGAAGGGCACGGCTTAGTGGTGGGGTTGGCAGTGCTGGGTGAACAGTCAGACCCAATGAGGTGTTTTCTAACCTAAATGATTCTGTGATTAGAAATCCTGAATTATCCTCTTTGCTGCCCTTTGAAAACAAGACCTTGGGATGTTACATGATTACTGAGCTGCACTGTTTTTTGTATACATATGTATACACACAGAGATCCACATGATCTATAAATCTCATTTAGATATATTTATATATAAAACACTTATCCCAAGTGTAAAGGTTTAGGAAAAAAAAAAATCAGGCTATTGTTCTATGAAAAATAGCATAGTTCAAGGAAAGGAAATCTCATCCATATCTTCAAATTCCACCTCTTACCCATACTCTTTGCTCTCATGGAGACAGAAATTAAAATTTCATTCAATGGCAGACAACTTTTGCTTTTTTTTCCTTTTTCTCCTTTAGAAATCTCTAAGTCTACGTAATTTGCAGTTCATGCAAGTCTTGAATTTCAAATAATGCAATAAATAAATAAACAAACATTGGCTGTGTTTACTAGACTTAGAACTCTCCGTGGACACAAATCAATCTTTCTTTGACCATTTTGAAGCCTAAAGAACACTGCATGAATTTAACATTCAAAAGCTGCAGCATCAGTAATTAGGATTTCGGATAAACAGCAGAGTCACACATCTATCATTTTTACAGGAAGGTAAAAAAGCCCCAACTTTTTAAAAAATACGCTGGAAAAATGTTCAGTGATGCTTATCGAAAGCTTATGCTGAAAACAGCATCTAATGCCTGATGAAAGGAAAACCAAGAAGGCACCCTCATTAGCAGGCTTTTAGGTTTAACCCTTTACCCTCATCATTTTTAATTGCTTCTCTATGAAAGGAGGAAGTACAACAATTTGATAAGCTGAAACAGGTACTGAGTGATGGGCAGAGAAGCTGCAGGAGTCTGCAGCAAACTGCTGGGCATCTGAGAAAAAAAAAATGGTATTTTACTTCAAAAAAGACACGGTGAAAAAAAATTCAACAAGTTTTGCATTGTTCCCTTTTATTATTTAGCTTGTTAAGCTGGCTGGACAGAGTCAAATGATCAAGCCACGATCTTGAAAGATGTAGGAATACACTGAACTTCTTGCCCCCCGAATGTCTGAGAGATATACTGAATTTAATAGGACTATAAATGGTATAAACCAAAGAATTCGCTTTTAGCCTTATCCTTCTGGATTTTCCTTTAACTTCTCCCAGTCCATTAAAAAGTGCCCCCTCTGGCAAGCTGCACAGGGCTGGGAGAGCAGGAGGGATAACACTCGTTTATTAGGATAAACCCCCTGGCAGGACACCATCCCACAGTTCAGGATATGGGTCCCTTCAAGACTCTCTTTTTCACTATGGTTTTGAGGATTATCGTTGCAAAAGATGTTTCATTCCTGATGAACTTTAAAGCAGCAAACACACAGCATTATTTCCAGCAGGATCCATCTGCTTTTCAAGTTGTGTCTCTTGACCAGCTCCCTTACACCCCGTGCACTGTGATAAATCTAAGCTGCCAAATCCACCCCTCACACACCTTCTGTGAACATAATTAAGGTGAGGATGGCTTAACTGCAACCTTTGGGAATTTCTGATGTCTGGGTAACCTGCAGAGTCCTCAGCACGCATGGGAATGTCCCTCTTGTGTGATCATGAGCAAATCACTTGTATTCCTGCCCTGGCACTTCTGGCCCAACGCTCCCAAACGTCTGCGCTCATCCATCTCCTCCGGCTTTTGCAGGGGGTTCAGTCCTGGCCAGCATTCCTTGCATGTCACCACACCAGAAACTAAAAAATCCCAAACATATCCTGTGTGGAGAGGCTCCTGTTGCCTAAGAACAGGCATGAAACCGTTCAGTTAACAACAAAAATGCACGGGCACGTTACAGCCTCACAAAGTGATTTCTCCATTAAGTGCTAATGTGAAGCAGAGCGTGCTGTGCCTTGTTGGGAAGCTGCATTTATTTGGCAAAGTAAGTATGCAGCATAAAATTTTACATGGCCACACTTTCGAGGCATCCTTCTTTATGTTCATGCAATCTCTCTGGGATTCTGTGAGAAAACTGTTTTATAGCAGTGGGAACCAACTGCAGTTGAGTGAATTCCCCATGGCCATGCTGGAAACCTGGAGCAAAGCTGGGATCTGAGTCCTGAAATTCAAACAGCCAGGTCACTGCCTCCTTCATCCAGATACAAGCAAAGAAGACAGAAAAATTAGAAAGACGGACTTTGAAAAAGCAAACAGATGCAGATCCTTCTCCCTACAAACTACTGGGCATTTCCAAATTAATGCAGGGTGAAAAATGTAAGGGATGTCACACAAATTATTGCAATTGTTGTATGAAATGGAGTCCCATGAGCACACGGAAATACATGGTGGAACTATTCTGGGACTGAAAAATATTGTCTACAAAAGGCAAATGCTGAAATTGAGGCAAGAGGATTTTAATAGAATCATAGAGTCATGAAGGTTGGAAGAGACCTCTAAGATCACTAAGTCCAGCCATTAACCTAACCCTGCCAGGTCTACCCCTAAACCATGTCCCCAGGTGCCACATCTATGTGTTATTTGAGCACTTCCAGGGATGGTGATTCCATCACTTCCCTGGGCAGCCTGTTCTACTGCTTGACAACCCTTTCAATGAAGAAATTTTTTCTCATATCCAACCTAATCCTCTGGTGCAACTTGAGGCTGTTCCCTCTTGTCCTATCTTGTCCTATTTTGTTTCTCTGTATTAAAAAGGATGGATGTGTCCAGGTACCACAGGCATTTTGACCACTCTGGAACAACTCAGAGATGGTGTTTCAGTGTTTTGTGGAAATTAAAACTGACTTGAACCATCACACTGACACACAATGCTACATCTAAGCTTGGACTCCTCTTTCTATTCCACTTGTGCTTACAGTAAATCCCACACTATCATACAACACACAGCCAGATTTGCTTCCTGCAGTTCATTAAATGCTCAGAGCCCTTCTCCTTCTCTACAAGAAAAACAACACATAAATAGGAAAAAATGATGGCTGTAAAACCTGATGGAGACAATGTGTAATTTTCATCCTCTCATTACTAATTTTATAGGTTACATTTTCCACCATGTCCCCATAAAAGATATCACACTAATAAACTCTTAGTGTCTTTATTTAATATTTATAGCACCGTGGGAGAACCAAACTCTACTGGTAAAAGGTAAAAACAGCAATTCAAACAGCTGCTTCGAAGACTAATAAACACATCCCTAGTGATTGAGTTTAAGAGTATACAGTTTAAAGAAAATGCTTTGATACAAAAAACTGTAGGAAATAAATGGAAGGATGTTGGTTGGTATATGAATGTATATAAAAATGTGCATGCTTACACCCTCAGCTTCACAAAGCATTGATTATTCATTAAGTGTTCCTGGAGTAAAAAACAAATATAATGAATGAGTTTGGAGAATTAATGAACTATCCCACAGTCTATCATCTGCTGAAAACATTTAGCATGATTTAGCATGTTCTTAATATTGTTTTCTCGCAATTAATGGCACAGAAATCTGCTGCAATTCTACCCATTTCCCACATCTCAGGTCAGTGTGAAACAATACATCCAATTTTTCAGTGCATTATTTATGATCTCTGAGCTATGACTGCTAATATTTGCCTTACTGAAATAACAGTAAATTACCATAACAATTTACCGTATGTAATTACGTTAAACAAAATCTTTCTTTATTTATCTTCTTGTAATCTTCAGTTACAGCGAATCCTCCTATTCAGAATATGCAATAATATAACATTCATGACATTCCCAACCTATTACATGCTTGTTAGAGATGACTCCATGTGCCACTCAACTGGTGACACCTCGGAATCAGCAGACGAGAAGCAATCTGCCTCCAGCAGAAACTCAGATAGATTTCAAAAGGGACACAGAAGTATTTTATGTTTAAAGGCACATTTTGAATTTGCCCTCTTTAAGTTCCAAAGCTCAACCCCCTCCACGATCAGATTATCGTGTGGGTTTTAGGTACACACCAGTGAATTCTCGACTGCCTCATGTTCACCTGCAGCTGTTTTGCTTCCACAAAGCCAGGACTGCAGGTTTTATGGGGAAAATGGCAAGACTTTTTCGTGCACAAGTCATTTATTTTAAAAGTATAAAATACTTTTGTGGGCTTGATGGAACTACATGGAAAAGCCATCTTTTCATTTCCAGAGCCACCTAAATGCTTTCAACACCTTTTCCAGCTTTATATTCACTTTTATCAGCTCTTGCTTACACAGAATTTCTATTTCCACGGCCAGAGAAAAAGAAAAGGAACAATACATTTCAACAGACAAACTGAGATCCTTTATAAAGTCACTCTGTCACGTGTGCAGTCAGCCAGTAGCAATGAGGAGTTAAGGGTACATTAAAAAAAATCTAAATCCCATTCAAACAAAACAACAATCTAAATCCCAGACACAGAGTGCCTCCTTCAAATTCCCACCCGTGCCATTTTTCATTTACTGGAAGCCAATTCAACTAAAATACATGTTTTTAAGGAAGAAAAAAATGAAGAAGTATATTTCACTTTTGGTTTGGAATTGGAGGGGAGTACAGACCCCTGGAGAGAAGGACTGTAGAACATGATAGAAAAGATGAATCACTCTGGCAACAGCCAGCCAGCCATTAATTTTCAGCAAGCCAGGAGTTGGTCCAATTAAGCCAGGCTCCTTTCTCTACATTAACATGCTTTACTCAGTTTTTTTCTGAAGCTAAAACATCAGCTCGAGACCCCAAAGGCTTTTCTATTTAGGATCAATCAATCTACCTTGCTGCACTGTAAAACATACACTGTCAGCTCCGAGGCGAGCTCAAAAAAAGAGCAATGGTAGAAAAATTTGATAAATCGACATGTTCTGGCAGTTAGTAGAGGGATTCTTCCTACACTGTCGCTTATTTTTATCTGATTAGAAACAAGTATTAGTAAAGGGAATATTCCCCTCTATTCTCTTCCTGGTATTTAGCATTGGTTGAAGAGAAGCCTTTTTATCCCTGATTTTCTACATTCAAGCCAGAAGATTCCTGCCACAAAGGCACAGAGATACTACCCAGATTTCAAAGGGCAGTGAGTTTGAATTGGATTTGCAGGATGTGGACTCACATTCAAGCATTTTCTTCAGCACAGAAACATGAACCTGCATCTGTTGGTGCTCATGTTAAAGAAGTTTTTCACTGCTTTCCACATTTTCTTGCTCAGGGCTTTACTGTGAGTATGCAGCCCCACCTCTGGGCTTCCAGCACCTGCTCTGGCAAGGATTGCTTTATTCGGGATTTCACTGCCCATTTGAGATCCACTCACGCTCCCTCGGTCTTACTGAGGCATCTCAGGAATGGTTAATAAATACATGAGCCAGGAACTGATGACAGAGGTAAGAAGGACACTTAAAAGGTCTGAAGGTCTCTGCTGGGATAACTCGGAGGATTGCCCTTTTCTTTGGTAAATGCCACAGCAACTCTGCTGTTGGTTTCCATGTTGTTCTCAGCATCTTTATCTTTGGATAAAAACCTTTCCCAGCAGTTTCAGCACGACAGTCCCCCTCTGTTTTTAACAACAATGTAGACAGAAGGCCACTGGGATGTGCAGCTGATGTTCCAACTTCAGATTAAAAGGCTAATAAAGAGAAGCCTGGTTTGGGTAATCCTGCAAATACCAACTGCAGCACACCTTGTAAACTCAGATGCTGAGTTTTTACAGGCAACCACTTTTGTTCTTTGCTCTTTAAATTCCACGTGTCTGTAAGATAGTACTGAGATTCACTATGGCACTAATGAGATCATTGTGCAATTAAAGGCTAAGTAGAAACAAACCTCTCACCACTCTACAGGAGAGTTTGGGTTCTCTGATTAAGCAGCAGTAAATAAACCTGTTTCACTCTTGGTCCTGGTGAACACCAGAGATTTACTCTCCAAACAAGATGGACTGATTGACCCCATAGATTAATCAATGAGTTTCCCAGCTTTAGAGCAAAGTGCAAGTTGTGGGAGTTACCTGCAGTAGGATATGTTCTAATTATTATTACCAGCACAGAGTACATAAATCCCAGGGCGCTTTATTTGGAGGTTTTACTCTTAGCACTAATGATCTCCACAACACTCTCATGTTTACCAAACTACCTATGTGGGAAAAGACTTTAAACACCACTATGCATTTCTTGAGGAAGAACTGCAGGTTTTACGGAAGCTTGGTGTGATAATTATAAAGGGTGGGGCCTGTGTAATGGTAGGGCAATCTCTAGGTTGTAACAGCTGCTCTCCCATCACACCTGTGGGCAGCAGCATCTCTGGAGGGAGCTATTGGGAGGCTGGGACTGTAGCAGAGACAAACCCCATGTGAAGCATGGAGCCCTCCTGGGCAGAGCAGAGAGCTCAGCCCTGCTGGTATCGGGAACATCCCGACACTGGGAGCAATGGTGGGAAGCAGGCAAGGACACAGCTTCTGCACAGCCACCCCTGCCAGCTCCCACCTGCCCCACTGACAGCAACCTGCTGGCCTTGGGGGGTTTTCCTCTCTGTCACAGATCTCTTTTCAACTTGCCAGAAGTGTATTTGGAAGACTTGGGGAGCTGTAGGAAGATTTTTAGTGAGAGAAAAAAAAAAAGTGAACAGAGGCCATTTGCAGCCTAGGAAAAGAAGTTGAAAGAGATGCTCCAACTGCAGCTGTGTCAGACAGCCCCGGGCTTCTCTCGCCTCACACTCTTCAAACAAACAAAATCTCAACACCTAGAAACAGAGACTGCACATGTCAGGGGAAAAAAAAAATTCAGACACACCAGTAAAGACACTGAACTCCTTACAGACTTGACTTGTGTGTAAACACTGACAGCTTTGGGGTTGAATGTTCTCATCTTCCTCAGCCCGGCTCAGGTGTGAACACACACTAATCCAGGGAGTCAGATCTCAATGCAGTAAATGAATAGATTCATTTCAGGCAAGAATATTAGAAATGGAAGACTTTGTTACCTGGAAGAGTCAAGGCAGGGTAGCTATATTTAACTTGCAGCTGCTGTGCACCTCTGCTCTTCTGCCTGCACAAAAAGCAGCAGCAGTCCTTTACCTTTCAGCTACAACCTACACAAGTCTGCAGGTTTCAAGAGAAATTAATATTATGTAGAATAAAGCACTGTTCAGTACCTGGTGGGCTCAAGTGCTTTGACATTTGGACAAATTCAGCAAGTTTTATTTACAGATGGAGGCTCTGGGTTCTGTTTCTGGCACTGGATCAGAGGGAGCAGGAGGAGAACAAGTGGCCTTGATGCCCGAACTGCACTTATGGGAGTAAGAAACTCTGGCCAGTGTCAGAGCTGCCAGGCTTCAGAGAGCCAGAGGAGCCTGCCCCGGGGCTGGGCTCCAGCATCCACTGACTCCACAGGAAATTCACCCACAGAGCAGGAAATTAACTGGAATAGCAAAACCACAATAAAACACAGATCCAGGCAGTCTGGTGGTGGTCATCACTGACCCAAAGAAAACCTCCCGGCCTCTGCAGCCACCCTGGAACGTCCTGACCACAGCATCCCCGCAGCCGCAGAGCTTGGCTGCTGCTGCCGCCACCGATGGAGTCACAGGGATGAGGTTTACTGTAATTTTCCCTTTCCTCTTTTACATTAATCCCCTCTGCCCCTTCTTACTACAGTGGTGTCCAAGAGAAAGGCTGTCCCCTCACCTGAAGAACAACCTCAGGATTAAACTAGCAACCTTAAATTTTTGAAGGGCTCAGTCCCTTCAATTAAAACCAAGAGGGACTGAAGCCAGTAAATTAGAGAACGTGACAAATGCAGCACAAAGCACTGAAGATCCCAGAAGGTATAAAATTTAGTGTTAAAGTAAAGAAACAATAGGGAAGTCCAAGACATTTCAGAGTGTAGTGAATCAAATTAAATTGCCTGAAATTCCACATGGAATACATTTGACAAATTTCTTTCCCCCTCTTCAGCTTTCTGTTTGAGATGAACTGTCGTCTGGCAGCTTCAAACGTCTGGCACAGCTTCAGCTTCAGTTTGCTGGGGCTGAATCCAAACACGAACCTGAACTTTACCAGTTCTGCTCTTTTTGTAAACATACTTGCTGTGGCTGCCAAATGCTTTCCAAAAGCACACAAAACCCAGAATCCAGAAGGAAAATATTGTCTTGCCTCAATAAAATTTGCATTTTACCACCTATGGGCAGCATCCCGCGTGCAGAGCCCGCGGTCGGGCAGAGCCCACCTTGCCCCGCATTCCTGCCATATTTGGAAAGGGGATGGTGAGTTGGGAGCTGATGTGAGAGTCTCCCATGCACCCAGCACAAGCCCAGCTCCAGCCCTGGCAGTGCCAGTGACACTTCTCCCTCCAGGGCTGCAGGGGCAGATAATAATAATAATAATAATAATAATAATAATAATAATAATAATACAACAATTAGCAGTAGGATTCCTCAGACATTCTGGGTAAGTCAAGCAGTAAAATGTCATTAAACACGTGTCAATGATAGCGAAGACTGGTTTAGATTCCCCCAGTGAGCAGTCTCAGAACAAATTCATTTTAAGGTAGGGAACTTCAGCAGCGGAAGAGATGGATATAAAGGGGGTTATGATCAAATTGCTCCTGAGAGCAGATAGCATCAGCCTGGATAGATCAGATTTTTTTTTCACTTCGCTTTTAAAACACATTTGGTTTTGCAAAATGCTTACCACACACGCTGCTTTGACGCAGGATGTGATTCTTCAGCAACATCCCACTACATGCACAGATTCCCTCTTTCTTCCTCCCTTTAAAACCTTCTAAAACACCCAAGCTCCACAAACTATCCAACTGCAGACAGCTGAACTGAGCCCACCTTTAGGCTGGAGAGCAGCAAATGACAGAAGTGTCTGAGTTCTGGCACAAGATAGGCAAACAGCTGCTGCTAGAAAAGCATATTTTACTGTCCACAAAGTCTCAGCCTCACCTCTGACAGCCACAAGGAGTTCCACCACTGCCCAAAATAGACAACATCTGGTTCGTACAAACTCTGATTTATTGCTTGTCTTCACTCCCCCTGGGTTTTAATTATGAGTAGATCTTGTAACTTTTATATTTGTTATTTGTTTTATCCATCTAGATATTTTTCTACACTATTAACTACAAACTGAAAGCTCTTTCTAAAAATAGTACAAAAACGTAACTAAAATATGCATATGGCCTTTATTAAGGAAATCTCTATAATGTATTTTTAGATGAAGTAAAAGCACCACTGAAACCACTGATTAGCAGGCAAGCCTGCACCTGATTTCATGAACAGTATGAGATTAAGAAGTTTCTTTTTATAACAATAAAATCCTAAAGAAAGTAAGAGTACAAAACTAACTGCTGCTTTTAATGCAGTGTGGTGGCAGGTAAAAATCCCTCATTACTGCACCACTCTGACTGCCCCCAGGGCCTCTTTGGCACTTCCCGTGGTCAGGTGTCCTCATTTTAAAGCACCTCCATGGGGTGGCACTTCCTCAGCAGATGGGATAGATCCAGACTGCACCTGAAGAATAAAACATTGTTTCTCCCCTGGGCATGAGTAACACAGTCAGGAATGCAATTGTTGGAAGCCTTCCTACTGAGACTCTTTTTGGCTAAATTTTCTGTTGTTTTGTTGGGGTGTTTTTCTGATCAAACTCTTGATCTTCCTGGGAATAAGTTGATTTAGAAACGACTTTTTAATTTCTGCGGTTGAACAACTACCCCCACAACAGAACACACAGTGCAATAAATAAACACCACTTGCAAACTTCAGGTTTCTCTGCCTCCACATCATCCATCAAAACTAATTCTGTAAAAAAAAAAAAAAATAAAAAAAGGATGTGACAAACCCAACCAACCTTTCTCCCCATCTTACAAAAAGGCTGGAAACTATTTCTGGAAATGTCCTGATGTTTCTACTGAATGACTGAGTCTTCTGAAAATGTTCAGTGGTCCTACACACCCTCCACGAGGACCAGCAGATCTCATCTCTGCCAGCCTAACACACCCACTGGGCAGCTCAGGTCCAAGCATTTAGGCAGAACCCTGTCCTACTCATGGCACAGAAGTTTTGGGAATATGATGAAAACCAGAAATCGCCCTAGATGTCTGAACTGCTGAAATTGGAAGGCAAAAAGGGTCGATAGCTGCGTTTTCCCTCCCCCAGTGTCAGCACAGAGCGCGACTCGTGCGCTGAACCATCTGCAGACCAACAAACCCTCCAGGTAGAGCAACAGGAATGCAAGAAATATCTTGGCTCTGTATCTGTTGTTTAATTAAAAAGTTTTGCATGTAAGCAGATACCTTCTCTTCTTCCAAATCCACACGGACATCCACTACTCATCATTCTGAGGCGACTGCTAGAGGAAACATGATTAAAAAACTACCATATTCCATGGAAGTGATCTCGGAACTGCCCATCATCGGTCTGGTCCCCTTTCACACCAGCTCAGCTGTGAGAGCTTTAAGCTGAAAACAAAAAGTCCATTTGAAGACATAACAGTCAGTTATGAGGGCTGCAATTTTATTTTTTATTTATTGATTGACGGGTTGAAAAAGAAACATCGACTGGCTGGTATGTTTCAAAGGTTAAACAAATGTGATGAATGGTATCAATGAAGTCCTACCAAACTTTGATCCCCGGTTCTTTCATGAACTACATGGATATCAAGGCTGGGTTGGATGGGGTTTTTCGAGCAAGCTGGTCTGGGAGGTGGCTGCTGAGGGCAGTGGGATTAGAATGAGGTGATCTTGAAAACCCCTGTGCAGATGTGAAGGGCACAGCTGGCACTGACCCCAGGAGGACGCTGCACTGGCTCTTGTGTCCTGTTACCAACACAGGGAGCAGCATTTCAACACTTTGCAGTCACACATGTGCAGTTTTTTCCAGAGCAGGCCTCAGTAAGGATTGTCAGCTACCACTGTCATTGATGTCTAGCTCAGTGTAAACACTTTGTTAGGAACGTGGTGAAATTACACCCTCAGGTTTATTCTAAATACTAAAATAAATCTTTGCACAGAACAAGTATGCACTCATTTGTACTGCAGTGCTATGACCACAAGTTTAAATTTTTACTATTTAATTATTCATCCTGGATCAGGTCTCAATTTAAGCTGATATACAAAGATGAGGGAGAATGGGCACTTGTTTATCTCAGTTTTTTCCAATTAATTCAAGTTGTTCAGTAATCACATTACTTTTCTACAATGTGATAAGGAAGAAAAAAACAACCAGCAACCATCCAAAGAACAAAAAAAGATTCTCTTTATACAAAAAGCAGGATATTCTACAAAATTTACTTGCATGAATAGACTCCAATAAACCAATTAGAATACTCATTTATAGAGATGGCTCATATTATTGACTCAGCCTACAAGGGAAATTTTTCTTCTTTTTTGCCTTTAATGTCTACAATATTACCAGTGAATTGACCTAATAACAGATTATATGATGGAGACTGGCACAGGTTCCCTGAAATTGTCCTGGAAACATGAAATTGTCCTAAATTTCCCTCTTGTTCCATGTGGGCAGTGGCAGTAAATGGTACATCAAGCAGCAATTTCATGTCTATGAACTGGTGCTATACCTGAATTAATCAAAACCAAAGCTTCCAACACCCCAAATGTCTGCTAAAATTAACCATCTACAACCTTTTTTCAACAGAAAACTTGGGAAAAGTTGAAGTAAGAAACAAAAAAATATTATTCAGTCCATAATTCATACCGTTTTAACGGTATTTCTGACCTTTAAAACAAAAAGCACGAACAGCTCACCCAGACCACTGGCAAATAGAAAAAGTAACAAGGAAAAAGCCAGCAAAGAAAAGAGAAACTACCCAAGAGGAATCCTCTGCAGCTCCAATATGACAACATTTCTACTCTGTAAAAAATGAAATGCCATCAAAACTTCACCAGCCACTCTCAACTCATCTCACAATCAGGTCATTACACAGAGGAGGGGACAGACACTGAGCTCCAGCGAACCCCAACCAGCCACACCAATCCTGATCTCTATCTGTCACCTTAATGTTTTTCTGAATGTCTATAAAAAAATCAAACAAAAATGAGCAAATCTTTTTGTTGAACCCGCCTGCCACGGGCAAGTTCTTTCTCTCTGCAGGACTCTCCCTGTGGATGCACCTCCCAAAACACCGTGGACATTGATCCCACGTGGCAAAGATGAGGTCACAGAAGCACCCCAGGAGCCTCCAGCACTGCACAGGGATGGAGGCTGGGATGGGTGCAGTGCTGATGTGCTCCTTCTGTGTGCACATGGCCAGGACACCTGCCTGGCACCCACCTGCAGCTCCCTTGGCTTGAAAATCACCCCTTTCCTCCAGCACCGAAGGGACTGAAGCTGTGAAACGGAAAGGTACAGGGGAGCAATGCAGCCATCTGGGCAAGATCCACCCAACCAGCAGCTTCAGAATGAAAAATACAGGCTTATTTAAAACACTGTCCTGTGCTCAGGCAGCCGTTTGGGTATCTGTGCCACACAACGCCCCTGTGGAGGGCGATATTATATGTTCGCTCCCTACCCTGTTATTTCTGGCTGCCTAAGCAGCAGAGGACCAATATCCTGTTCAGCTCTGCTCAGTTGGTGCAGGAGAAATCAGTGAGCGACGGCTCTGCCGCTCGCTTCCCACACCTCGTCCTCGCGTGGCACCGCTGGTTCTTGGCAGTGACTGATGACTGGTACCAAGCCCCTGTTACCAGGAACCAAATGGGTTTTCCTTCATGAGCTGCCTGTTATCACGCAAACTTTATGAGCTTTTAGGGTAGAAAGCTTATCCTCTGGAACAGACTTTCCCGTCTAAAATACCTCCTCCTTTCTCCTGTGATTTGCTGTTCATTTATCTTTACTGGAAAGCTGGTGTACAGGCTAGAGACATCTGAGGCTCTCGTTTCTGGAAAAGCCAGTCACGAAAACCTGAGAAATGAAAAGCCAACACTCCCACCAGCATATTAGCTGGTTTAAGTCTACAGTTAATGGCTTGTCAATCATAATTTCACACTAAATTTCATTTACATTTAAGTCACAGTGGACTGAGCAGTGGTGTACATATCCATCAACCAGTGTCCAGTGCCCACCAATAATTAAAAGCCTCCATTTACCCTACAGGGGTGTTTTCCAAATCCAGACTGACATCCACCAGGCAGACTGGCTCTCCAGACAGTATTTCCACAAAAACTAATTCACACCCAAAACCCAGCACAGACAGCCATTCCTTCAATGACGGTTTAGTTCCTTTCCAAAAGTCACCTCTGTTTCTGGGCACAGGAAAAACGCTCCGGTTTTGATTTGAAAGGGAGCTTCAAAATAAGCAGTGCCAAGTACCTCAGACCAGGCAGGAAATCAACGAAAGGATTAATGAATTTTATTCACCGACTACTCAGTACCCCACAGAAGAGCCACAGAAAGTGCTTGTGCTCTCTCCAGCCTCTCATCCCAGTGCTTGGTGATGACTGTCTTGAAAATCTTGGTTCCACTGGGCATTATCCATTGTCTGGATTTCAAGTCAATATTTAAAGGGGAGACTGAAGGACGAAGGTCCTGGGCTGGCCTAAATCATACTTGTTATGGACTTGCATCACTTGGCAAACAAAGCATCACTTCATCTTTCGAAACTCTATCTGGTCTCCCAGAGAACAGAGAAGAGACAACCCAGCCCTGGCCAGCTTAGGGCCACTCTAAATCATGAACATCCAGAGGACTCATAGGCAGCTACACTGCAGCCTCCTAAGCAGGGTTTATCTTCATCAGTTTGGAATTTGGGCAGTTTTTCTGGCACTGTTCATCTGGCAAATGAGGGCCAAAAGACGATCAAATCTCCAAATAAGGTGCTAGAAGAAGCAAAGGACAAAGCAGTAACTATTGTTACATCCTGCTTGTTCCAAGCCTTAACATGGAAACTACAAAGTGTTTAGTGACTTATTCTGCTTAGTTCTAGCTAGATTACTCAAACATTCTCTTCTGTTTTAGCAGCAAGGCAGGGTGTGGGTACACAAGGTCAAATCATGCCTGTTTACGCCACCTTTTAATTTAGCAAGTTTGAACTGAAAGGTTTGCTCTAGAGATGAACTACTCCTTAAGAGGTTTCTTTAAAGGAATGGATTTTAAAAAATTTTGAAAAGCTTAAGGCCTCCTAATACATGTGACTACTTTTCTGTGCTTCTGCCCTGGAAAAAAAATAATTATTGAAGCAACAAAACTCTGTTTCTTCTAGTAATGAACAGTAAAAGCCTGTCTGGGGGAAAAAACAGTGATTAGATTGTGAATGTGTGTTATTTCCAAATGTAAAGCCATTCTGCTTGAGACAATATTAAGATGCAAAGATGCAATGTTTGATCATTAATTTTGGCTAACACTACACATTAGTGTTGCTGCAGTCCTAGATTTTTTCCTTCTCCCCTGTTTTAGACAGCCTTAATCATGCTTACAGCTGATCCTAATTGCTGAATCCTATCACTCTCCACCTTCTCTAAAATGCTCGGGGCAAAAGAAATAGTGAAGATTAATGACAGATGTGTAATTAGAAGAAAATGTGAAGATCTCATGTTAATCACTCAGAAATAATTTGATAAATATGAAATCCTGAAGAGCTCTCGGAGTAAAAGATGATAGAACGAGTGCTGTGGCACAAAGCTGAGCACATTTGTATGTGCCACACTCCTTGCCACTGGAAGGAGGGAGCTCACGCCCGAGTGTGTGGGAATGCAAGGGAGATTCAGGAACATAATGGGATTCAGCATGGAAGACCATCTGTTTTAATTGAGCAAGCTTATCCGTGCAATGCTTTGCTCCACTAATCTTGTTTAGATTAATGTTAATGTTCTATTAAAAGGTAGTTTATCATCCCACAATACCGAGTTAAAGCGATCCCACCCATGGCAATGTTCTCAGCTCTCGTGGAGGCACAGAGCGTGCTCACTACCGGGCTATTGATCATTTACAGCACAACTATGAGGCTGGGAACCTTGGTCAGAAATAACCAGAGGTCTTTTGTCCAGTGAGGGTAAAGGCACAGATAAACAGCTTTTATTTAATTAATTTCAAATTCCAAAGACCACGGTCCACAAAATAATTCTCAATTATGCCTTTGGATAACTACAGGAATGATCATTCGGCTAAAAACACCTTTCAGGCTGTAACAGAGAAGTGTCAAACTAGGATGGGTTTCTTTTCTTCCTGTGACACGTCTTCTCACCATAACCCTTGGTCTGTCCTTGGTGTTTGCTTTTAATGAGAAAGCAGGAAACTGAGTGCTAGTTGGAAGCAGACCTTTCATTAAAAATGCAGACACAGGGCAAGACAAAAATGTGCAGCAAAGCACCTTTTGTATATGGATCTAAAAATCCCAAGTTGTAGGAAGCATTATTATATCCCGAAGTTTTGTTGGTTGTTTTTTTTTTTTCAAATATGGCAGAATCTGAAAATTAACTCTTGCAGCCTTCATGGTTGGAGAATAATGCACCTAAATGTTTAGTTATTATTTTTAGAGGTTTTATTTTTTAAAACAAAATCATGTGCCAGTGGAGAAATGAATAATTTCATCATTGTTTTGGGGTTGGGTGCTGGAGTAGCAAAATGTATTACAATCTACCTATATTTAAAATGTTTATTTTGTACAGCTCCTACTTCTCTGGTGTCTATAACTGCAGCTGCTCAATACCACTGCAGCACAAATCAAGAAATAAAAGAAGCAAAAATTGCAGCCCCTACCCCTCCTCCCCAAATTTCAAGTGTGGCTTGAAAGAGTCCACTTAAAATTTTTATTTCCTAAGGGAACGTTTTATAATTACATTTTGGACATACGAACAAGGAAAATGAAGGATACCAAGAGAAGATGAAATATACTTGAAGAAATTCTTCACATGCCATTCTAAAAACAATAATCTCACAAAGCAATAATTCAAGAGAGATTTCCTCCCTGAACACCCAAACATGTCAGTCATTAATTACAACTCAGAAAAGCTATTCTGTGATACAAAAGCATCACCATTCCTTCTCTGCAAAATTGGGAACCTGAGAAGGAGAAAAGTTCATCCAAGAAACTCCAGCTGATAAACTGCAAAACACTGCAAGCAACAGCAGATGCTTGTTCTCACACTGGCTGTAGGGATGTCGGCAGCTCCTCACTTTATACTGGGGTAGGTTTTAAGTTTCTCAGTAAAACTAAACCCGAAATTAGCCCATGCACTGACTTTTGAAAATCCCACCTGAGCAGGCCCCCAAGTACATGAATTATGTCAGACACAAAGGCAGTGTCTCATTAAAAGAACCACACTCCAAGATGAAGCCCTCTCTGATTGGTGTACTCCAGTGAAAACAGGACTGGCTGAGAACACGTGTACGAGCCACAATTTTTCATGGGAATGTTGGAAGAGACTTAAATGAACCCCTTAATTTGCAGAGTGGAATTGTTAATGTTTCTCTTGGAAAGACAAGACGCGTTTCTACCTCTAACGAGCGATATCCATCCATCGCTAACGAGCCACACAACCTCCGAGTGAGCGCTGACAACTTCACATGGGAGGCACACGAGCCAGAGATTACACTGGAAAAGTTGATAGTGCTCAGGGTCAGAAATCACTGCTTTCCTGAGTACTTGTCAATTCAACACTCCAGGCTGTGTCCAACAGAAATTACAAGTGACAAAATAAAATTAAAATACCCAGACATCTCTGCCCCCATCTGTTTTCAACGTTTTTTGTCCTTTCCAAACAACTTCCTGTGTTGAGCTCCATCTCCCTAGCCTGGCTGTGCCCCACAGAACCATCTTTTTGCAGAACGACTCTGGACCAGGGATGCAAGGGGTTTGCCTCACTAGTGCCTTGTTTTTAGGGCATTTGCCACATTTTGGGGGGCAGCTGCCCTGGCGTAGAATGGAGAGCAGCTGGGATCTGTATTGCACAAGGCCCTGCCTGCAAGCGCTGACCCCAAGGGAAGGGAACTGGGAGAGGCAGCCAGGCACTGTAAGAAGGCTGGGGCAGAACGAAATTGCATGGGAAGTGGGAAAGTGCAACACTTAAGAGTCACAGACAGCAGACAATTCCATACTCTGCTGTATTCCATCATCAGCTGTATCCAACATCGATGTGTTCCGTCAGTTTTATCTTGAGGCTGAAGTTACTCTGTGCAGTGCAGGGTGGGCGTGGACCTGCCTGTCCTGATGGGCTCTGTGGGAGAGGAGCTATCACACAATCCATGTAAAACCCACCTTTGCACCTTCCCTGAGATTCCCTGGCTATTTCCCACATTTCTGTGTAGAGAGGGGAAGGAGAGAGGCTCCACCAGCATCCTTTTGGTCACTCCTCTCCAGTGACAACGCTGAATGAGGTGCCTGTGGGTGGAGCAGGCAAGTGCCTGCTCTGACATAAAAGGCACAAACCTAAAAACCTCCTTTGGTCAGTAATGCAAAGCAGAACATGACCAGCACTTTTTCCCTCAGAAACGCATTCAGGAACCTGTGCCTAAGCTGCATGTGTTAGCCAAGGCTCTGTATCTACACATGACAAATTATGAATTCATCCATTGTTTGAAAGTTTTGAATTCACTGTTGGTGGTAAACTTTTTACTAGAACACACAGATGGTCCTGCCTGATCTTGTTAATGAAAAACTCTCACACAGCTACAAAAACAGACGTGATCATCTGTTTTTCAACATTCTGAAAAAAATCTACAGAGGTGTAAGGTGCTATACAAATGAGAATAATTAGCTTGTGCCATCTGTGGACATTAAAAAAACCCAGTGTGTCTGTATTCCTGTGTTTTATAATGATAAGCATTATGTCTTCAGCAAAGTACATACTTAATAACTTTTCAATTTATTGTGACCTCCTGCTCCAATTTACTTAAGGAACTATAATACTAGCTGTGCTTCACACCTTTTTCACCTTATAATTAGAAAGTAATAAAAAATGCTATTAAAAAGTAATGTCTGAAGCTCTCTGACAACTCACTGATTAATTCTTAAGATTTTGAAGTACGTTGGAACATACTTAGCTAAAACATCAATTTCACCCAGTTTTCAGCCTCGCTAACGAGTGTTGGTGCACGGTCGAGTCTCACAGCTCACTCACAAGTGATGGCAGCAGGAATTGTACCCCTCAGTGTTACACGGCTCGATGACAGGGTCACACTTCCCAGGTCTTTCTAATCCAAATTTAGTGGTGAGCTGAGCTTTGTCCTGCTCATGCAGTGCTGCTTGCCTGGGCTCTCTGGCAGGAGGGGCACAGCACTGCAGCAGCCTGGGAATGGATGCTCTGAGCATCCAACGAGGAACAGCCAATACAGATGAGTGCCTTAGAGGGAAAACAGGAAAAATGATCAGCAGCCAGGACTGGATTTCACCTGATTTTGTATAACATCCCCTGGAGGCATTTAAACATGCTGAGGGTGCAGAACTTCTATCCCTCAGCCCCCATAAAAATGGGAAGTGACTAGGCAGGCTGGTCTTGCAGGCTGTCCTCGCTTGTTTTCACAGCATTCCCACGGCACGGGGAGAGATTGTCATTATTGCTGCAAAAGGGTCATCTGCACACAGAATGAAGAGCAGGTTAAATAGCACTGCATAAGCTGTCCCCAGGCTGGAGCCTGGGTAAGAAAGAGGAAATCCAGCCAGGAGGGCTGAGAGTGGAGCCCACATTACACAGATGTTTGCTGGATACCAGGAGCAGATACGCTCGGAGAAGCTGCTCCCCCAAGTCCATTCTCTTGTCTCCCACAGCAGGCACTGGTGTGAAATATCCTCCACGTGCCATTCAGCTCCTCTCTCTGAGGCCTGCACTCTCCTATCAGTGGGTTTCATTTCATATTAAGCAAAAGCAAAAAATGTTCAAAAAAAAGCTGCTGATTCCGTGGAGTGCTGCGAGCTGGAACGCTGTTGCCTCAGAGCCAAGCAGAGTTTGCCCTGCTGCTACTGCCATTCCTAGTGCCCTTCCACTCATGGACTTGTCTGACATTATTCCCACAGACAAAAAGGCAGCCAGCTTTCAGCCTCCCAGCTGCTAGCGAAACCTGGTACTTTTCTCAACAGCATTTTGTACACAGAGCTCCAAACCAGACCTGAGCAGTGGGTCAACAAATGCTATGTTTCGTCATTATTTAATGGTTTATCACTACTTTGTTAGACGTTGGTAGCAGACCCCAAGGTACAGTGCAAGATCCAGGATGTGCCCCGAACAGCCTGACACCAAGAGAAGATTAAAATACAAAATACATCCTATGCTCACCTTGTAAACCTGGTGTAGGCACCTGTAGCTGCAAATACACAGATGCACAGTCCTTACTCTCTTATCGGTTACGTGTTTTAATACCTGAAAAACCCCTCTCTCTACTCATATGTGACTTGAAACCAGGACAAGTGAGTGAGGGAAGAGATAGCAGCAATTAAAAGCATTTTTCAATCGAGAAGTCTCCACTCCCAACAAAATTTTCTGGTGTAACTCATTTAACAAAACACCCTGTACTTTCTAGGTTTTTTTTTTATTTGTACTTTCTGATTTGAGCTACTGCAATACTGACTCACCTACTGTCTCTAAAACATGCATAGATTTACCTCGTACAGGTGGTTCAGATGAGAAATGTGACTAGACCATCTCGTAACACCAACTCTTTCTTATTCATTTTGTAACTTTCTTAGGGGCATGGGTGAGTTAGTCAGTCTTTGCTCTCAGTCCAAGGACTTGGTGCTTCACCTTTTAAACCTTTTCTTCAACTGACCCATTTCCATTTCTGTTTCTGAAATACCTCCAATTTTCCCTCCTCTGATGCCATTTATTTATACAGCAATTATCTGCTGAAGGTTGGAGAGTACCTGCCTTTACTTTTGCTGTTGTACTCATTTAAGCTGCAGCATCTCCTAATTAATTTATTTCAAAATGTTTTTTCCAGACTCCCATTGTATAGAAAGCAGCATAGCTCTACTCTGAGATGACTTGGAAGAGCCTGCATGCATTGCTATCTCCTAAGTGCACTCTGAAGTCAAATCAATCCACAAAGTCAGGTTCACAAAATGGGAAATGATAAGAAAAGAATGAGTTCTGTTCTACAAATTACCAGCAATTCAGTGCGGTGCTTTAATGTCATTCCTGTTCTTCATGGATGTCACCCAATGCACCAGGCAAGTAAAATGCCCATATGAAATTAAGACACTAAAAGTAAATGTTTGCTCCCATGTTGTAAAGAACCTCATAAACGTCAGAGGTTTTTATTTCATGTACACCACAGCTTGTAGAGACACAGGAAACATTTGGTTCTAATGGGAAACTGATGTTCCTTTCAGCACCGTGGTGCCCATTAGTACCTGTCTGAGCGATGTTCTGCTGCAAGTCTGAGCAGCCTCACACACCAGCTGACCAGGACAGCACAGACACAGCCCTCAGTTCTGCGTTGTTTCAAGTGCCAAGGGAAGAGAAATTCACATACTTCTCAAAAACACTGTGTGTAAAGTCTTGTGTCCCTTCATGCTTTTACTCCATCCATCAGACAAACCCCTACTCACTGTATCCCCACATACAGCCCTGAGTCCCCCAAGTTCTTCCCGACGCCCCCACATCCTTCATTTCATTCCTGTCTACTTGACAGAAGTGTAACTTGGAATGTACAGACAGCTGGGAAGTGACGAGAGACAGGAAACACATTTGGGGTACAGTGGGTGACTGCAAGCAGAAGAGAAAAGGGTGCTGAGGCCAGTGATTCATTATTCCTTCACTGCTCCACTCATTCCTAAAATTGTGGGGTGCACCAATTGCACTATGATGAGCTTGGCAGAGTACAACTACCCTGCACTGTGATTTAAGCTGGATACTGCCAGCATAAGAAGGATATACCGCATTTTCTCAGTATCACCTGGTACCAAGCAATGCTGTAAAAGCCCAGTGCAAACACACCAGGCCAGACTGCCGAGAGAGACCAGCACCTCAGCAGCGCCTGCTGAAACATGGGTTAAAAAACCCTAAGGGCACGGTATCAGAGATGCTCCATTCCCATTACAACACACACAGACAGATGGCCGTCCCCCAGCGACTCAAATCTTGCAGTAAACCCGGTAACTTCGTCAGGTGATTCAAAGGCACTTCCATCCTTAAAAATCTGTACGAGAAGGCTATAACTGAGCAGCTGACCCCAGGCACCTTTGGAAATGGAGGCTGATCCCTTCTCACAATCCAGGTATTATCCTGGGGAGAAAAGGAGTGGGGAAACGTTCTGGCAGGAGCTCAGCTTGCTCAGAGGCAGGCTCCCCTCTGGAAGAGGGAAACACATGCTCAAGTGGGCTGCTTTTCAGTCTTGGAAATGCTAACAAGATTTTTCTGTTTGATTTTTGCCTTTACACCAGTCAAATCAAAATTACGGGATTTCCATGTGTGATACTGAACACACACTTTTGCATTAGGGATTTGTGTTTTGTAAATTATACCCTTTAGCCATATCACTAGTCATTAACCTAATTTAAATTTCAATAAGGAGATTCTCCATTTTTGTCATTAAAATTAACTAGCTCCTCACTGCGCAGATACAATCAGGAGGGTGAGGTGAGAGGATATCACCAAGTAAGTCTGATTAAACCCACTTTTTATTCTGCAGCTCCTTGTACTCCCCTGCAGTGATACAAAAGCATCTCCCAAGCGACTTCCCCCGGCTGACGGATAAGGTGTCAGAGTATCCCTTTGCAGTGTCTCAAAGGCCACTCAGTGCCTGCTGTTCCCGCTAAGTGCAGTCTGTCAGGTACTGCTGAGGTTTATACAGACACTCACAAGTGCCTTTCTATGCCGTGTTCAAATGCAAGAGGTCATTCCAGGAGTTACCAGTGCCAGTAGCAAAGGCAGTCCCTGGGAACAGCCCCGGTGGCTCACTGTGCCAGCCTGTCGGGAATCTGCAGTCTGAAGTTCTGTGATGATCAGAAATTTGCCATCAGAGCACGCAGTGACCCCCTCAACCGCTCGCTGCTCCCCCAGGGGCTGGGGATGCAGCTGGAGTCAGGTAAAGGAGTGGGGAAAAACTTTATCTGCCAGGAGCCAATGGGACAGGCCCTTGTAAAAAATCAGTAAAGAGATGCTGCCAGATCCAGAAACGTGAAACAAGAAAATGCACAGGTGTGGGAGGCAGAGTTGGGATGGGAGAGGTGTCCTTGGGGCTTCAGGATGCCTGGCTGAAGCACAGATCCCTCCAGCTCCCGGCAGCGGCACCAGAACACGGAATGTGCTGCAGCTTGGGAAGAACTGAGCATAACAAACCAGGACAAAGACAGGTCCAGCTGCCCCATCAACCTGCATCCTGCATTTCCAGACCAGCAGAAGCCAGAGGAATTTCCAGGCTTATTTGCCTCGGAGCATATTTTATTGTTCTGCAATTCCTCCTTCCAGAAGTAGCTCTAGAGCCCGGGGTCAGCAACACCAGCCAGCAGTGAATAAAGTGATTGCTGAGAGCAAATACAAAGATAAGACTTTTTCCAGAAAAAACTTCCTCTCTACCAAAGGACATGCCAGAACTGAAGTGACTCAGATTTTATAGGTCCTGATGATGTAGAAGAAAATTAACAAGATTGTGTATTTCACAGAAAACAGGTAAGAGAGGAGGCTGAAATGTTATTTTAATTGGATTTTTTTGTTCTCTTGTTATCTTCAGCACCTCAACAACGCCTGCAGTACTTAAAATCTTCTGGGACTTGAGAAGGCTCCATTTCTTTGATTCCATTCTCATTTGAAACTTATATGAGCAATATTATTGGTATGTAAGAAAAAATGTATGTACAACAGTATGCAAAGAACACCCTACACTAACTGGTGTAGGGTAAACCCACACCACACTACCAACAACAGATGCAACCCAAGAATTCTAAATTCCAATCAAATGAATCCGAAGATTAATTGCAAAATCCATCAAAGTACTGTGGGGAAAAATAGTAAACTCTACATAAACATTCAGGGACTTTTGCAAATTCCTGTAGCCTATAATTAGATTTACTGAAAGCCATCAAATCCGAGGCTCCAGTGCAAATATAGACAGTTTCTGTTGTTTTAAGATGCGTACACAGATACATGAAATGTGCCTAATTACCCACAGTTGTTTTGTTTCCCTATTTAATTTCAGCAGCACAAATCCACTCAGCGCTAGAGTTTTGCGTACATTGGAATAAATAACTGCAAAATCTGAATGTCTACAAAGTTAAAAAGACAAAAAAGGAAAATAGTCGTAAGCACCTGATGAAGCTGTTTTGCCAGCCAGCTCAGGGTAGGGATTGTGGTGTCTACACCTCTCATACAATCTATATCCAGATTCATTAAATTCTCATCTTTACTTTTCTCATCACATAGAAATACAAACAAAAGCCCTTAATCCTGCAATTTCATCCAGGTGAAGAGCTTGCACAGAGCCCTTCCAGGTACTCAGGCTCTGCACCTGCAGAAGGCTCCCTGAAGTCTGCAGAACCAAAACAGGTCATTTCCAGCCACAGGATCTTTGGGAAGTATCACCAGTTTCCCCCAAATCCCCAACCCTCTTTTTTGAGGGAGAGTTCTAAAGGAGATTTTGGAAAGCAAGTTCACCTTCCCATATGCACCCACGTTCCACAAACAGGTCGCCTGAGTGACGAGGAGACAGCAGGGATGCTGCAGTGCAGATCACACCCTGTGCTCCACTCTGTGCTTCTCCATCAAACAGGAATTTGGCTCGTCAGCATCTGCAAAACAGATGCTGAATCTACACCCAGAGCTAGAACAATGCAAGACTTGCTGCGTCTCATATGCAGCCCATGTCTGCATCCATGTGTTGGAATAAATGCGTTAGTACCTCTAATTAATGCACAATTATGCATCGTTTTAAGACTAAAGTCACAGGATGTTTAAATACACATGGACACAACAGACAACTTAGGAATGAAATTACAGATGACATTCTTCACCCTTAGCTGCTCTATGAAAAATATTTCCCAAATTTGAAGAAAGAAGACACTAATCTGTTTGGTAGCTGAAGTAATTTTAGAATTAAGCAGAACACTTTTTATTATTGTTGGTACTTGCATGTTTAATTTTAGAAGAGTAAATCATGTAATTGAAGCGTTGACATAAGAAGTCATTATGCTCAAATGCAGCTCTCCATGCTATGATAAAATATGCAGGGATGATTTCAGAGTCCTGTATTTAAATAAAAAAACCCCATGCATTTTAGAAACACAGACTACTGTATAACAGATACTGGGGCCATATAATGTAGGCTGAGATGCTCTCAAGTCCCAGAGCAACCCAGGACTGAAAAACTACAAATTACTTTGAGCCATTACAGCCATAATGAACTTCTTCCACAAAAGACCTCTGTCTTCCAAAGGAAGATGACTAAATCTCCTCTCTATTGCCAAACGGGTCTGACAAACAGACAAGTTCTGTTCCTTTCTTTTGCTCATCTTTCCCCCTTATTTAAAAGAATCAGCACTGCTGAGCTGAAGTAAACTGATAGCTCCACAAGATAATTTTTTATGAAACATTCATAATTTCATATTGCATTAATAGGCTTAACATAATCTCTTAGACTTTGTTGGAAATTAGACCCTAAGGGAATCAGAAGCCTAACTCACCTTGACTTTCCATTGTATTTTGAGTCTAATTGGCTTAGCATCTTTTGAAAATTCTAGTTTTAATTATTGGTTACATTAGTTCGTAAAGTTACAGCCGAGTAAGGAAAGTGAATGAAAAGCTGCTTATCCCACTTTCTAGGCAGGGTAACAACCGTGCAAGCACATCATCTGATCCTCTTTTGGAGCAGCACTACAGTTTCTCCAGGTTGCCAGATGCTTGGAGCCATGACAAGGAGAACGAAGCTAATCCGGTGCTGCTCCACAGATGCCTGAAGAATTTTACCAGATTCCCATTTCCCCTACTGCCTACAAACCTCCCTAGGCACGCATGACTCCAGATTTGCCACCACCACACCCTTTCTGCCACACAAAAAAGACTGGCATTTATTTATCACTGTTACAGGACACCAGGATCAGGCTGTAATTCACTTTTATTCAATATTGACTTTCTACTCCTTCTCCTCACCACAGTTTCGAAAAGAATCAAAATGAGACTGGATCCCAGACAGAGTAAGGTGTAGGCACATCATAAAAGGTTTTTAAGAAACATTATGGGGTTGCCTCTGTTTTTTTTTTTTCACAAGCAGAAAGCTCTGTGTTAAACCATTTGCGAACAGATGGGATGTAGGCTGAAAGATAGGAAGGTTTTATCACAGGTAAGAAGTGGATATAGGATGTTAATGTGGCTTACACCTGATTTGTTAAACTAAACATTAAAGTAGAGATCAGGTTGCAAAAATTGGTACGGGGATAAAACGTTTTCCTACTTTATCTGCCCAGTGAGAGCCAGGCTGGATCAGCAGGGGCTGAAAGCTGGTGCTGGGCAAGCCCCCTTTGATGGTGGCTGCCAATGTGGAATTACAGCTGGCTCCGACGGGCGGGCGGCCAGGCACGGCTGGAGCTACTGGCAACTTCGCAGGCAGTTCATTTGCTCATAACATGCTAAGCAGAGAAATAATATGAATCAACTGTACACAAATGAGATGGGTTTTAAGCAAAAAGGAGGAATAAAAAGAATTCACTCAAAGGTGCCTGTGCCTTTGGGTTATTACAGCAAATAGCCAGGGCACATATCCATAAATGCAGCTGGAATCTAATTTCAGTCTTGTTTTAAATAATAGCACATCCACACATTTCACTGGCGTTTCTCCCAGTTTACATTCCAGTAAATTGTACCATCTCCATTCCCTGCTTCCCTCCAGGAGCAGAGTTACCACAGGTCTGGGGCTCCAAAAATCCCTGCAGAGGCTGCACTTCTTGGGTCAGCCCTGCCTCCACACCTGGGAAAATGGATGCTTGCCTAAAGCACAGGCTGTGATCTCTATGATCCATATGTACCACGGCCCCAGGGCAGAGCTGCTCTCACAGAGGGGAGGAGAGGAAAGAACACATTTGTCCCTAAAGGTGGCAATTTAAAGCAGTCTCTCTGTTGAGAGATGGTCTATGTTTTTGTACAAGCAGTGCTACAAGACCAAGGAGAAATACATGTGGGGAACGCCTGTGTTAGAAACAATCTCTGTGTATAGATCATTGCTATTTTTATTAGCCTCTGAATTAGATTTCATCCTGCAGAGATGCCACCTTAATAAATCTGAAGCTTATTTTAAAATGTAAACAGTTTGATGGAATATTCACCATTCAAACTCTTCCCTCAATTGCTGGAAATGTGTGAGCCCAGAAGAAAAGCAGAATGAATCTTCAAGCTGTAATGAAAGCAAGTTAACTTCCTGCCTCTTTCCAACCTTATCACTATCCATGGCACAACTGTTAGTGTGGGGGGCCAGACTTGTTGCCATTACAATATCGGTGCAGGACGACATCAGGTTTTGAACGCTCTATACATTTTCTGAGTCTGAGCTTCTCCATATTCTCTTATTCCTCTAATTTCTTTGGCTGGGCCACGTGCTCCTCTGCCTGCAGCCTGAGTAACCTTTGTGGAAGCGTGGAACAGTCAGTCAGTTAACAGGGAAAATACTGAGCAGGCCAAAGTGTGTCCCAGATGATCACATTTCACATTAAAATCCAAATACCTCACTCACATGTATTGCAGTGAGGACGTGCAAAACGTAGGTATAAATATAATCATTTTCCAATACTCCGTGAAATGTAAAATCTTCTGGCCATCCTTTCAGAATATGACATTTTAAATAGCAATCCTACTTCCAGAGCATCTGATTTCTACACTCACTGAAATGAGGCCTTTCACATTTGCATTTCCTATTGGGAATTTTCCCACTGGGTGCTTCTGTCACCAACTTGCAGGTAAAAAGGGAACATTTCATATTTAACTTGTTCTGGGTAATGATTCGAGGAGTTTGACTATCTGTGTCAGAGAACTGTCCTTAAACTCTGTGCCAGAAACAAACAATACCCTTTGTCCCACTCTCACACTGCACAGCCCTGGGTGAGGGGAGCTGTTACCTGGGGGATGGCTCGAAGGCAGAGCAAAAGGTCAGTCCTGTCCTACTGAGCACAAAATTGAGAGAACAGACTGCAGATGGGCAGGGAGAGGTGGAGGAGGGAAGAAACTTGAAAATCGGTGCAGGACTTATCAGTATGTCTTTTTTCTCCCTTAGTTCTTATAAAATGACAATATAAGGGTTTTTTTTCCCATTCCTAAATTCCACATTTTCATGTTCTCTAGATTTTCATTGCATATTTATGTACTGGTTTCCATGTCTGCCTGGTTACTTCGCCTCTAAACGTACAATAGCACAGATCTCCTGAGAGAATAAACTGCATTGATCCTAAAACATACAGTTATGAATATAGTTTTTAGCAATATTGGCATCAGAGAACATCTGTTTACTTTGAGTTAATCAAGATTAATATTTTATCTTCTATCTGGCTAAAACATGTGAAGCAATTTGCTTCAGCTGTAAGGATGAAATCTTTAAGCAACATCATATTAAGCACATACCAAATTTCTGACAGGGTTGTATCAGGGTAATAGATGATGAAGACTGAGTGCTTTGCTTCATAGTCAATCTCATCCCAACATCCTGAAATAACTCGGAATCTATGAAAGGCACTCACAGCCATACAGGGGATGCTTATACAGACAGACAGAGTGGCTTCATGGACACCTTCCAGTGATGTAAAGAAAAGCTGAGTCATATTTGGAACTTTTCTTCCAACTCTCTGTTTTAACAGTAAATATGGCACAAGGCAGCTGCGGGTAGACAGGGAACTCTCATGGCCTCACTGACCCATTTTCTCTCAAGCAGTCACTGCCAGGCTTATGGAGAATTCCATCAATTCCTCCAGGCAGGTACCCATCATTAACACGGGCAGTCTGGAGGTACGATTTCAAAGCCTGAAATTCCTGCTCTCGGAAAACACGTCTGTTTTGATCCTTCTATGCAGCCAACCAGTAAAAATGTTGCACATATTTTCTGCACCTATCCAAAGAAATTTATCTTTCACACCCTACTTCATGCCATATGTTGGAAGCTGAAAGAATGAAGGATTTAGCTGTCAGTCTCTGAAGGCAGTACAGGCCCTCTTCCAACTGCACACGGCGTCAGATCTCAAAGTATGACATTTCACTTTAGCTTCTGTCAGCACTATCTGCAGTGTATCACTGGTGCACTGTTGAAAATATTCTTGATAGGCAGCTCATGTGCGCTGGATAAAGTGCTCATTAATCTTGCCTTTAAAGAACTGAGAAGTTGGGTGGTAAATCCTTAAGAGATCGCGCCCGGCTCCAGCACGGAGCGGATGCTCCCGCTGCATTTCCCAGCCAGCAAAGGGGGCGTTCAAAAAGCCGCTTCTGAAGCGGTTTTGGCTCTGTTTGTTTGCTTTAGGTACGTTGTTTTTCCTCACGGAAAATCTCCTTCCTCCCAGTGGGTTTTGTGTTGCCGGCCCACTGGCACACGAGCGATGCTGCAGAGCGCCAGCGCCGCCGGGTACCAGCCGGGGAAGGGTTTTGCCACCCCCACATCCCCCTGCAGTGGTGGCACCTGTGGCTGGTCACCAGCCTTGGGACACAACCCTGTCTCACAACAAACAGAATTAATCCTCTCGCGGGCACAGTAGAGGTACATGTTGAAAGAACACTTTTGAACCGCCTCAAGAAATGCATGCATGGGGTGATTTTACAACTGCTCATCCCCCCATGCTTGAATATTTTGGTGTTTAACAGGAACAGTTCAGTCTGCAAGAACCTGGTTCTCTGACAAATATTTTAAAAATGCTTCCACAAAACAAGGACACTTCATGAAACATTTAATGAAAATATGGATTTTTGCTTGTTTTTAATCCCTTCCCTATTAATAAAAGATTGGGTTTTTTAAAGATTCACTATTTATTTTTCTCCCTCTGCAACCTAATACAGCAGAAGCAGGCAGTAGGTGAGGCATTTGCCAACAGCAACAAGAAAACAATAAAATGAAACAGAATAATACTCTGCCCCCCTCCAGCTTCCCTGGGCAGAAAATGTATGATATGAAATTTATTTTGACAAGGGACTATCAATCACTTCCTCCAATTTGTTATTACTGCTAAACTATTTTATGCTTATATTGGCACCCATATAAGAGAGTCTGGCTTCATAGTGCAACACACTAAATAGCTTAAAAGCTGCATTTCATAATAAAGCCAAACCCATGTTTTGGGTGAAATCTTCCAGTCTTCCAGCTTAATTCTATCAGGAATAAAAAGTCAAAGAAGAAAACAAAATCTCAAACAGACCAACCACTCTCTCTCAAGACAGACTTACTCTGTAAGTGAAACCCGTAATAAAATAATCTAATGTCACTTATTTTAGCATTATTCATCATTTTATTCTGCAAATATCCCTACTCTAGGTAGCTATTCTGGTTAAATCCTGGCATGCCCACTAACCAATCACTACACTACACACACATAAACCTGCAATGATCAGCCACAGCAGAGCCCGCTGAAGCCTCAAAATCTCTTAATTTCAAATCAGGCTGGAAGGAAAGTGGCTACACCAACTCCGAGTCTACCTGAGGTCCCGCAGGAGAGATGTGGAGAGATGTTCTATGATTCATTCACAGAGAAGCATGAATGAATCAAAGAACTTACCCCAAAATGTTCCTCAGACTCCATTCGTGCTTGTGAAACAGCAGCATCCCACTCTCAGTAATGCCCATGCCTTTTTTTTTCCCCATGATAAAGCAAGTTTTGGTCTACATTTGGCTCTTTGCACTTATTAACATGCAAAAATATCTATGCCATGATTTCATATGAATGGAAAACCCTAAACCACGTACACTGTACTAGGGGACCTCTCTCAGCACTAACATTCAGCCACAATCTCTCACAGCTTGGTGTTAACTCCCCTCTGCCAATACCTTAACACATGTACCCTTCACAACCCATCTGCTTTGGAGAAATCTGGCCGAGGAGAAGCTCTGGCACCGCCTGTGAGCTGTGCCCTACAGCACACACGGGACACTGGGAATAAACCACGGACTGCAGGCTCTCCAGCAAAAATGTCCTGTCCCCCTGTGCCAGCTGACTGACAGCTCAAGCCCTGTAGCTGTGCTGTGGCTCTACCAGAAGAAAAACCACCTCCAAGTCTTCACTGAAAAATGCTCCACTTTCATTCCCTTCTTTCCTTCCTAATTTCCAGGTCCCAAGACCATCTGGCAAGAATAATCCAGGTGTACCACTGGTGTAAAACATGCACTAGTAAAAGGGGACACTAAAACCATGCCTCCCTTGGGAATCCCACTGGAGGGAATTTGGTATTGAGCCACCAAGCCCCCGAACCCTTTGCTCACCACGAGCTTGGGAAAGAAGGCACACAAGGTCTGAAGATGATCACCTGCACAGCCAAACTCTTCAGGATGGAGCTTTGCCATACTTACCAGCTGGCTGGGATCACGGGGAAGGAAGCACAACATACCAACAGACAGGACCACGTCGGTTCAAAAGAACGCTTTAAGTGACAGGAAGCATCTGCTAAATCCATGTCTCATCATCACCCAATGACAATATTTGTGTATTCTGCCATGTGCAAGAGGCTCAGACCAGCCTGTGAGTGGTACATGGGAAGCAAAGAGACATCACAGTACAGCTGCCTCCTGATGCACCTCCTTACTAAGTTCACAGAATGTCTGGAACTGGAGTTTGGAAAAAATGCCGCTTGACTTAGCCTAGAGAAAGTGGTAAGAAACTTGTACAAGGAGCAAAATCTGTTGAAGCCTCAGACCTCTGTATTAAATCTGCACACACTCCCTCTTACAAAGGTCAAACAACCAAGCAAGAATTTGACTGATGTGTAAATTTAATGACAGATGCTCTCGTAGGCTCAGCGTGTTTGTGCCAGAACAACTGTTCTGGGCATCAAACTGCCATTTGCACACAGTGATCCCCTGGAACAATCACAGCCTATGGATGCACAGCTGTGCAGGGACTTTCAACTGCAAATATGCACACACACACCTTACAAAAAAGCAGAGCTTAAATAAATGCCCTCAGCGCTTTGCCCGTGGTGTCTAGTTGTGTTTCTACCTAAATAGATGTTTAAATAGAGAGGACAAGCACCAGGAGATGATTGAGGAGTTCTTTGGAAAGGCATCTGTATGGGATGTGCACACCAAGGTGGGTCTAACGTGCCTGAGACAATTTAATTGTACCACACAAACCCCGAGCTCTCTGCCATGTTCAAGCGTGTTATCAGCACCTAAGCCATTTGCGGTGGAGCAGAACTGAAGTATTTATGTGAAAGCTGCTTATGTGGCCAGCCACTCGAGAGCTCTCACTTTAAAGTAGCATGAAATAGGCACACTATTATGGGAATTAGGGACATTTCTCAACAGAGGCCAGCTGGCAATCACAGGGAGACCCGGCTGCATCTTCAATGGGATTCTGCACATTTTGCCTGACCCACCACACACCTGGAGAAACCCAGGGTATGCTGAAGGTTTGGCTCCAGAGGAAAAGTCTCTGTGAAGACTATATAAGAGTCCTAGCAGTGCCTTTGAGAGGAAGAACCCTGCAGGCAGGGATGTTGGAGCAAACTCTGGATTCTGGGGAATGTTTCATCAAGCTGCACTTGATCCTGTCTTACGTTTTTGACTCACTACTCTTTTACTTAGCAGACACATTTGGAAGTGTTAGAGTTTCCTCTATGAAATTTAACTCACAGGGAAGGCTCTCTTCTGACACATCTCAAATTCCAATCAAAAAGTTGTAACTTGCTGCAAGTGCCACACAGAGTTTCCTATTAACCTTCCAGTGGCTGCCATCACAACATGTTACAGAGGAGATTCAGCTACAAACTACCACAACAGGTAAAGCTGGCTTGAAAAATTCTGAAAGAACCTGAAGAATAAATGTTGTGTGACAAAGCTGCCATGAAACATTTTGACATCATTGAAATAAAATCTTAAAGAGGGAATATTTAAACATTTCCAGTTGAAATTTTTCAGACGTGCAACCACAAAAGACATTTCCGTTCCTTTTCTGGGAGTGAAATTCCAAAATCCTGCTGATGGAAAAACAGTTTAAAAACACCTTGGTAACATCTCCACTAGCCCATGCCAGCAGCTGTGAGGGTTTAGCCAGAGGCAATGGGGACCCTTAGCACAGAAGCCTGGGACACCTATCCCTCCCTAAATCTGCTGTGCTCCAACTAGAGCAGCTACTGCCTTATTTTCCACTATGACTCACCACAAATCTAGCACTGAACACAGCACAGAGCCACTATTTAGAATGTCTGGCATTATTTGTCATTTCTGTTGTGTTTCATATCAATTTCTTTCCAGAATATGGTGGATATATTAATGATGGGGAAAGCTGTTTTAACAGCAATTCAGTATCGCAATAACGCTTTTGTTTCCAAGTATTTTCATCTCAAGATTACAATTTCAGGCAATTAAACATTTCACCATGCCTGGGAAACAAGTAATTATCGTCACTTCCATCTAACAGACTGAGGATCTGGCAAAAACCAGTTGCTGACTGAACGGGGAATGAGATGCTGGGAGTTGCTGCACGGGATCAAACCTGGCAGGAATCTCTCCCAGCACGCTGTTCCCTACCTGGGGCAGAGGAAGACAAGAGGAAAACAGTGGCAAAAGTGGGGAATTCATCCTGACCCTAGGAACTGCAGATCAGCTCAGTTCCAAGCAGTTTCAAGCTGTCTTTTATTTACCAAGTGTGGTATTTGGAAGCTGTGAATGCTTTGCAGCCACTTCAATGCCATATTTCCCATCGAAGATGCTCACTAAATTCTTAGTGTCAGTGACATCTTGTGGCAATGAACTCTTTGCTACAGCATATGGGAAATGCCAGCATGAGGGAGAGGCAGAAGCCCACGGACAGGCAGAATTCCGGACTGGAATGTCCCCCACCTCGTGTCCCTGTTTGTCCCAGGCAAAGCTCAACCCCGAGCAACCCAAGTTTCTAACCCTGCTCAGGCTACAACCTTTTATACAAACAGCAATTCAAGTGAAAATTATAGAAGGAATTATACCAACCCCTGGAACTAGACATGATTTTTCACATTTCTTGTCCTTTGTGCCGCTTGAATGCTTGGGCTTCTGAAGTCCATATGAATCATTCCAGAAGCTTCCCAGCTCAGAATGCAAATTGGGCATAAAATACATTTAAACAAATTGTTTGAGTTCATAAGGACTCAAATAATTTTGTTTTCTCTTTTTCTCGTTCTTTCTTTTGTAGAATGAAAAGGGATTAGTGCATGTCCAGCTATCTAAACTGAGCTTTTTTTAGGAAAAAATGTTGACAAAGGAGAATGTATATTTTTATAGCTCTGAAATCCATGCAGAAAATAAGTACTTTTGAGATAAATACTGCAACTTCATAACTTCAAAAAGTATTTGATGAAACAGAATCAATTTTCTTTAGCCGCGTTTCATTTCCTTCTGTTCTAATACTTTCACTTTTAGACTTTCTTCTCTCACTTCGTGTTATTGGTCTAGTGAATCAAAAAAAACCCACTGAAAAGCCTATGGCTGCTCCACAGCCTGCTCAAGCAAGTGGGAATCTTCTTTACTCTCAGCAAATCTGAGGCCAAGCCCTCTGACAGCCTTAACCAGACGGCTATTTTTTTTTTTTTTGCATGATGGTTGTTTCTCAAACACTCACAACGTTCAGCTTATTTACACATCTTTGCACATGTCAGCACTTTGCTGTCGGTGGGAATTCCGTATCTCAGCACTGCTAACTTCCATCCAGGTTACTTGCCTGGGATTTTAAAAGTTGGGGAAAAGAAGGATCCTGGCCAGAGAGATGGAAGGGAAGCCCAGCAAACTAGAACAAGGTAATTAGGTGTGTTCAGATTGCTAAAGGTCAGAGTAAATGACTCGTCTCTGACATACGTGGGTGATTTCATCCTAGTGAATGCACAGACTGGTGGTGTAAAGTACAAATGAGAGACAACAACCAGCCTTTTACAGCCTGATGAGAAAAAGGATAGGAGAGGAAGAAATTTTAACAGGCAAATGCCACGGCTTTAGATAATTGAAAGTACCTCTCAGTATCTTTTGTTTGGAAAATTGTCTGAATGGTCTGGGCTCAGTGTCTAACACAGATTTTGGGCTCTGGAAATCCCACTGCTGTGTGCTGCAGAGAATCAGAGATGTTCATTTCTAACTGTAGTCTCATCTCAAACATGGAATGTTCCGGAAAAAGCACTGGACAAAACCAAAAATTTTTCTCAATTACTATTTAAACATTTGTTCAGCCTCCTGCCTGCTCTCCTGATAATTGTTTCCCATTTAGACAAGTAATTAAAAAGCAATTGTGCTGTTTTACACATGTTACCACCAATTTACTTTTCTACTGCATATCTGAAAAACTGCAAAATGAAGACACTTAAGCCTGGATTTAGACACCCAAAATTCCACCTGAGTCTCCACATCTAATGTTTCCACTTAGAGAGGTGTTTCTGCAGACCCAGCAATCAGGAGCTAAAAAACCCCAAAGCCATCTGACTGTGGGCCCCTGTGAAAGCAACTTGTTCCAAAAATACAGAATCACAGAAGAAATTGAGTTGGAAGGGACCTTTTAAACACTTTTATCTCTGAGGGCCTAGGTCAACCAAAGGGTTCCTGAGCTGGGGCATCACTTCCATACATGGTTTCAGTCAACATTAGTTCACTGATTGGATTTAAAGCCAGGTTGCTGATGATTTGTGTCATGAACAGGGATAGCAACTTCCTAAAAAAACATAGATCTATCCATAACCTGATCCAGAACTTCCCTGCGGAATTCATAGCGCTCAGTCCTTCATCTGACTCAAAGAAGGTTTTACACGAAACAGTTGTAAAATATGGCTTTAGTAAAGTCTCTTGTTGAAAAAAAACCCTTAAAAATGGAACTTTTGCTATGAAGTTCTGATATCTGAACTAGATAAGGAAGGGTTTCTGAGTGCTGAGGGAAGTCTCTGATCTGCACTTATCAGAAATCATGAAGGAATGTAATCCATCCCTGGAAGGGTTCCTAGCTCACAAAAAGGCTGAACATGAAATGTTGGTACCACAAACCTGGAAGTCCCACGCCTCCAGAAAGCCAAAACTCTGTGGATGCTTTTCACTCATTTCCATGCCAGATCATGTCTGTTTTGCATGTGTTCATCCTTAAACACCAGGGCACCAGCTGGAAAAGCCCGACACCTCCAGAGTGAGAGGTTTGGGTGCCTGCATGCAGCAGGAACCACAGCAACTGCAGGCATGTGCCAGAGCCAGGAACCAGTACACACTGCCTGCCTGGAGAGCACTGTGAACATGTTACCTGACCCAGAGGGACACAACAAGGGTGACATTTCATCTGCTCAGACAACAGCCAAGATTTGACCAGACCATCAGCGTGAAAGACAAACACAAAGCAAACTCATGACAAAGAGAAAAGCAGCATCATTTCCTGAAGAATGCCAAATCCTATGAAGTCACCTCCGAAGCCTTTCAGGTACAACTTAGATTCCAGAGTCAAGGCAAGTGTGTTAGCCTGGCTCAGTCATCCTCAAGAAGGCAAATCATTGTAATTCCTGTACAAGGCAAAACAATTTCGAACTCACTTTCTGTCAGGCACCTGAGCACAAGTGGTCTTATTTCCAAGAGCAGCAAGCACCAAGGCTCTCAAAAAGATGAATGGGAGCTGTGATTGCTCACCACTGCTGACAATCAGGTGGCTTGTAGTTAAGTGTCTACATCTGCAAAAGAAAACAGCTGGCTCACAGGCTTCATTTTCACTGCAAGTGCAAGCTGGGGTATTTGAGTGCAGACAACAGCCTGAACGCCTTCCCTGCAAAGTCTTGCAGCCTCCAGCAAAAAATACTAAAAGGCTTGCACGGGTAATGCTCCTATTTGCAATTTTCAGTTGTACCTTCCTAAATATTTTAAAGGTTTGACATCAGCTGTAGGCATAGGTACCCAAGAAACGTGTGCCTTCCGCACTGCGGGGTCCCACGGGATCCCGGCACCAGGCAACTCTGTACTTACACTGCAGGGAATACTGCTGACTGAGGGCCATTTGCTGTGCAGGATGAAGAAGAAACTAAAAAATTCTTCAAATAAATTCTTTTAAGTTGGATCCATTAGGCTGGTGCTCACTTAGGCTGTATATTTTTACTGTATTTGGGGTGGGGCTGTGAGCTGTCAGATAGGCTTAATAAATCTTCCCCCCATTTAGTCCATTTATTTTAAGAATCAGCTGCTCAGTAAAATACAGAGAAGGATCACTTCTCCCCAGGAAAACAGAATCAGCATTCCTTGCTCTGAGATCCTGTCCTTCACGCACAGAGAGTGCCATAAATCCAGAATGGTGGATCTGAGAAGCTGAAACAGGATATATTTGGATGCCTTCCACACACTGCAGTTATATTTCATAACCACTTGCAGTGCTCACCAAATTTTGACATGGCTGCTCTTGAAAACACACTTTTCATGGGGGGAATAATTAACTGTGCACCTTCTACCCACTCAAGAGGTATCAGGCTGAGTGCATTACAAGCAAGATCTGAAATCTGTTGCTACTGCACTGGAACTCTTATGGGAAGAGAGTTTAAAGTTCTAGGCATGATAGCAATTCAGAAATATTTAAAAACACAACCTGGACCCTTTCTTTGCATTCCCATCAAGATCTCAGTTACCATGTTATCTCCCTGATCAGTGTCAATGTTTCTGCTTCTTAACCATGCAAATGAGGAAGAATTGTTCTGTGAATAGGGAATGTTGTGACATCTAAATCAAGTTAAAGAAGAAGGATACAAAAATTTCTCTTTTAAAAATCTTATTTTTGTGGGAAAAAAAAAAATCATTTCATCACCTAAAGCACAACACACTGGTTCAAAGCCCGACCTGAAGGAAAGTGAGAAAGAAGACTGAATGTAGAGAGGTGTGTCAGCTGCTATACCTAGGAGAGAAGGGATTCAAGTAATGGAGGGAAATTGGGGCTGAACATTGAGATGGAAGAGAAATTCGCCATAGAGGGGCTTCTTAATGCAGCACATCACTTCAATGCATGCTTTTTACCTCATGGAAAGACTTACCATCTCTGAATGTGTGTACTAGGTGCTTGACTTTCTCTGGCTTTTGAAAAGAATTAGATGCTCTAACTGTCCTCTACGCCTTTGGAAGTTTTCTCCTCAGACCCTAACTAATCCTTATTCACTTCACTTGGTCCATTTCCAGGCTGAAAATTAAGCACTCAAGTGCTTTGCATAGGATTATGGCAAGGCTGAAGTTCCACCATGTGAAACATTTCAAAAGACCAGCATCCTGATAAAGGCACCAGGGTGCCCAGCCAGTCCTGCTCTTCAGGGCAGCCTGCAAAGAGCGATCCAGCCCCTCTTCTCCATTTCTGCTTCTTCCACCCCAAAATCCCGTTATGTAATGACAAACCCATAGTCTCAAAACAGAGCTGCGGCTTCTGTGGAAATTGAAGTTTTTCCTAAAGGGAGGATTTTTATGCTTTAAGTACAATAGACATTCATGTAACCATGAACCCCTATTTTAATTTTTCTTTTTGCCTCATCAAGTACTTACTGAGCAGAAGGTACTACCTGTGATAAATGCTACCTGTCAAGACTTCACTTTGATCACGCTTCAAGAAGGAAGGATTTCCAAATCATTTGCTTGGAAATTTTTAATTCTTAAGTGGGTTGTTTGTTTGCCTCAAAGGAAGCACTAACCTATTTTACATTGTCAAAAATCTATTTTTAAACAAAATTTTCCTTTGTACTTTAAACATTCCCTAAAAATACTTCTTAGGCTCAATTAAAATGAAGTAGATGTTTAAACTACTGTCTGATTCAGCAGCTCTGTCACTGTGCTTATCCACTGCCTATGGAAGGATCAAATCTGGCCAATGGCTCTGTTCACCTGAATTAGGGTGTTGAGTTAATACTGTCATTTGTCATGGCACTGAAGTCCCTCTAACTGTGTCAAATCACAAACAGGAGAGATTCCTAGGTCCTCTTGAAATTCTTTTAGACGTCACAAGCACAGCACAAGCATTACAGCCCTCTCACTAGCCCTTCCTATGGTTTATACTCGCTGTCAAAAATAAAAGTAGGAGGCTTGGTGTGGGAGGTGGTTTAAAAGGTCACCTCTATAGCTTATAGAAAGGATTTGCTGTGCTCCACTAAGCCCCCGACACTGTACTTCAATTTTCCCAGTTAAATTTGACTTTGCCAGACTGGGCAGGAGGGGTGCAATTTATACAGCGTGGTCAGCACAAAACACAGCACGATGCATCACAGGTGAGCAGCGCCAGGAGCAGCCCTGGGCTTGGCTCTGCAAGGGACAACTTTGCAGGAGAAAAACAACAGCAGCCTGTTTTCCTTGCAAAATGAAAGATTTGGAAGTGCATTGATACCCTGAGCTGTCATGCTGTGACTGGGAGCGCTTTTATTGAGCAAGGCAAAAAAATAGCCAGGATGCTGTCATAAACTAAACATCACCTGTGAACAGAGGAACCTGAGCACTGATATTGCACTAATATTTTAATCAGCGGTAAAAGTAATGGAGACTTTTCTTTTTCCATTTGGAAGATGTTCTTTCCTACTCCCTCATCTCATGTCTGAGGGAATTACTCACAGGAAACACAAGAGCTAGACCCCTTTGTTTTGCACTTGCTGTTCTTAAACTCAAGGATTTCATTAAAATCCTTTCACGTTAAAAAATGGAAAATCTTTTGAGGAAGGGAAAAAAATAAAGCTTTTTTCCCCATTTTATTTACAGACACTGCTAAGCCTCCTTAAGCTACTTTTGCCTCGCTGTCTCATACCCCGACAAAGCAGATGTGAAGAAGGCAGATATATAACAGTACAGCACACACAGCAGGGCTGCCAACTGTCAATAAATTTATGAACAGTTTGGAGAACTACAGGAGTTTTCTGAAAATTCTTACTCTTCCAGTAAAAACTGGCAAGCTCTCCTTGATCTTGGCAAAGAAAAAAAAAAAAAAAAAAAATTACAATTTGGGAACATTCTGGTCTACTTATACCTGAAAAAAAACCCTCACAAAAAACACAATCCTGATGTTGCTGGATCAGATCAATTCTGCATGGAGCTCTCTTTCAAATTCCTCTGATGTTGGAATGGATAAGAGTTGCTGATGTTTAAAAGCAATTGACAAATGAATTCTGCAGGATACTGAAAACTGAGCAACAGAATGTGAATGCAGTTTTGTTAGCCATTAAAATAGAAATACTTTGTTTCTGAAATAACTTACTGACACTGGAGTTTTATAAATAACCACCTAGAATTACTTTTATGAGTAATCCCATGGGATAGTTCCCTTTCTGCCCCAAAACTGGGTAGGTTGATATTCAAATGCTAATGGCCGCAAACAGCTACGAGCTTCATTTTCACTGATCATCTTGAGTGCATAAGATCTGTGCTTCCAAATGCACTGAAACTGTTCTGCATAACTGGCTTAGTATACACGAAATTATAGGGGCATCCTACAAATTAGTCATCATGTGCTTTGTACTTGCACCCGTTCCTGTGTCTGCAACCTGCCAACGGCTGCGGTGGGTCCAGCGGGCAAAACCCCACACCTGGATACCCAACACACACAAACCTGGGGCAGGGCTAATTACAGAGGTCAGCTCGTGATCCAAAGTTATTTAACACACCAGGCCCCAAATCCTACATTCAGGTTTAGCCCCTCTCCAGCTTTATGGATTGCCAAGGTTTTATTTAGGGAAGTGCAGCAAGAACGTTATGGGAGAGGAGCCTTGCCTACAAATTTTTGTTGTAACGGAGTTGAATTTATTCCAGCTGGCTTTCTACAAATGCAAATAGGGCAGCCAAAGATTCTACATTCAAGATTAAGCAGAATTTGAAAGGCAGAAAGTCTGTCTGCCTGCAACAGCATCTAATGAGGTTCCACATCTCTTGCTGTGGTTGAAAAAGTAATGAAGAATCTACAAAATGTCCATTCTTCCCAGCAGCTTTCCTGGTCCTACAGCTAGAAGGAAAAGATTTTTCAGGCTCATGCTATCTGTCAGGCTTCATAACCATTCTGAACACTCACTTCAACCATTAACCACATCTTATCCATGCTGTTTCTATCAGCTACTTTTATCAGCAATAGTGTCCGAGGCCAAGTGGGATGAAGTTTTGAGCATTGTAGTGGAAGATGTCCCTGCCCACGGCAGGGGGTTGGACTAGATGATCTCTAAGGTCCCTTCCAACCCAAAGCCTTCTGTGATTCTATCAGGAACTTAATAAAATCAAATTAAGGAACTGAGGCAGTGTCTTCATCTTCTTCCTTTTTCCGGGTTGGGTAATGATAAACATGCGCCTTTCATAACTGTCTGCTTGTATTATTTTCAGAATGTACTTAAAACAGGTAAATTTGAATAGAAAAAGTAAAATGAACTACAACATTTCCTAGAATCTTGCATGTTCCCACCTGCGCTGGGGAGGGAATCAGAGAGAGAAAAAGCAGACATACAAAACCAGACAATCATTCTGGTGGGGGGAAAAAATTCCCCTGTATAAAATTGAGATTAAGTGAATTTCTGCAACTGCTGAATGACTTGAGAACTCTATTCATTTTAATGTACTATGAGCTGTCATTCCCATCTTCATACAAAGACACTCCGTTTCTCAAAAGCAGCTTGCAAAACTATTCAACATTTTCTGTAATTTCTATATGTATTTTTCTCCTGTAAAATGATACTGCTGCATGTTAGCAGGAATAACACAGATCTCTTGGACCCCCCTCTTTACTGTTTGTATGTATTACTTACAGGGAGCACTGGCTCCAACCTTTGCATTTAGGCTAACATTTGCTATTATAAAATATTATTGTGACCTTTTTTGAGTTAACACTGTATTTTTTTGCAGCTACCCTTGGAAACTCAGAAAATGCCCCGAAGGCTTTTCCTTGGTCCATGAAATTTGTTTCAGATTTGAGGGGTAATGATTCGAAAATCTCCATTTTGTTCTCTCCCTTTGTCAGCACCGTTTTGGCAGTCTCAGATAACATCTGGACACATGGAAGTGCTGCAGCCACGGCAGCAGCACATTTAACTGGCCTGCAAGGGCTGGGATGTGAACTCGTGCCCTGGCCCAGGTGCACGGTCCAGGAGGGACATTGGTGTTGGCACATCCTAAAGGGGCTCTCCCCTGCCCACAGGGCCACACCACGCCCTGGGAGTGCTGAGCTTGCTCTTTACACAGACCCCTTTGAACTCTGGACTTCCCAGTGCCATGTTGGAGTGTTATGGATGGTTTCACATCACACCCATGAGGTTCCGGGAGCACGGCGGTGCCTTCTGCCCCTCTGTGCACCGAACAGGCACAGCACTCAGAGCAGCTCAGCTCCGTGTGCTGGGCAGTCCCCAGATCCCTGTCCTACCACCAGCACAGCACCCCCAGCTCTGGCCCTTCTTGGTGGGTGCAGGATGGAGCCCCAGCTCGAGCTGCCCAGCCGTGTCCCAGGGGCATCCCTGGGGAAGCAGCGGCTCCGGAGCTGTTTTGCAGCTGGTTGTACCCACGACAGGAACACTTTCAGCTCCAGTGACTCCCTTATGCTGCAGTAGGGACAAGACGACAAATCTGATTATATTAACGTCCGTTCTTTCACCCAGCTCTTCAGAATTTACAAGTTCACCGTATGCTTTAATGGAAGAACAACCTGCCTTTTTTAGGTAACTATTGTTTCAGTTTTAATAGATTCAGCCCTTCCATGCGTGCAGTGCCAGGTACAGCGAGCAGTCAGCTCCTGTATATTCATGGACAACAGTCCTCTTGGCAAAACCCTGAGCTGTGTGCCCAGTGTCTGTCAGGCAGCAGTTAAGGGATGCTTGCAGATGGGAGATCTCAATTTAGGGGCATTTGAACCCAAATTTTAAGAGATGCTCAGATGTCATTTACTGATTGTGTCCAATTAACATCGGAAGTCCATATAAAAAAAACACAGGGAGGGAGGAAGAAATATATAGATAGACAGAGTCTCTAATCTATTTTATAGATAGATTCTCTAATCTGTTTTGCTGCCTCACAATCTACATTCCACTGCATCAGATTTGTAATTTATTATTATTTTTTTAGAATTTCAGAGAAGAGGCATTACTCAGTTTGTCAGCGAGAGCAAACCCACACCAGGTACTGCAAAGAGCTACTTACTTGCACTGTATGTGATTTGTAGGTAATTCACATTAAATTGTATCTCCCATTCCACTATGTGGTACAAGAACAAAAGATGTGCCAGCGAAAATGACAGCGGAACATCTGCATGGAAAATCTGTGAGTATGGGACAATAAGGCACATTCTTCCCACACATCGTGGAAATGTGGGTGACCTAAATCCAGGGTCACACTTTGACACCACTTATGTCAATGGGATATTGCCACCAAACAGGACAAAAGATGAATTTCTGAACCAATTACACTGAATATAAACCCACAAAATACACTGGAAGGAAGGGTGGTGGTGTTGTTTTACTTTCTCTATATTTTTAGGAGGGCAAAATTACAGATCTGGACTATTTTTTTCTTCTCATGATATGTGGGTGTCAGGACATTGCAGCTTCTTCTGCACCTCATGAAATATGATTTTGCTTGTGTTTCCCTCACACTGTAACAAAAAGCCAAGTGGGTGGTATGGACTGGCTTCCAGAAGTGCAAAGTCCCATTATGTTTTGTATTACATTCAAATGTGGTCTGGAGGAAATGAAGGACTTTATTCTGCAGAAGGGATGGATTTTCACTCCTCAGCCTCAGTGTGCACGCACCTGCACCTGTGTTCCCACATCCAATAACACCAACCTGTGGAGGAACCCCAAAATAAGCACAAAAAAGCTGCAGAAACTCTGTGCCATACTAATCCAGGAGGAAATTCTGGGCCATGTAGGTGTGAGGCTATTTAAAGGATTGCCAAAAATGTCAAAACCTTAGCAGATTTCTTCTTGCACCTGCAAAGCGAGGGTTTGCAAATACCCAGTTTTCAGCACATGTGGAGGCAGCGCTGAGGCACAGGTACATTCTGAGCTGGGGTAAACACTGACTTTTTGTTCCTCTCCTTATATGAAGGCAAAAAAAGCAGAATAGTACCTTATCAGAAGGATTTTATAGAGACCCAAAGCACAAAAAGACAGAAGCAAAAAATCCAGAGCAGTGGAACAGCCCTTCCCAGCGTGAACAGCAAAGCCCTCAGCCATTCCAACCAATTTTCTCTGAGGAATATTTGGTCTAGAAAAGCAAATGAGAGACATCCACCCCCAGGTGGGCAGCACCCGCCTCATCACATCCACACTGGGGACTCTGCTGCAAAAGAATTCCGGGTTCTTTCTATCTCCCTGGTGAGAAGGCGGAAGAAAGAAGGATCCCAGTGGGAACGTGAGGAGGAATATTGCCGTCAGCCCCCTCACATCCCTGGCAGAAGTGGGCCCACGTGCCTGTAAGATCTCAGCAATGGCCATCGCTGCCCCCAGGTGCAGCAAAGGTTTCCAGAAAGCCCTGTGAGCACCATCAGAGGAACAACCACGGCAAAACTGGAGTATTTTTTTTTGAGATGACTCTTTTCCTCACACTGCTTTCATCAAATACATAAAGATCAAATAAAACCCCTAATTACAGTACGTGTATACATGCTGGCTCACACTTAACTAATCCCCACATTAACGAGTGCAGGATTTTAACGTCTTAATTCGAAGAATTCAAGTCTTTGGAGAGCTTTTCAAAAACACCAGCAGTTGGGGTGCCTGATGTTCTTCCTCCTGAGATTCTGTCACTTAGAAGGTATGTATAAAAATGCTCCTTCCCAAAGCAAGGCCCCAAATGAAATTTCTGCCCCGAAAACCATCCTTCATAATTTGCATGTAGTTAAACACTTCCCATTTTCTGTCAATTTAAACGTTATTTACAGTACAATGATGCCTGGTTTTAATTGAATATTTAAATAAATGCTTTCTAATACACGAATGCTCAGTGCCTGCAATATGAGGAGGTAACCTTGCTATAGGTGATTGTGTCCTGCTTTGGTTTGGAGTTTATTTCAAGGATGAAATAACCAAAGGAATGTGTTTAGCCATGTTTATTCATATATAATTAAGAAGGCCTGTATCTAACTTGCATGAAAACTCATCAAATGAAACTGTTTAGGCAGGAACTAACGTGCATAATTGCTCTAAATGAAGTTTGCAAGTTGCATCCTGTCAAAACCCCTTCCCTTTGCCACATGAACCCCTCTAGCCCGCTGCACCACGTGTGCCACTTTTGTCAGGACATGTGGGAAGGGAGTCTTTCAGATGGAGAAAAAGGTCAGTTCCTATAAGACAGATAAGTAAGAGGAATAAATTCCCTTATGCTTGAGTATTAATTACTTATATGTGAATAATAAACATGTCCCATGAGTCTAAATGATCCCCTCATGTTTGTAAATGAGCTATCCATAGAGATTATTCCCACAGAAAATCGTGAAGTCCTAATCTTGTCGTTGCTGAAGTCAACAGCAACATCTCTATAAACCTCATTATGCTCTGAATTTGTCAGACCCATAATAACATATTACAGTCTTATCATTGCAGGATAGCATTTCTCAAACTCCAAATTCACTGTCAGTTTCTCCAAGCCATGGATACTCAAATCCATCCTTCCAGAAATGATGATTTCATCATTTCCTTTCAAAATGCGCACACGCACACACACAAATGTTACTTAAAACAACTGATTTTGGAGGCTGCTCTATCCAAGCCAACACCCAGTGCTAACCCATATGGATACATTTTCAAAACAGCTACCAGTGCACAGGAGAATATCCAAATTAATTCCCTGTACTAAAATTCACAAAGGTGCCGTCTCCCTTAAACCACTGTTCCTGCCAAATGAATAACACTTAAAACCTAAATGGTGCCACACATTCCCAAGTTCACCACTGCTCTGCTTGCTGGAGCTGTGCAGATAATTAAAAGCCACTCTAAGTTACATAAGAAGATTATTTTTTTAGGAAACAGTACTTTAAAAGCTTCAGTTTGCTTCCCCAGCACTTAGCTATTTGTTTTGTTTCTTAGAAATGCTTTATTTTAATAAGTGCAGTTTTATACGGATTCTACTGCTTTAATGTAAAACACATGAATATGAATGTGCAGTATTTACAGGAGATTTCCCCCTGCATGCTGCTCTATTTTGTCATATTGTCTACAGTAGATATGTGATTTTTATTTTCCCTTTAGCAGTGAGGTAATTTGCCCATGTTATTTGCTCTGTGGGCATCCTCATAACACATTCTGAATTTATTTCGTGATGTCTCTTGAAAGCACTGTGAATCCAAGACATGTCGAATCAAACTAATGAAGTAATCCCTGCACTAACAAACCCTCCCTGTCTCAGCTCTGTTAGAAGCAAAAAGGACATAAGACTGATAGACAAATATTAAAGATATAATTCTTTTGGACTTGGTCCACATGTTCACAAGATAATGAGACCTTAACAAAGACACAGAGACTCATAGGGAATATTAGATCTGACATTTCATTTGAGGTGAAAATCGCCAGTCCTCTTAATGACATCTTTTCTTAGCAGGTACAAGAAAAAAAAGGACTGAACTGTAAAAACTTGCTTTTTACACAGCACTGATTTTGATCTTACCATGCCAATCTTCACTGAAGATTAAAAGTGAATACAATGAAAAGATGGCAAGGACAAAAAAAAAAGCAAGCTGCTGCTAACTCACTAAGAATTCCTTTAATTTTGAAAGCCACGAAACAACCTTACTGATACCCGCATTATTCCCTAATCTGTGGCTGGCTCAGGCCCCTAAGATTTAAAATGCTCTACAGGAAGAAGAGAGGTTGAATGTAAAGTGAGAATGTGCCTTCTCCAAGTCAACGCTTTTTAACTCAAAATACTGAGGGGGTTAAAACCAGTTTACATCAGCCTAGACATTTCCATTCCTCAAGCTGCATCTTCAGCTCAGTCTGTGACCTTACAATGCGATGTGTCAAAAAGAAGAGGCATCTGAATCTTTTATTCCAGCTGTAGTATTGCGTCCTGCATACATTTATACGTTTTGTTTATGCTCCGATGTCACATCCCATTCCACATTGGTCACTCAAACACAGCTGCCAAAAGTTATTTTCATTAAAGCCTTTCAATGTGTTGGGAGGGGAAGGAGGTCAGGTTCTGAGATGCCTTCTTTTTTGTTTGCTTGCATTTTGCCGGTTTTTTTTATTTTTTTAGAAGAGAAGAGAAAATATCAAGAATGCAGAAGAAAGGAAAAGCTTCCCAGACAATACCGCGGAACAAGGGAACGCCACAGCAGATACTCACCCCAGGAAGATAAAAGAGACATTCAAGCAAAAAGTTCCATTTCACCTATTTATTCTTAGCAAGAGATGACAAGAATTGTAAAGCAGTAGTAATAGTAACTTCACTAACTCTGAGGCTTTTACCCAGTAAAAGCAAGGGGCCCCCACTGTAAATGGTGGAGAAAAAGGTGGTGAGATGTCCTCACAGCTGGATCTGTTCCCAATCCATAGCCAGACTATAGCAATTAGCCCTTAGGGTCTCCATGGAGCTCCAAAATCATTCTTCAGGTTTCATCTCCAAAATCACTGTGCACAATGGCCCAGCCCAGTCGCAGTGATAACAATGTGTTTAATTTTAATCATTTGGTTAATAGAACTGCAATTATGGGCCATGTTCTTTCTCCTCCTCACCCTTTCAGGTGAATTCCGATACATGGACAGCCCTATGAGAGAGCTGGAGAGGGACTTTGGACAAGGGAATGTAGTGACAGGACAAGGGGGCACGGCTTTGAAAGGTCTAGATTCGATATTAGGAAGAAATTCTTCCCTGTGAGGGTGCCGAGGTTCTGGAACTGTTTGCTCAGAGAAGCTGTGACTTTCCCATCCCTGGAAGTGTCCAAGGCCAGGCTGGATGGGGCTTGAAGCAAACTGGCCTAGTGGAAGGTGTCCCTGTCCTCATCACGATGACCCTCTGTCAACACTACCTTTCCCATTCAAAAATAAAGCTCATTGTAAACTAGAATCATCTTGGAGGATAAACAGCATGGGGGGAAGAAAGAAAGAAAGACAAAGACAGAAAAACAAAAAGAAAGACAGAAAGACAAAAAGAAAGACAGAAAAACAGAAAGAGAAATAGAAAAAGAGAGGAAAAGAGATGGTGAAAGGGAAAAAGGAAAAATGGCAGCAGACAGCGTCAGTTAAACTTGTAATCTTTGCACACAGTGCAGCACAGCCTTAACATGACACGCTCAGAGGTCTGGGACGTTTGATGCCAAATAACCCCAGTAAATCAGGAAGCAACCTTGCTCTCTTTGCCTACACGAGCCTCATGAAAGATGAATAAACATCAGCTGCGGGGCTATTGTGTTTGTGTGCTCAGAGTAATCTTGAGGTATTATTGTGAATCCTTCCAGACTGTCTAAGCCCCTTCGAAGGGCATGTTATAAAAGGCATTCATCATCTGCTAAGAAGCTACATCTGGGACATTCCAGCTCCTAGGTAGTCACTAAAACCATTTAACAGGGAGAAATGGCAATCAGGAAGATAATCAACTTGTACCACCCAAGAGAGAAATCACCCAATCCCTCTTTTGAACATTCATGTATTCTTAAGGAGATTAAAATCTCCAGTTGATTTTTAAGTAAAGCCACAGACAAAAGAGGGATAAAAATATTTTTTAATTCTTCCAGAATATTAAAACACAATCTGGAATGATGAATATCAATAAGAACCCAAAGCAGTTTTATTGGTTATGAAAAGCTGGACTGTTAAACGCTGAATTGGAGAGGCTAAAAACCCCCAAATCAACGCTTATTTATAGCATCATTCCCTTGGTAACTGTAAATAGCATCATTTTCACGGTTATAAAATGCACTGGCATGTGCTCTGATTCATTCAGCACAGGTCACTAGTTAGACCCAGGACAGCAGATAAGCACATGCTTGAAAAAAGGGTGTGTCTAATTCCCAAAACCTGGCCACTATATACAGTAACACCTTAGTGTTTGAATAGTATCCTCTACTTCAGAAGAGAATTTCTTCTGTCCTGAGATAACTATAAATATACAGTTCTTGACAACTGTTGGTGATTCTTAATTATTTTTGTTGCTGTTAACATGCTGGACATATTCCAGTGAATTCCATAGCCTATAATGGAAGAACTGTTTATCCTAAATTATAAATTTTTATTGTGAACAGAAATATCGATCTGCCAGCAACAGCAATTTTATTTACTCAGTATCTGTAAGAACAGGCTTACAGAAGTCATTTTAATTATGAAGTCTATGCTCAGCAGTTATATGTTATGTACAAATCTTGCTTCTTTTGTTAATTTTAATAAAAAAGTCCACTCCATGCCTGCTGTGTTCTTTTTCTACAAAGGCATTTAAAAGATTAGTCTTAATTATGGGTTTCAATATACAATGTGGGAAGGAAAAAACCAACAAACACACCAACAATGATGGATGGACTGCATGGCTTTCTGCTAATTTCTCAGCAGGCACAACCCCTGTGGCACTCAAAATACAGACGAAAAATGACTTCTAAAGTTACTGAGGGAAAACTACCGAAAAGCAAACTTATGTGCTGTGTCACAGGCTGAATCTTAGAAATTTCCTATAGCCACATATTAGATGGGTTTTTTTGGGGGGTTTTCAAAGAAGATTTTGCTGGTGCAAAGATTTGTCCCAGTGCTTTGCTTGAGCGAATTATGCACCTGATCAGACTCATTTCACTGGGTGTTAAGGAGCCAACTGGTTTAAGCATTTAGCAAATCCCACCAGACACCTGCCTGCATCCTTGGGGAATCCCTCCAGACAGCTGGATTGAACACTGAATGTGTCCACACAGCAGTGTCACTCAGAGACACACACCCATGCACGTGGTGGGGACAGAAGTGCCCATGGCACACACAGCCCCATTCTGGGCCTCACACATTAGAGCAGATCAGAAATTGCCATCAGTGGGTCTTTTCACACATCTGCAGTCATGTAAATTCCTCCATACTCTGAGGGAGGAGCCGATGCAAACATTAACAAAAGAGAGATGGTGAGGATGGAGCCACGTAAAAACTCCCGGCTCTGAAAGATTTTGCTGCTGCTACGTCCTTACCACAGATGAGCACCTGCAGCTGAAGAACGTAGGAACACCCCAGTGTCCTGGTGACAGCTCAGGAAAGCAGCTCTCAGTTTGCCATCCCCAGCCCAGCTCATTTATGGGACCCAGATGGACTTTCCTCCCTGAGAGATGCTGCATTATCCACTCCTCACGCCCAGTCCCTCAGAGCCCAGCAGCCACCCTGCCTGCTGGAACTGAAAGATTCATCAGCCCCTCTCTATTTGTCCAGGATCTCAATGTGCTCATTCTTCTCCTCTCCTCTCTGCCCTTTTTCTCCAGTTCAGCTCAGTCTGAATTTCATTACAGCCTTTCTTCCCAGTGCCTCACTACATCCACATTCATCCACATTAACTCTGAATGGCAAAGTCTCACTATCTGTTGGGAATGCTGACAACAGATTGTTTCATAATTAATTGAAAGGCAAAACATGGACATTCTCAATCAATGCTGATGGGAATTACTTTGTCCAGCTTTAGTAAATCAGCAGTGCATGGCACAGGGAAACCAATGCTCCAGTTAAATACTAGTTATTTCCCTGAGAGCTAAACATACAATTTTAAAGTTGTGCTTATTTTAAGAAACCTTTTAAAAGCACTGCTTCAATGGTGAGTAGTGTAGACATTTGGGGGTAGATTATATCTGGTTAAATTAGCTAATATTTGCCTTTAAGCCAAGATTACATAATATTATAGTTTCCACTTTCAAAGTCAATGTGGATGCGCAACAGGGATCAGACATCCACGCTATTCAACTATCCTAGCAGAAACATGGAAAAGGGGCTCTTCTTTTTACAGCACCGGTAAGAATTTGAGGATCAATTCAGTGCACGTGTAATCACTTTGGTGCCCACGGCTGTGACACATCTGTGACACTCAGGACACGGTGCACAGTGTTTTGCACCCAAGCTCCTGTTCCACTGAGTATGGACGAGACTCTGGTTTGTGCAGAGCTGAAATAACTCCGTATGAAGCTACTCCACAGACATGTTAATGCAGTTTCCATTTGAGTGCATCATGTGAACTGTAACACAGAAACGGCCCTTTGAGATGAGGCCAATGGTCTAGAACCTCCTCCTCAGTTGCAGTCCACCCCGCAGCCTCTCAGCAGTCAGTTCGGACAGTGTTAGCAGCACAAGGATGTTGCTCATTACCCCCTTAATTAGAGCTTGCTCCAAAGAACAAAGGTTTATAGTATATACTAATCCAACTCTGGCCATCTTTCCTACCTAAGTAATCAAGGCTCTCGCAAACCTTATCAAGTTTTACGTCCTGTAAGGTTTAACACATGGGATCAGATCGAAGGTCTTGCTACGAATTGTATCCTATCCTTGCCAACGGTCTGTATGAGATACTGGAGATACTTTATTACATAAATAAACATACATGTATTTATATATACATCCATGTGAGTGTGCCAGTGCATACAACTAGAACATGTATAATGCACATATATAAACAAACCTTTAAAAAATGGACAGTTTTAACTCCTTCAAGTAAGCCAACATGCATGAAAAGCTGCCATCACACACGTCTGCAGGGAAAAACAAGTAAAAGCAGAACCTGAGCAAATGAACCCCCATAGTTTTGCAGGCTGGGAATTGCTCCTATGGCAATGGGACCCCAGGCTGCTGTGTCAGCAGTGCCCCTTATGCCCTGTCTGGGAATGGCCACACTCCAGAGCCACATGTGTTGAGGGACAGGGAGCAAATAACTGCCAGGGTTTGGAACGGACAGAGAGAAAGGCCATGATGCCCTTTATTATTTCTTTTCTTTTAGCAAGAAATTGGGAAGAAGGGACGTGTTACACAAAGAAATTCAGCACATTTTTATCATTCTGAGAAGCTGACAGAGCAGCTACATTTTCAAAAGGCATCAACTTTTGTAAGGAACAGAGGACTGAAATGTTTAACCATTTGAAAGGCTCCCTACATCACAGTTTCACTGCTTATACTCTTGACTGAACCAGGGAAACTAAAGAAGGTGTATTCTCTTAACACTGGTTCAAACCAAACTAACACAGATTTCAACTAATACTTTTAAAATGCTCTCTTTATCCTGTTCAAGATACTTTATTAAAATACAAGTTAATCTTGCACTATATATTAGAGCATTGTACCTAGTGACAGTATAGTAAAGGATCTGTCAGGCTTTTCATTACAAAACCCTATTCTAAGCCACAAAAAAAAAAAAAAAATCCCTCTGGGCTGAACCTTGGAATACAAGAAACTTGAAAGAAATCCATTTTGTGGTTTTTGAATTCTAAGAGTGCAAAGAAAATTGATTTAAAATGTTTAAGCGACTGTGCCGTGCTTATGCGACCCAAAAAAAGAAATTTCATGTTTCTAAACAAAATCTCGCTAGTTTATTAATCTCCACCATAAATCAAGCAGACTTGCTTTTCAATTTAATGTACTTCCCTCAAAATCAGAGATCTTCCACCCTTCCCAAACGTATTCTCTATTAATGAGAATTTGTACAAATGCTACGTATTTCCCACCAAACTCAGACAGGCATCTCACAGGAAATATCCCGGATACATCAAGACTGTGTTCAAATGGGTAGACATAAGTGATTTAAAAAATACATAAAAGAAAATAATAGAAAAGGAAGAATAATGATGACAGCAACTCAGGAAATCATACGAAAACCGTCTGATTTCTGCTGTTGAAGGAAGAAGGGATATTTACAGCATGAGTGGCTGCTTCCTCACTGCTCCCCTGTTTTGCCGAAGGCTGAGTGGGACTTTCAAGGTGTGTAAATTGTGCAGCAGAGGGGTGTGGAGTTTGCTGCGTTGCTATGGGGGTGTCCATGGACGGCATCTCTGAGGCAGGAGAGCCACAGCAGCCACGTGCAGCTCACAGACACCACTGCCCCTCACTGCGGGGAGCACACCCAGACAGGAGCTGTGGGGCCTGGAACCCTCTGAAATTGCAATGCTTGGGTTAGAGAGACATGAAATATTCTCAGCCCACTGGTCTCCATATGTGGACCCATTTTGTCAGCTGGGGGTGCAGTTCTGTGTGGTAAATGCTCCTCACCATGGTGAGGAACTCAACTCACCCCACTGGTGGTTTTCCGTCACCACCAACACAAGGCACAAGCCCCACAGTTTCCTTCTCCTTCTGCCTGCTGGGATTTAATCCAACACCGGCCAACCACCACGCCTGTAACTGCAGGATCTAATTCACTGCTCTCCTCTGCTGATAAACACAGGTTGCCCCATGGCCCATAAAACCCCCTTTTCTCCTCTTGGGACCAAACGTCCTCCCCTTCCCTCCCTCTGCTTGGACTCCTTTTAACTTTCTGTGTGCTGGAGCCATCATAACCCCTGCCCTGTGATCAAACTCATCACAGAAGCTGTGGTTGTTTCTTCCCTGAAGTTCTGAACTCCTGGATCGATGGGCAGGTTAAAGGAGGCAGACATTGACTCCTGGCAGGGGAGCCAGGGCTGGATCCTGACTCAGCCCTTGCACTGACACGCTCCTGCTGAACTCAATGGGAGCTAATCCGTAAAATGACTGGCTAGAAATTGAATCAGGATGTCAGAAGTCAGTTCTTTATCTTCACAATCCAAAACCTTTATTAAGTTCTCACTCAACCAAAACTTGGCAAAATCAATGGGGCAAATCTCAAAGTGCTTACTCGGTTTTTACAGCGTTAGGACTAAAGCAAATTTCTATTGAGTAGGAGCTTATTCGAGACAAGACTCAAGAAACAGAGTGAAAACCCTGGGAGATGGCTCAAGAGTAATTTGAAGTTTCATCCCCAATACTTTTTCCTCTCTAAGATGAGGAAAATGGGATATCTGCATCACAGAAAACCTTTAGAGATGTGTTCTTGCCAAAAAAACTTTTGCAAAAACCTTAGTTCTTCCTTCAGCGCCGCTTCCACCAGTGCTCTTGCTCACCCATGTAACACCTTCTTTTCACCCCTTCCTACAGCATGAACAAATATTCTTCACGTTCCCTAACTCATTTTTGGGGTAGGAACAGAAAGGCTGAGAAATTCCTGGTGAGGCAGATTTATAGCTGCAACTGATGCTCTTGTTTCTGATTTCCATGCCAGATTAGCAAACCATGCTCTACCTCATTTACCCTTTGTGCCCGTGAGTTGTCTGGTGCATGATACTGTGAGGGCTCTGTTTAGCTGCATTCCCTGCAACCTCTCCTCTCCTTCCCCTCTGCATGTTAGAATTTCTGTCTGTTGGTGACTGAGATTTTGGACTTTTTCACTTTGTCTTTTTTCAAGCTTGTCAGTAATAAGCACCAACATGGCCAAACCAAATTCACTGGTACTAAAACTACTTCTAAGCTTTCTGGCAGGGCCAGGATGGAGTAGGGGCACAAATGCAGCCATGGATCCTGCAAAGCTGTGATCCAGCTCCCACGTTTTAGGTACAGTCCCTAAATCCTCCAGCACAGCATTTCTGCCTCATGATTTGTGAGAAGGCTTGTAACAGGCTATATCAAATTCTGTACTTTTGATACTACACTGGCAAAGGTGCTGGTAGAAGTTCAATTACAGAATCCCTTGTTCAGTATGTTTGCTCAAAGGACAACAATGTCTTTCTTCATCTTACAGGTTTATTTTACTGCTCTGAACAAGGTTGCAAGGTTTGGAACCGCTGAAATGGAAGCCGTCCTAAATAATCACAAAATGCACCCTTTGAGATTTAATCATCTTGTAGAATAGCAGTATTTGTGTACACCCACTGAAATAAAACGGGAGCACAATCATCCCCTGATATCATTACAGGGTTGATGGAAGTCATTCTTGAATTTAAAGGATATTTTATGCAGATAACTCTACTAAGTACATAAGGAATTTAGGCACATAATGTCAACAGTTTGCCGAGACGAGAGTTCATTCTGAAGTGAAGCAGCTCATTTATCTCTCTCAGTAGTGCTCTTTGCACTATCCACTTTAATTTTCCAACAGAAAGGTGAATAATAGAATTATTCAGATAATCCTCCACAACCCCTCCCCTGGTCCCAAAATCAATACAAACTTTGATTTGCCTTGAATTCTCTCCCTAACGTACAATGAAAATGTAATTCAAATACTCCCAGGTATGCACACTTCATACAATATGCAGCATTAGTGCTTCACATGGCCTTTGATTTGGCATTCTTTTAGCAACCTAGGAGCTGCCTGGATGCTCTTTCCAAAGCAGACTAGGCAACAGGAGCTCTTACACTGCCTCACCTTCATTTATCAGCTGATATTAAGTAACACTGAAAAGATAATCATTATTCTTTGTCTGGTTTCTAATTTATTCTGTAGCTAAAAAACTCTTTCCAGCACAAAATCCTCCATCCAGCACGGATGCAAAGAACTCTTTATAGGTTAAGCAAGAAGGAAATGTTTTAATCTATTGCTTAGTTTTTATACATTTGCGGTCTGACAGACAACTGCTGTCTTTGATTTAAAATAAACAAAGGAGAAAATGAGCTGTGCTATTGCACTGTTGAGTTTATTAAAAAGCAGGACTAGGCGAGGCAGTAAATTTCTCCATGCCCCAAGTTCCAGGATCCTGTATCATGATACAGAGCTATTCTCCTGGCTCGCACTGTCAGCAAGACCAGATGGGTCTGATTAGTTCCAACCCAGAAATACAAATGGTTGACAGTCTGTACGAGACAACAGGGAACAGAGAATTCAGTGAAGTGAAATGCTAGAAACCTCCAATTGCACACAGATATTCGCTGCTCCTCAGGCTACAATAAAGGAAACGCCAGGAAACGAGGAAGTTTGGCCCGCGTTCAACAAGCGTGCTGAGCTAAAAGTAGATGGCAATCCACTTACTGCATGGTTTCCTTTGTCTAATACATCAGTTACTTAAATATAGTTTAAATGCTAAATCCTGGTGCTATACAGACTGGAGTGAGGGGAGGAGTCCCCTGATCAATGATATGGGCATAATTACATTCTCTGCTGTAGATGGAGCTGAAAGTCCTTGAGGAATAAGGCAATTTTTTCATTTATTTATTTTAGTGATGAACAAAATCTGCAGAAACGCGCACCTTGCGTTTACAGACTCACTTAGGAATTAGAGAAGCAAAAGATTAGGTCTGCTAAAACTGGTATTAAGAGTGTGGCATCCTTCAAATTGCTGCAATTCTGCAGAGCTGCTGAAATCCTTCCCTGTGACGGGTAGAACTACAAAAAGTAAATTATGAGCTCTTAATTGTGGGATACTTGTTTTGTTTCATAAGGTTAAATTACTTTTAGAGTGCTGCACAGGAGGGAAGGCCCATCTGCCTCTGAATAGTCACATGAACATTAGGAGACAGCAATAACTGCAGTAGGATGGATACTTGCTTAGGATTCAGTATATCAGAGCAGGTCTCAATTCCCCACTCTTCCAATCAGTCATTTCTTCCCTGTGCCATCTATATTCCTGAAGATGCACTGAAGATCAGCGCTCTGTATTTGAGATCACGTAAATACCTTAGAGAGAGAAATATAATAATCTATTTCAAAAAAAGAAAAAAAAAAGCTGCCTCGAGGACAGCCTGGGTAAGCTCTGTCTAGTTGATTTAGAAAACACTTTAAAGACTCTGATAAGCTCATTAGTACCAATGACTAGATATATGCATTCAAATCCCTGTAAATACAGGAGGGCAACATCATGGATAAGCATCTTCCTTTTTCATTTAATAAAGAGATCCTAAGGACCACAGATTTCAGGAAGCCTGGTTTCCTTCTGTGCTCCCTCCCCAACAGCAATGCAAAAACAGAACAATTGTTGTTTCATTTTTTTCTTTCCTGGTAGAAATGGGAATCCAGTTAGAGGAATGCGAGGATGACACTGTCAAAATCCCCATCTTTTGCTGGGAATCTCAGTGTAATTTTCTACAACGAGGTTATCCTTCAATACAACAGATGAGGAAAGCTGGCACGGAGCAGCTTGAGCTGAGAAGCAGTTGCAGAGAGCTCAAGAGCTGCCACTCCAGCCACCAGATGCCTTTTCACAGGAGCATAAACACTCCATCACACCGTGCTGCACATTTGTAAATGTAATTCCCACCCAATCAGCATGTTAATTCCAGCATGATTCATCCTTTCCACCCAAATAAGTTTACACTGACAGGTTTGTCAGGTACAGGAATACAAAGAATGACTGGATGTGTTGTTCCTCCGCACTCAATACAACCAGATGGAACAACAGGTGAGCAGACAACAGCCTGGGGCCAGAGAAAGGCTTGCAAATACCCCTGCAGTAAGCAGAATGATAACAGCTTATCGCCTTCATTTTTCCATAAATTTTAATGTACACACATGGTTTTAATAGGATTCTTTTAAGAACCTATGGCAAATCATGAGACCTGGTATTTCTGCCATGACCAGCCCCTGAAACACTGTCAGCTCTACCCAGGAGACAGGAGTGTTACACAAATCCTCCCCAGTTCAGTGACAGTATCTCTGCCAACTTCAGGGATGTACAATCCAGCCTGTGACTGTAAGTCTTGTGAAATTCTCTTAGTTTTTTGAGGGGCTCCAGCCCCGGGAAACGTGTGACATCATTTCATCGCTCATTAAAAGCGAAGTGGATTTTACTATTCCTCCCTGTCAAGAAAACTTGAAAAAGTCATCCCTGAAAGCTCTGAAACTGAGATACAAATATAAACAACGTTAAATGTGTCAGGTCCCTTCACATCACTCTCGGGTTTGGAGGTCTGATGCCTGTTTTCCATCAGCAATACTATGACATGTTATCTTCCGTGCAAAACTGCCTTAAAGTCATAACTCCACTATTTACCTACACCACTATTTACCTACTCCAGATGGGGGTTGTGAGAATGACTGCAAATGTTTCCACAGAGTTTTGAATATGTAAAGCACTGTATGTTTTAAATATTATTCTTATTTGCATATGACTACGCAAACAAGCTGCATCCTGGATCTCAATCAAAACCAGGCGAATGAAAACCCAACCCTGTAACTGAAGGAAGCCCCACTAACAACAGGAATGTTAATCCAAATGCCGTGCTGCATCATGCTTCAAATGGCCAAGTAAGTTCTTCAGAAAGAGTAGATATGACTACCTGCATATCCTGCCTAATTATTTAAATGAATCCTTAAGTTTTTTCTGAAAGTGCAGGGAATCTGCCACTCCAGCAATCCCAAACACCACCCCTGAACACTTGTGCTCACACACAAACGCAGCAGAACTCTGCCATTTATCACTGAAAAGACAACAATGATTTGAAGATCAAGGGCTTGCATCTAGCACATCAGTCACAGGAAATATTGTAGAAAAATCTTTCAAAATGCAGAAATGGTTCTTCTGGGTGACATTCTTCCTTCTTTAAATCATTAGGAATGATTTAAAATGGGCTGCACTTTATTGGCTGCCACTATTGCTATTCCATTGAGTAGTATCAGAAGCTGTTTAACCCTGTCACCCTGGAGGAGGATGAGGTAAGTTCTGCTCTCAGAACAAATGAAAGGCAAACACCAGAGGTTAGAGGACATTCATACACAAACAAAAGGCCCTACTCCTGCTTCGGCTGTATGCTTTCTGAGGAACCACCTGTAGGTGCCTAAAGCTGAAAGGTTTTCCAAATCCTGGTATATGAATATACATGTATGCTGAAGGAAGAATCCTTGAGAGAATTGGTTTATATTGAAATCACAATTTTTAAACTTTTATTTTTAATCAGAAATACAAAGAAAGGCCAGAGATGAACTAGAACCATGGCTGCAAACTTCACACCTGAGTTGCCCTACATTTATAGTGGCCTTTATCTGGAGCCCTGTTTTGGGCCCTGTCTTGAATTATTCTTGACAGAAGCACTGTATAAATCTGTGTCGAATAAAGCCGAGGGGATCTCTCTGCCATAACATCATTACTATCAGCACAAGAGATGGGGGGCTTGACTGGAATACAAAGAAGGAGAAACGCCTGCAAGAAAACCAGTAATTATTATAAAAGGTCTTAAAATCAGCTGCAGGAGTGCTTGTGGCGAGTGGCTGTAGCTGCACAAAATGAAATGTGCTGCCATAACCTGCAGCCCCTCTGAGTGCAGGATCTGACTTCAAAGGAGCAGGGCAAAGGCAGAAGGATGCATGGAGAGAGGGAACTGGGCTGGGGGCAATCCCCAGTGCTGCTGAGCTGCCTGGTCCAGCCTGCAAAACTTGGAAAGACAAATTACCTCCTCAAAGAGTTCTGATTTATCTGGTTATGTCAGTACGTTCTCATTTGCGTTCCACCCCTCTTCCTTCCCGAAGCGAGGGAGAGAAGCCACAGCTCCATGTGGAGCTCTCACTTCTACTGGCTCTGCTCATGGGAAGGGAATGCAGGAGAATAAAAGCTGCCACATTTCACCCTGAAGCTGCAAAATCTTTCAGGCTACCAGAGAACCAGTTGGGTACCTCCCTTTGCAGTGGTCCCATAATACCCAAACTCATTCACCCAACACAGCTCCTCCTGGCTGCTGGGATTCCCAGGGACACACTCAGGATGTGTTTCTGCCTCAGGTGGATCTTCAAACACCCTTTGCCACAGCTGACACCACACAGGCTGTGCATGCTCTCTCCATGCTGCACGGGGATTTCTGCACACTAAACCCAATGCCACATTCTTCCTTGGTGCCGAGCAGGAGAAAAATGGAAGGGAGAAAGGAAACACTTGTTCCAAGAAGCTACTTCCAAAATAACCATGGAACTATGTGCTGGGGAGAAAAAACTGTCACCTGCACCGACCTCCTGAAGCTTCATCCTGCAGAAGGAGGACAGGATAAGAAAACAGCACAAGTAGGATGCTGAAGAAGAAGCAAAACTGCAGGGCTATACCTGTGGTATCACCTGAGCTCTCTCCCAGCAATAACCAAAAGTCCCCTTGGGAAAGAATGAATATAAGTGTCTCCATCAGGAGCAATCCAAATATTGCATCCACATGTCCAGAAAAATCCCATGTATAAAAGAAGTTTATCTTTAACCCTGGTGCTACCCATGAGCTGCCTCTGGTTGTGATAAAAATTCAAATCCACACCTATGGGAAAGCAGGGAAGACAGATTTTGTGTTTGACCTCAACAACAGTCACCCACAAGATAATACTTCTACTTTACGAACCTAACTGCACTTCAACTGCAAAAGAGAAAGATAGAATAATTAAATTTAATTCAGGAATCCAGACCGAGCAACAGAGGGATAAATCTTAATAGGAACACGGGATTAATATCTTAGCATAAATAATAGTCTCAGGAATCGCGTTTTGATGATTCAACAGTTCTGCTATAAATAATTCACATCAATAAAAGAGAGATAACATCAAATTCAGTTGGAACATTGGTTAATCTGAGCATAAAGTGAAGGACTTCACTCAAACTAAAGGACAGCTATAAGTAACTGCTCTGCTGTATGGGAATCAGCACTGAGTATTTTCTGCACATTCACATGAGTTACAAATTGCTTTCCAAGGTTACAAAAGAGTATCTAAGGGGTGAAGAAGGATAAAAAACCTGGCAGTGGACACAGCTTAAATGCCTACATTGTGCAACAGAAAATGAGAACAGAACAAACAAGTCAGCTGGGTGATCCTTTGCGTTCAATGTGAGAAATACTTTGTCATTTCTAATTTACAAAAATATCTGTGTTCACCTGCAAAGTGTAGTGACAAGGAGGATATCACAAACTGAGCCCAGATAGCAGGAATTTCTGGTTGCTCACTTCAGCCTGACTTCATGGTTTCCACCTCAACAGCACAGAGAATGGGCCACCCACACTAACAAAAACCCCTTGCTCTGAAAAGCATAAAAATACATATTAAATAAGCCATGGAGCAAGAAGTCCAAGGTGTGGGGGGTGGTGAGGCACAAAGGGATAAATGATTTGTCCAGTCTCATAGAAAACACTGGGGTATCACAGCCAGGTTTCCCAGGTGCCAGGATATAACACAGAATGCAGAGTAACCTTCTCCCTGTCCCTGGGCTGGGATGTGATCAGCAACGGGATCAACATTAATAATGTATTTGAAAGGCTTATTATTTTTCAATGGTGCTCTTCACCCCAGGGAGGTTTCCAAAGCACTTTAACAATTATTTATATATGAGAGTCAGTTTTCCCAAAGATACGCAGCCATCCCTGTGATCCAAAGTGGCAGCTGTGCCGCAGTGCAAAGCAGGAGTAAAACTGGCTGGGGCCAGAAACTCAGGGAAGGGACTGCACTGAGTAGGAACTGCAGGAAGTATTTAGGTAACAGACTGCAAGATTTAATTACACAGGTTGGAAGCCGGCCAGCAGGCACGAACAAATGTTTTCAGTGTGGTGTTTAAATATTTTAATTTGCTTTTTTTATAGATGTTACTGTAAAAAATAATAAAAAAATGGAAGAGGGTACTTGTTAGACAGACCATTCCCAGCAAATGAAAAAAGTCGGTATTTTTATCCCCCAAAACTCTGTAAAATATATAAAAGGTTCAACTCCTGTTGAGATTTCCTTGGAAAAGAGGCACAGAGGCTTTGCTATAAAACATGAAATACCATCATTGGAAAAACAGGCACCACCATCACTGTCTGAAGCAATTAGAAAGATTTAATTTTTCTTTCTTTAGCCATAATAAAACCCTCCTTAGGTCAAGGTTGCCTTGACTTCAGTAGATCATGGCTCAGACCCTGTGTCCTTACTTCATTCATTAACTTTACTTACAAATCTTTTTTTTTGACATCCAACTCCCTCCAATGCCTTTTTTCTTAACAAGCTGACACTCAGTATGTCAGATTACAGCCCCTCTGTCCTGCCCCACCTGTGTCCCTTCACACACGTGGAAGCAGAGCCAAGGTCACCAAGACATGTGAGATCTTAATTAGCACCGCAGGGCCCTCGGAGCTGACCAGCCGAGGTTCTGCTGTTCATCACAGCCCTGAAATTACCTTTCATCTCCCAGGCTTATGAAGATCTGAAACCCTGGATGTGGGCAGCTCCGTGACAGACCATGCATCAAAGGCACACTGCCATGAGAGCCAGCACCGGCAGAACACCACCATGTATCACCTTGGAAATCCCTGCTCAAAGCTGGGTATTTCTCCTCCTGGACTAAAAGCTGTTGTCTCCTGACAGTGCTAGGATGGATTAGCTTGGAGAGAGAGGTTTAGCCTTCTGTGGATTGGTATTAGGGCAATTAGAGATTATGGTGGGGATACCTGTAAGCCCTATCTGCATGGAGAACAGAAATATGCAATACTTGGTACATTATGTCTCAATGACAGATGAGGCTGGGATCAAACAATGCTAAGCATACACAGAGCCCTTCTTCCTGAGTATTGGGTCAATAACTTATAATTATGCACAAATAACATGTGCCAGGAGTGATTGATAGCACTCCAACCCACCCACTTCAAGGTTGGGCCAAATCACATCCCATAAATGACTTAAGTGATTTGTTTGCTTTCAATTTTTCATCTCACACTCAGCATCACCTTGACATCTGTCTGTCACTTCAGCCTCAAAGAACTTCTTTAAGGAAAGCCTTTGTGTGGTGAACTTCATTAGACATCAATGGAATCGTGGCTCTTTAGTGTTTTGAATGTTTTGAACATCTTGGGGATGGGCTTGCAAGAACGTGGATGTGCCAGGATTGCAGTCAGGATACACTTTTAACCATGCATGCCATGGGATAATTTAGTTGTGCTGTGTTATATTTTTTATTTTAATAAAAAATATTATAACTGTGTTATAATATTTTTTATTTTCTTAAAAAAACATAAAGACAATACCTAAACTTACAGGAACACATTACCTACTGACAAAACCTAGCTTTTGAAGGTGTTTGGGTATTTTTTTACTTTTGCTTTTTTAAAAAATCTTTTCTCACAATTTATTTCATTATAGTCCATTCTGTCTCTCTTTTCAGTGCTCAGGCTGTACAAGATTTTGATTACCATAAAAAAGTTATTATAGAAATCAGAAATAACAATCTACTTGTGTGAGAAGCAACATGAAACGTGTTGTGGCTGGTTCCTCAGCAATAGTGCTGGTCACATTTTCCATGGATTTGGTGCCCAAATAATACATGCCTGCAATACCCCAAAGTTAGCAGTCTTTTCAAACAAATCTGCTGTTTTAAACATAAATGGAGAGAATTTCTTTCCAGGATCCCAATTTTCAGGGTCTGTCACAGCTGAATGTCCTCATGTAACATATCCCATCTCTCCTGCTTGATGCATGAGAGAGACCCCTCTGCCAGAGGCACTTCCCTCATGGTTTCATGATTCCATGTTCAAACAGGTTTTAGGTCAGAAGCATGAGCCTGGATTTAGGTGATGTCAACAGTGCATGGAAAGTTTGGTCAACAAGACTTGCTGGGTTTCTTCCCCTCCCACCATCCCCTTTGAAAAAAAAAAGTGGAAATGAGAAGTAAAGGATGGTGGAGGGAAGGGGAAGCAGCAAGACCAGAGAGCACCCACCTCCTCCCTCCTGAGTGCTTCTTGTCTCTGCTGCCTGTCCTGCCTCCACCTACCCCAATCCTGCCCCAAAAGACCCAAGAGATGATGAGACACATCTGATCCAGCCCCTCCTCCAGTCACAGGCATTATTCCTGGATGTCCTGCTCTCCTTGGTGCCATCCCCTGCCCACTCAGCTGAGGCAAACTGCACCCAGCCACTGATGCAGGAGTGTCCAGAGGTGGGGCTGGGCAGGAACCACAGCCAGGGCACCCCAGGATCCCCAAGCCTTGGCCCCATTTCAGCTCTGGGCTGTTCCCAGCCCTGCAGCAAAAACACCGCTGGGACCACCTCCCATCTCCCTTGGAGTGGTTGTTTACTTCTCCTAATTCAGACCTGAACTATGAAATATTAAGATGATATTAGGGAGAATACAGAAAAGTCTCTGAAAATAGACCAGTCCTGTAGCCACAGCTTTCACTGTTCTTCATACATTAATCAATAGTTCATATTTAATTAATTAGCACCAAGTTCACTTGGTGATGAAAGTAGAATTTCCATGAATAGGAAAATAAATTAATGTGAAAATCCAGCTACCAGGCTGCTCTAAAGACTCTTTCCCACTGACTTACATGTGATAATAGATGTCCCTTCTTTATATTATTAGGCTTTTTGAGCTTTCTTAAATTTTATTTTTTCAGAGGGAAAAAAAAGACAGCTCTTTCTTTTCCCCACCATCTGGGCAAGAAATATCTTAAGCTCTCATTGCAGCAAAGCCACCTGTCTGGTTTAGTTAGATGGTATCAGCAATCTGTGGATCAGCACTGACTTAGGAGCACACTTAGGATGCATCGTAACTGCTCCAGACAGCACTTGAGTCTAAAAGTACAGAACATTTACCAATTAGAGAACCAACCCAAAGCATTTATTTCCAACCAGAAATTTAATAAACTGCTCATATACTATGGGGTAAACACCTCTACTGCTGCTGAGCAAAGTATGTTTAATATTCAGAATTTATCTGCAACATTATCGTGTTCTCTTCGTTAGAGCATCAGTTTTCTTAATTAGCATTTGCTCATGTGAGTAGTCCCCTTGACTTTAATTGATCCATTTTCATGAATACGCAGAACATAATTTTATAGTTAAAGAATTCAGTTCCTAGTGAATGCAACAGCCGCCGTTCTCAAAGTTTAATTCTTAGCATAATAAGGAAATAAAAACGAGTACAACACTTTTCATCAGATAGAAGAGAAATGTGTGTAAGGCAACAGTGGAAACAAGAATGAGTCCAAGACAAGATACCTGGCTATCAAATCCATTTTCCTTGCTCCCTCACCACAGCAAAAAAATGCTGGTAAGAAACACAAAATACTTGGCTGGAGATAAAGTTGTATCTATTATAATGGCAACTCCTTCACTAGCAGTGCTTGTGTTTTCTGAAAGGCCGAGAAGCATCTGCCCTTCAAATGTTTGGAGTTGACAGACCACGAGATGATCTGCTGAGAACTGAGGTTTTAGAAGAAAGAGAAACAGCACAAGCCCCATCTGTTTCCCAAGGATTTGTTCTCAAGCTCTCACTTCTCATAGCTGCTCTGTGCTTACAGCTGAACCTTCTTGTTTATACTCCTTTTTATTCTTCAAACTAAAGGCTTCAAAATGGATTAAGGATTTTTTGAAAGTATCCTTAACAGTAGGATAGTTCAAGAAGACCATTGTAGCTGAAATTTGGAACCTTCCTTTAGGATGGTAATTGAAGATGGAAGCAGTGTTTTTCCTTCAGAACTCCTTACCACATTTCAAGAATATGAGATTACAGATGTAAACAGAGATAAGAGTTTGGATCACAGTGAACTCCTCCAGGCTGACAGAGTGGGTGTGGGCACCTTATTGCCTCCATTTGTACGAACTGTTCACAGCCCTGGCTGGAAGTTGTTTCCATTTCTCCATGGGCTTTATGTCTTTAATTTTATCCTTAATCCAGAGTCTGAGGACACAGAGCATGAAATCACCAATAAATCTTTAAGTTTATAAACTAAAAAGGAGTCACTTTAAGTCATTCAGAGAGAATTAATATGTTTCAGGAAGCAAGTCAATTTAGTGGGCTAATTGCTGTGTATATTTTTTAAGAGGCAACCTTTGAAAAGGTGCCTGCAATCACCAGGTGCCTTTAGAGCTTTCTCATGTGACTGATTAGAGCCACAAATCTAACGGGCTGCAGAACCACGAATGAGAAATGCCGCTCTTTCAGATGAACTGTTTACTCTGTGACCTTGCCATTACTCAATTTTCACATGTAAGTTAACATGTTCAGCAAATGTCAAAAGGGACAGAGCTGAAGTTATGTGAAACTGAAAAATAGAGGCCTCTTCAGCCAGCACCTGCACCTAATCTGGATAACCCGATAAAATATCACCCCTTTTTTCCAGAAAGGCATTTGTTTCCCAAGAGACTGACATCAGCCTTGGTGAGACAGCTGACCCAACAGCTGAAACAGCACAAAGATTATGGTCAGCATGTGAAAGCCTTTCCAAACACATCAGGATTTTGATGCTTTAAAACTATTCCAAATCCCTAAGAAGAGAAAAAAAGGAGAAAGCAATCTAACATCTCTTTGAAGATTCACTACAAAGTTATTTCCTTTAGTTTGGTAAAGAGGTAACTAGCAGACCAAACCAGAAAAACAGTTCCTTTCATGTGACACAGATGGATGACCTACCAATTCTGTCACAGACCACATTATGCTTTGATATATTAACTGTAACATAATATTTATCTGCTAGTGCTACAAATTGCTTTGAAGATGAAAAGCCCCACAAACCAGGTCTGGGTGGTTTTGAACACAATTTAAAAGATGTGTTTTGAAAACATTATTTTCTCAAATGAAATCTATTAAAAAAAAAAGCCTGGCAGGGTGGCATTATGGGAGCTTTGGGGGTGGAGGTGTAGGGATGGAATTTTATGGAATTTTATATATATATATATATATATATATATATATATATATATATATATATTTATATGCAAGTAGCAGATATAACCTAATGCACATGCTCTGCCACCTCTTTACCTGGCAAAGTCCCACTGACCACCCTATGGAAAAAAACCCAATGGATGGGCACTGCTCCTTCACATGGGAGGCACAGCATCCCTTTGTTGTTTGCAGGCTCTCAATCTGCAGCACAGGGAAGTTGGAAAACAGAGCCCTTGTGTTTGCTCGCCCATCTCAGCAGCTGCTTCATGTGTAAGACACAATTAGGATTATTGTTTATTACTACATTGATCATGAGTTATGAAATAACATCCCATCCCTTGCCCTTCAGGACCCGAACGCTTCAATTACCAAATTCTTTAACCACAGAACGCTGGTAAGGCACAAAGCATTCACTGAGAGAGAAAAATAGCAAAACACAGGAAATTATTTATATAGCCAATAAAGGAAATCAATTAATTCAATGAGACAGAAGATGGTAAATTACCATGTAAGTTGATGTAGCCAGGGGTTATTATCAATAGCCTGTTGAGTAACTGCCTTTGCTTCTGCTAGAGGAGGATGTCACAGGATGTGCTCTATGTAATTCAGACACTTTGCAGTCTGCATCATAAACATATTGATTTCATCAGTTAGGGGTCAGGTAGACAGACAATAAATCATTGTTCATCTGGCATATTTAGTCCATTGCTTTTGATAACTCCATGAAGGGTTTCCAAATCTCACATGTCGTAATTTCACCTGGGTATGTACTGCATGTACTTCCTTATTTTGGACACTAATATTAATTTTTGCTGATTTCTTTTTTCCTTTTTTT